>JAPQLA010000008.1:6756642-6771511 GCA_029822935.1 Naso vlamingii | reverse complement strand
TTTATTTATTTATTTTTTACCTGCCCAGCCCTCATCTCCATCGTGGTCCAGCTCGTCTAGCTCCTTCAGGTCATCCTGCTTTAGGATAGAGGGTCGCTTCACCACCTCTCCACCTGTATCCCGTGAGCTGCCCTGAGGCCTGCTGTCAGGACCACCCTGCGCACGAGAGAACCTGAAAAAGGGGAGGTTGTTCTTTGTTAGCATGATGTTGAAGGTAAAAAGGAAAGAAGAAGAAAAAGCATGTCCACGAAAGCCAAAAAATTTAGTCAATTCAATTATGAGCTATTAAGAGTAACTGTAGTTAAGTAAGACAAAACTAGCTTTACAACAAATTTTGCTATGGAAGATACCTTGGAGCGGGCCCGTCCCCAGGTGCCGGGTACCTGTAGGGACCCTGAGGGCCATAGGGAGCCGGGAAGGGGAGGTAGGGAGGATACATCTATAAAAAAACAAAACAAAAACCAAACAAGTTCAGGTACACTTTTTTTGAAATTTATGCAGGAGACGCATTTAAATAAAAAAACATGAAGAAAAGTGCAGCATGTGACACTCACAAAAATGTTATTTAGACTGTAAAAGCATTAAAAAGCAGTTTTCTGTTCAGTCCACAACAAGCAGTCTCTTTATTTACTATTATAAATGACAAAAAAGCAGCCAAGTCTTATATTTTAGGAGCTGAAACCAGCAAATTCTTGCTCAAAAAAATACTTAACTATCAATACAGTTGGCAACCTTTTTTCCTTCAGGCAACATCTGATTACCTTATCCATGCAGCTCCAGAGAACATACATCAATATTTGCATGAAATCAAGCAAAGAAAAAAGCATGAGGAAAACTTACAAAGGGGGGCATGATCCCTCTGTACTGGGGGAATGCAGGCCCCACAGGGGGCTGGGGCAGGGGCAAGGCGGGGCTGCCTGCGGGAGGGTTTCTAGGTGGCCCGTGGGACTGAGAGTTCGGAGGGGGGACCCCGGCTGCCCCATCCATTACCAAAGCCCCACCAGTGCCACCCTCCACTGCCCCCTCCCCAGACAGGGTGGGTGCCAGGGCTCGGCCCCCACCGTCCCGCCAACTTGTAACGTCTAAGGAGAATGAACACAGGAGAAGACACTTCGTCAGTATGGTTCATGAGCTTTGATGGAACAGAACAGAGATGCAAAGCCACTACTTTAGAAAAACAACACATCACTTTAACTAAAACTGAAATCTAGATTAATTGATATGAATGGATTGAAGATTTTAATTTAATTTTAAATTAATAATTTGCTATTGAAATTCTTGTTTAGTGGCCCTTGTTATCAACTGCATCACAAGCCAAGATCTGGTGTCAGCAACATAATAAACGGTCTGGGTACAAAAGGCAAGTTTTCTTTCTTTTTTCCTTTTGTTAACCAGTACTGACTCAATTAAATGACTTGTTGAGTAACTATTAGAGATTAGGTGGGCATCACTCACTCTGGGGGCGGAGGCTTGGTCCGGGCCCATACCACTGATCTGCAGTGCCCTGTTCTTTGCCAGCTTTGTCCTGGTCGCCAGCCGCCTGCAGGGTGGGAAATTCCTCGCGAGAGAATGGCGACGGTTGGTTTGATCCCTTTCCACCTACAGAAAGGTGAGACGAGGAGAGAATGCTTTTTAGAGAGGGCCACAAATGAAATGAAAAGCTTAATAATAATTTTTAAAAAAGTATAAGAGATAAAAAAAAAGAGGAAGACTCACCATCCCCTGGTGTTCCATGTGTAACACTGGCCTGTGCCCAGGACCTTGCCCCTACGGCCTGGGTAGAAGCTGGGGCCAGAGCCTGCCAAAGAGACAAATACCACGATATGTCAACTACGGCTGCAACAAATCTCCATGAAAATTATTCATTAAGAGTATGTTTTTAAATTTACATTAGTGTGTGCGTACCTCTGAAGCTGGCGGGGTTCTCGGGCGGGTCGGTGCAGGTGTCGGTGAAGCCACAGGCTGCTGCGATTCCGGCTGCGGTGCTGACAATGCATCGGTACTGAGGGACAGAAAAGAGTTACAAATCAGGAAGACAGAAGATAAGACTACAAAGCCTAAGTGAAAGGAAAACCTCTAGTAATATTTTAAGTTGAAGTCTAAAATTTCTTACCTCTTTGGGTCTGCTTGTTCCTGTTTGCTTGCCCATCCTGTGCCGTCTTTGGGAACGAGCGAGACGTTGGGATCGTTGCCTTTATTCTCCGCCTTCAGACTGGGCAGGTTGGCAGGGGGTGGCATACGCCGTGCAGAGGCAACTTTACCAAGAGACTGCAGGCCATGGCGGGGGGGAACTGATATGGAGAAGAGAAAGGAGGTCATTAGCACAGATGGACCCCTGAAACCTGACACTGATTGAATCTACTGTGTGCAAGAAGCAGCCTGATGACAGCGACAGCCCTTGCTTATTTTGCTTGCAACACAATTAGGATGCCTAACAACAAATAAGGTCTGACAGTTTTAGTCTGACAATTCCAATGAATATGAATTAGAAAAAAGGCTTCTAGATGTTGAAAAAAAACCCTTCAGCCAACCCGTCAACTATGCTTCAAGAAGAAGTAATGCAATATGGATGCTCATAGAAGCATGGAAAAGTGCCCCTATTCTGAACAGTGAAGCTAGGCTGAATCAATCCCTTAGGCGTAGGAAAACCACAGCAGTGCATGGCTTAACTATGTAGGAGGAGGAAGTCTGTAGTTTAGAAACAGGGACAGCTGCTTAGATCTGGTGGGGAGCTTCTGAATAAAACATAGACTGGGGACTCAGCACAGAAGTCAAACAGCGTCCACAAGTAAGCCTCTGTCTCAGGTCAGGCTCTGTGGCTCAGCTGACATGCCAAGGCTCCGGAGCAATTCACCCTCCAGGCGATGCGTAATGCCTTTCTATATGGTTAAAGTTGTGCCACTTTCTAATAGAAATGCTGTTTTTGCTCTCAGAGACAGGTGCAAAGGCAGATAAATAAGGATAGTAAATATCCCTGGTCCCTCAATAATGTTAGCGGCATCAGCAAAATCAGGTTGGCAGGCAGTTGAGAGATGCGGCATATTATCCATTTCCTGTATTGGAAATCAGCACCACAGCATTAAGGGGGGACAGTCGGCTAATGCATCAGAGTTAAAGCACTTGGTGTCGGGAAGCAACACTGCACAGCCAGGCCCTTTCAAATACAACACAAACAGCACAACCCAACCGTAACCTAGCAGATCTGTTTCTTTTAGGCTAGATCTGATTAATTACAAAATAACTTTTACATTCTAAGTTGGAAAAAAAATCAGTCAATCTAGCAGAATGTGAAAGCAAATACCCTGGGTAGAACAATCAATCTGTTTCACTGACTGTGCAGTATGTTGTGGCAATGACAGATTGGACACGACAGACCCGTGATACTCACCAACAGGCTTTTGTGTTTCAAGGCTCTTTCCTTTGTATGTATCAAACAGGTTGAGAGACGCATACTTGGTTTTGCCTTCCTTCCCCTTTGCAGTTTGCCCAGAGCGCTCTGACATTGCGCTGTCCGCTCATTGAGTATGGTGAGCCCTGAGACTGTGAGAGAGTAGGGGAGGCAATAGAGAGAGAGAGAGAGAAGGAAAAGAAAGAGAGAAATTTAACACCAGGTATGCACAGTATACCATATAGTATGAGAGTAAAAACTGTTGACTGTACAAGCACACATTTACACAACTCGCAAAACAGAAACCATCTTACAAATCAAAACATCCTGAGCGTATGTGCTGCGGCCCGACAGATTTAACTGAGGGACTTGATGGCAGAGTGAAAACTTTGCTGGATGTGTGTGGTGCAATTAAGCCATCATAGAGCGACTAAGGGCCTGAATATACTCTGACATATGCCTACGCAGACCTTCAACACCCTTAGACATGTAGTGCTTCTGTTTATATAACTTTCTGCACACCACTTAGAGGATGTGTTTCATACAATAAAATAAGCTTCTACAGGATTGATGTGTAGTGGCCAAAGCGACAAGTCTGCACAGTCACAACCAGCTGCAGGAGCGTGGATGTCTGCACAGAGCCTACACGTACACTCTCTGAACCCCTGAGACGAACAGAGTATAATTTTGGCCTCGGCGTAGAACAGTGTACAAAATGTTTCCAACTCTGAAGCATGATGTGTTGCAGGACATACACTATGACACGTCATACTACATGTATGGAGGAAACACTTTCATTTAAGGGCAAAATACATTTAAGTTTTTAAGTTTTAAAAGCAAGGGCTAGGCAGGTTTTCTGCCACTACTCAGGTGTTTTTATGGGCACACAACAGTGAGTAAGGTGAAATGACGATCCATACATCATTTTCTGAACTATTTCTTAGATTTCAATTTTGTCTTACAGAAGAAATATTCTTCCATTTCAACTAGAGGTGGGACCGAGCCGAGATTCTCAGCCTGATACCCTTCCCATCCCGAGTTAGTTCTGACCAAACTGGGCCGACGATTCAACCCTCATTTCCAAAATTCCAACCGATGCCAACCATCAGCCCAACATCTGCAAGCAGAAGCGCAACATACAGCAACAGGTAATACTGCTATGCTTGCCATAAACTCAAAAAACGAGTCGTATCTAACATGAAAATATGCATCCTTAACATTTAATTTCTCACACACACAGCCCCCCAAGTTCACAACAGAAGTGCAATTTCTGACAGTCCAGCCCACCAATCAGGTCTCTACAAAGGCTGTGGTATGTTCAGGTGCCATCGGATGAATCGAAAAACAGAAATCCTAGCTCTGAATGGATAAAAAGAGGAAAAAAACACAGAAACTAGGTCACCGAGCCCAAACCAGTTCCAACCATCGCTTCTAAAATACTAGCCAAACGCGGCCCAGTCCGTGGGTACCCGATGGGTCCCGCTGGGCATAAGTTGTGTATCCCACCTCTAATTTGAACAAATATTCAGTCCACATCCTTATTAGACAATTTTTCAACGATGTATTTTTACTGGAAGATAAGCTTTCTCTTCTGTCTGCCAGTCTATACATATATAAATATTACGTGGCATGCCGATGGGTCTTATTTGTTAGTTTAATTGGCCAATTGTTATAAAACATGTGCAAGCTATCGAGTTACCCGGAGGAATTTTGTGTGATGCAGGTTTTAGTCAGGGCTTTTCTGCAAGGCTTTGTGACATGGAGGAGCACATTTTTATTATTTGAACCACAGGCATGAAAGTGTCTGTTCCCCAGTAATGGAGTACTTTAAACTGAAAAAGTAGGAAAGTCCTGTTAAGCCCAGTGAACAACTTAACCACATTGTATAACTTGGGGGCAATTTTTTGTTCTACATGCACACACACCCATGTGTTATCCAGGTTGCTTGTAATGTTTACGTTCTGCTGTACTGCTCTGACAGCATAAATCTGACTAACACGCACGAAAAACTTTGCGTGGTGGGAGGAGCATTCAGAATTTACTTTGCTCTGTCCCAGCTTTTTAGGTGGTTCAGTAATGGGATAACTTAGGTGTCCTTTTCAAAAGGCACATTACCAGCGCACAAATTTTTAGCTCAGGTAGATTCAGCATTATGCTGGCATAAGTACAGTTTAATATGAGCAGACTTACAACAGTGCATGACTAAATACCTCATCACAGGAAACACTGTACAATAGAAGGGGGGGGGGGGGAGCCTAAACCATGGTTTCTATGGTAACACATTAGATATTATATTCTTCTATGCCTTGCCTTGAGACAGGGTTGGCTCCATGGCAACTGCCGGGCCTTAAGCTTGAACTCATTTTACTGCACATCAGTAAAACCAACTGAGCGGACATCTGTCCAGTTCTGAATGATTTGGTTATATCCAGCAAATTAAACTGCGACCCCTACTCCACCCAGCTCCTGTGAGGAACAATCACTGAGATAAGATGAATCCCCAAAAATCAGTGTGTTAGAAATGAATAACATCAGTCATTCCATTCTCTTGCTTTGAATGAAGCAATGAAACGAGCCAATCTAACCTCATCATGAGCAGAATTACAAATTTAGTGCAAACAAAGACTTTAAGGAACCGTATTTTTTATTATTCTGTACAATCCTGACCAGTGTGTATTTCAATGGCTGAATAATAAAAGCTAAATCACAAGTCATGACTGCTCCATCAGCCACCAACGCTTTACCTGCTGAGCAAGTTGACCTGAATACAAGGCTCATACCAGCAATAAGTTGAACTATATTTATGCAAAACAACTGATTCCAACAGGAATGAAAATGAAACCACAAATGAAGCAGCGATGAGACATACAAATATAAATGTAAGTACCTTCTATTACGCACTGATAATCTGTATAATGATAAAACGCACGATGTCAGCAAAACAAAAACATCGTGAAAGAAAACAAGTACGTGCAACAACAAGCTATTTCGCAGAATGAGTACGGAGCAGCAGCACTGCGCCTCAGCAGCCAGATGAGATTAGAAAATTAGGTCGTGGGATGGCTGGTCAACTACATGTTGTATGGGGATTAACGGGGGCCAGCGGCTACACTGGCAAGCCATAACTGCAGCAACGTATACCACAAAGGGGCCTTGTACAGCTAAAGCTAATGATAAGCACTAGCCATACAGAGACCTACACGATTATTTCGGGGGCAAAATCAGCTAACAGCTAAAACCCTGGCAATCGATAAATATATGACACCCAACTACTAAGGTTACCGACGATAAAGATGTCTTTTGTAGTGCTAACTAACGTTAGCTCGTTAACACGGGCCTCGGTGTTCGCGTTGGGAGGGGGACTGCGCTCATGTTTCATAATGCATTTTAAAACACATTGCAGATACACTAGCTTATTCCTCTTTAGCCCAGGCAGCTGCTGCGTTTTGAATTACACACTGACATGCCACTGAACCTTTTAGTCAAATTGTGTTGATTGTAAATCGTGTGTAAGAGGCACAGGATGCCACAGAAAAGGTGTTTTATTTAGAGAACAAAACAAAATGGCGGTGGAGACAGGCCCGGTGAAATAAATAGCGTTAACGTTAGACCGGTTGTGGAGCGTAACCGTTAGCTCTAACGAAGCCAGCTTGGAATCACAGTTAATAGCATGCCGATGGCAATTGACGCTACGTCAAAATAGTGTTTTCTTCAAGGATAAATACCCCTTTTACCTAAAGACAGTGTATTGTAAACTGACACCGCATTAGCCAGAGCTAACGTTGCTGAGCAAACCTCACAGTGTAATTACGTTATTCCAGGCGAACAACCTGCGCTAACACTGAACTGCTACCATTAGCTGCGTGACAGTCTTTGAGAGTTAGCGACTAACGTTATAAAATATTCAAACAACAAGCTTACGAAGCAGCCAATACAATTCCAAAGGCATCATGTATATGGCTTACCCAAAAGACACCCACATAATCCTTTACTGTGACAAACGTAGGCTAACCACCTAAGCCAAGCTAGGCTAACGAGCTAGGCAACCACATAACATTAGCTAGCTAGCAACAACAAGCAAGCCCTTCTGCTTTTCCTCAAAAAAATGACAGCCATTCCTAAAACCATTCTGTCGGGTACGCTAAATCTGTTTCCAAGGTCTACGGTGATAATTGCGGTTTAATTAAATAGTGTCTCAAACCGGTATTTGCATAAAACATGCAAAATATTTCGGCCACTGACCTGGTCTTGTCCCGACTTGTCTCGAGGTTGTATCGCAGAATGAGGTTAGCAATGCTATCGCGTAGCTTTCTAGCAAGTGACCCAGCTAGCTAAGCAACGTTATCCTCCTGCAGTCAAACAACATAGCGTTAAGGGCTTTGCAGTAGATCACACTAACTTAGTAATTATAAGCAATAGAAAAAGAGGGTATTCGGCTTACTTGCACTCCTTTTCTTTTCTTCAAAAATAAATGAAAAAGGGAAAAGAAAATTCTAACAACTGGACTCGATCCGTCGCCTAGAGAGCCGTCAACGGCTACTGGGTAAATTTGTGAGATGGAAGCCGTTTGGGACCTCTACAGTAAGAAAAAGGCGACTCTTATTTTTTTTTTTTAAACCGCCGATCGAGTACCATTTGAAAATAAATATTAACAGAATAATTTACATTTCTTTATGGACTCAGTATGAAGTTAAACATATGCAGACTGTCTTCCCTAAAATGCTAGTTATCCTATGTCTTTAACATATTTGTCATATGTGTCATAATAAGGGAGCACTGCATGAAAAATAAAGAAACAAATACTCTACAAACAGCTTTAAGTGGACAAGCAAAGACAAACTTATTCAAAGGCTGCAGAGAAGTTTATGTACAAACAGAGAATTGAGGTTATTTCAGGTCACACATGTGGTACAACATCTTTATTTCTTGATGTGAAGACTATGTATGGTTTGCTTTCCTTTGGATGTAAGAGCCACTGCTAAAAACTGTTTCACCAAATTTCATGGTCTCTAATATTTGAATATAACCAACATAATAGTGAGTTTCCTGTAGAATACTCAGCACATTGAATAAGAGAGCACAAAACTAACATTTGTCAAAACAGAGCCTTCAGCATGCAGAGAAAAGACAACTGTTGAGTGAAATCAATATAAAGGGAATGCAGATTTGTCAATTCTAAATTTCATATATATATATTTTACTTTTGGAATAAGCTGTTTTCTTCTCTTGTGCTCTAATCACTAATTTAGAAACAATGACAGGGTCTTTGATGAGAAGATGCGTGAATTCATGCAATTTTTGCAAATCAGTCTCTGCTCAGGAAGAAAAAAAAAAGATTTCTTTGCCTAAATCATGAATGACAATTAAAATCGGTCTGGAGGAGCCCACAACAAATAAGATGGTGAACAACTGTTAGAAATTATTTATTTATTGCACAGATTGCTGCACATATTGTAACCCTGTGTGCAATGCTGGTAAATACAGGGGACAAATGGACACTGGATTTAAAAAACAAAATATACAAGTCTGAGAAGAGTGGAATTAAGACTGATTGCAAAATATCAGTTTACACAAGTAGAAAAGAGGATACTTTTGCAACATTATGTGCCCACCTCTTTAAACACACGCACACACACACACACAGTATTTTTAGTAGAACTGTATGTTGTCCTATAATCACTCAGCAGCTCAGCAGGAAATAGCATTCAAGTGCCATCTCATAACAAAAGGCAATTAATATTAAATTTACATTTTACATAACATGTTTTTTGCAAAGTCAGAACCTGTTTCAATTAGCTTTTTTTTCCCACCGAACTCTTGCATTTTAATAAAATCAAAGAAGTCCTCACTACATTAAAAAAAATCCTTTAAGAATTGAAAATAGGCGATTTGAGAATGAAATTCTGATAAACATCTGTGCAAACAGAAATCATCTCCACCAGCCCCGAGTACACAGTGAATCTGTCAGTTTGTGACGCAATTCAGGGATAGACTAATATGAGAGAGGTGTTCATATTTATACTGAGTTCACGATCATTTGATGAGATGTCTAATGTCTCCCTGGGATTTGAGGGAAAAATGTTGTGGCTGTGCAAATTTTTCGCAACAAAAAGATGGAAAAATGAGACTTGTGACTTAAACAACTATGTCAAATTTCAAGCGGAGAAAGATAAGGAGAAATTTGTTTATAGATTCTATGTTCATCACAGGCTGAACACAGAAAGTCCTTGGTGCTGAGCCTCTTGTTTTTCCATACTACCATTATACAGTGAGATTAGAAAGTCTCTCGTTTTCGTCCCCAGAGAGCCTTGGAAGTGATCAGCATCTTCCTGTTTCCCTTTTCCCTCCAACAAATAAAATCTGGAAGACAAACACGACACAATATTAAATCAGCCCTGCTCAGACAGTTTTTCTGCCAAATCTGTTCGGTGTCATTCAGACCAAGAGTACAACAATCTATTTGTCTTAACACTACTTCTGCTCACCTCCCTCTCACATCCTCTACTGGCCACCGTACAGGTGGATCTTGACGAATGAGATGGTCTCGTCATAGTTTAAATGGCCCTTCTCGTAGATGATGAAGATGTACTTCTGGTTGTCTCGGACACTGCTGTCCAGTGATGTCATGCTGGAGTAGCCACTTGGCCCCGCCCATATCTGTAGTGCATTTTTCTCCCAGGAAGTGCCGTTTGTCATCGACCAGCGCAGGGTCAGATTAAGTCCTGATGGGGACGATGGAAGAAGTAAGTTTATTAAATTAACATTACTATAATTAAGCCCATGCTGAATAACACCCAAGTACATCTGTGTTTGGGGAAATTCTCATCCTGTCCTACTGCATCAATGTTTGTGTAATCACTCTAATTGCCAGAAGGGGGAGACAAAGGTTCCACACTGCAGGTTTAACTCAAGGTATTTACGCACTAAAATGTATCATAAAAAAAGGCATGAGTAAGTCATAAAATATGATACACTGCTATAGATTACATTAGCCAACAGAATATATTTAGTACAAATTTATTTTAACTAGCTGTGACATTAAAATACTGTTAATATATGAGTAATAATATTCCAAAAAGTTTATATGACAAGTCCTTTTACTTGAACTTGAAGAGCATTTCCTTATATTTTGAGTCTTGTTACCAAATGTTATTTTTTAACTTCCACCACTTAGCATCCTTTAGGAAGGACAAAGAGATAGTGACTTTAACTGTAGGGTCACGCCACTGGCGAACTGAGCAGCAGAGGACGCTCTAAATGCTGGCATCGGGCTGCCTAAGCAACGGTGCAAACATCAAGTTCGGTTGTGACCAATATCAAGTTTGTAGCAGAGTTGTGGTTGTAGGCAGCATATCTTCCGTTCTCCAGTCCATTCATCACAGAGCGCACAGAACCTTCTTTGTATTGGAGCGATTTAGGTCACAAAACTCATCTCCATAGCAACCCAAACAAACGGTTGAGTGGCGCAGTGATAAGCGTCACAAAAATCCCGGTCTGCAATTGGCTGCTGCTGCTTCAGTGCCAACGCCGCTCATTTGCATAAAGTTAAACTTTACTCGTCGCTCTGGATGCTGGCATCGCGCCGCTCGCTGCTGCCACAGCGTCCAATGCTCCTCCTCCCCAATTCTCATTGAAAATAAATGACCTCCGGCTGCTTTTGCTGCTCAGGTCGCCGGTGGTTTGACTGTACAGTAGTTAGCGTTCGCACTTCTACTCTGTAATCACTCTAACTGCCAGACGGGGGAGACAAAGGTTTCACACTGCAGGTTTAACTCTAAAACATGTTACTTCTCATATTAAGATGTACCACAAAAAAGACATGATCGAGTTGTGAAATATGATGCATTGTTGTAGATTACAGTAGCAAATAGTACATATTTAATTAAAAAAAAATCATGTTAACCAGCTGCAAATTAAAATACTCTGTTAACATAACAACAATAATATCCTAAAAAATATACATGACAAATACTTTTACCTGAACTTGCAGGACACTTCGTTATATTTTGAGTACTTTTACTAAACGTTATTTATCTCCATCCCTTAGCATCATTTATAAAGGGCGGAGAAACAGCGATTCCTTGCATTAGCAGTTCTTACTGTGTTGCTCATTGGCGGGGTTGGTGAAGTAGAACACTCCGTCTTTCTGCAGTGCTCCAGCTGCTACTGCTGGATCCACCAGCGTGTAGTCGAAGTACAGGGAATCGATGGGCAGGGTCTCTCCACCGTCGTAGCTGCGTACCACCACGCGACACCGACAGTGGTAGTTGTACTGGTTCCGCACGTTGATCACAATGGTGCCGTTCATCATCTCAAAGGGCTGCAGACAATCAGAAGGGGAGGAGAGGGTTTGACAGCTTGTCAGTGTCTTTTAAAACATGTCAGAAGGAGTGAGGTTGTACATTCATCAACGGTAATGAATTAATAATGAAAGCTGGGTACCACTGCAGCGAAGGCATCAGGGAGCAGTTAAGAGATTTGCCAGGTTGTTTTGAAATATTTATTTGACACTGCATTTTTGGCCACTAGGGGGAAGAAGAATTCCTCGAAGCTGACACATAAAACAGCACCTATTAAAGTTGTAATGGCTGACATGTTAGGGAATGATCGCCGTTCACACACCCAGCTGGCACACTGAATCACTAGCACTCTGTTTTTTGCTTTGTAACTCCAGCTCCTCTTTTAACTTATAGAAATTTGTCTTTTCAACAACTAGTTGCTAACTTTGCCTGTCTGCACAGTGGATTTATCAGAGCTTTTTTTAAAAATATCTGAACCAAAGAACCAAACCAGGCTGGGTGTTAATCAGTTTCACATTAACCAAAAAATGTGATTTTATTAGGAGCAAACATACCTGGCACTCATCAGGGTTGAAATCCTGCGGTTTCTTCTTCTGGTTGTAAGGGATGCTTTTTAGTGCGGCACCGTTGCGCCATGTTTCTCCGTGGTCATCGCTCAGGATGCAGAAAACTCCGTCTCCTTCCAATGTACCATGACCGCACACCACCAGCCTCCCATTATGCGTCTTATTTACTTGGTGCTTCAACTAAGAAAAACATTTGGAAAAATGCAGCTCTTTAAAATAGTTACAATTAGTTGACAGTAATGCGCCAACAAGGACATAAAGATCTAATAAGCAAAGCGTAATAATTATCAAGAAAGGCTGATCTGCTCAATCCAATAATGTAGTACATTTAATGTACAAAACACACTTCTGGTTTTTATGAAATATGGACATAGATAACAACATAAAACTAAACTTTTTTATGGATCAAATTCACTTAAAAAATTGCATTAAATCTAAATTTTCCTATACCATAATTACCCAGCTCTGTTAAAGGTGCATGAATTCAGATTTATGATCTGTAGCAAAAGATAATCATAATTTCTAATGTCTAACATGTCAGTACCTTATAATCACAGTAAAACCAATGTGGCAAGAAAGCAGCATAAAATTATTTAGCTTAAATTTTATTTCACGTCATGACTAGAAAACAGCTCAGCTGCAGCTTCTCGCATCATTCTCTCACCTGGATGCCGAAGCCCGGCCCGGGAGCAAAGTTTTTCACTCCGATCTGTTCGGAGAGGTTTCTGGGCGTGCTCCAGCTGAGGCCGTCATCCTTGCTCTCCACCATCATGGTGCTGGACGGCTGGCACTGGGCGAGGTGGAAGCAGAGGGAGTAGATCAGAAATATTTTGCCCTCTTCCTCATCCACCACCACCGAGCCCAAGTTCAGGCCGTCCGCCTGCGTCCCATCATCGACAATGAAGATGATCGGGGACCAGGTGTCTCCTGGAGGGATGGAGGGGGAACAGGAGACGATTGAGACACTTTTTCTGCTTAGAAATGATTTTTAAACTCCAGAATGCTTGTACACTAATTTGGCTAAAAGCTCTGAAAAAACTTCAAACACTGTGATAAGATTTATTTGTAGGGTCCCACTGTTATATTGACTTGCTGATATTATTGTCTGATATCGGCCTGTAGCAGATATATCAATATCTGTGTATATGTTCCTGATATGTTCTGATATTGAAACTGTTTTTTGAGGAGGGAAAAATTGATTGAACTAGTGATTTAAAATGGTGTAAATATGTCATTTGTCCAACAGAGGCCAGTCTGTTAATCAATTACATATAAAAGAAGTGTTTACTGTTCAGAGCACTGATATTTAGAATAAAGTAGTATTCCAGAACCACATTCAGCCGATTTTACATATATAATATCGGCCGATATATTGGGTATTGTAATTTTCTTGCTCTCTGATACTGATATCGACATCAGCCTCAAGAAGTAGTTAAGTTGTGACTGACTTATACTGATGCTTCTTGTAATGTCAGACTTTTTATGTCACCCAAAAAGACAGTAAATCACAGGAAGTGTCAGTTAATGTTGACTGTTTATATGATTTTTTCCTCTACTCGTGACTGCAGTTATCTCCCTGATGACTTGCAACCTTTGTGCATTTACAACCACTCTGTTAATGTGTGTGTGTGTGTGCGTGCAGGCTGTATATATATATGTGTGTGTGTGTGTTTCAGGTTGCATGACTGTCTGGTAGTCGTCGTGCCTCTGTTTTTGGACCGCCGCATTGCGATGAACTTTGCTCCCAAATCGCTGGACGACGACTTCCTGGCCTCTGCAAATGCCAGCAGGCTCCCTTCGGGGGTGAAGGTGAGCAACGGGATCCTGTAGGTGTTCACCTCCCCCTCGACTCCTTGGCTCACCCACAGCAGCTGCTCCTCAAACAGCAGAGGGGTGATCTGGGGAATAACACCAGAAAAAAACAGATTGACAGGGAGGGGGGAGAGGACGAATAAGCTTACAAAAGAATTTAACTAAATGTAGGCCAACTAGCTGGGGCAAGAATAAGATCTGTATCTGCTGTCAAGCTAAGCATGCAGTCAGGTGATGATCACACTTTCATTTCAAGAAACATTTATCATATTTATTTATTCTAAAATCCAGACCAAATGGATGTAAAAGCTCTTTGTGTGTGTGTGTTAAAAGCACACAAGGAGACATGCGTAGGCTGGACTAAACAACAAACAGTCAAACAACAGACAAATAACAATACCTGTTTACGGCTGACGGTACAAACAGAGAGGGACAACACAGCGGACAGAAGTAACGACAGCGCAGCAACCCGGCTTCCTCTCTCCATTTTCGATGTTTTTTCCTCAATCCGACAGAGCGTTTACATTAAAGTAGTAAACTTCCAAAGTAAAAGGAAATAATGCAATCAAGATAAATGAAACTAAAAGAGAAATAAGGCCAAAAAAAATGCTCTCGTCAGCTCATCCGGACTGAGCGACAGAGCTCAGAAGCTGGCTTGCAGGTCATATGACCAAGGTGGGCGGTCACATGACTAACGTCATACACCAAAATAAGACAGTAGTGATACATTTTGTTATTGAAAAAAATATTAAAGCTCGCATAATAATAATAATAATAATAATAATAATAATAATAATAATAAT
>JAPQLA010000008.1:6610787-6624487 GCA_029822935.1 Naso vlamingii | reverse complement strand
TCTTGTCTCCTCTGAGACTCAGGGACCTCTCCTGAGGTCCTCTCTTGCAGCCTCCAAGACGCTCCTGAGCTCCCACCGGAGCTCTCACCTGAAGTTCCAAGCCCTCAAGGGATCTTCTTCTGAGCTTCAGCTGCTGAGTGCTGCAAGCAGCAGTCCTAGCAAACAAGAGAACCTCTTCCTACAGCAGCGACGCAAGGTCCTGTGTAGCACCAACTGTTAGCATCAGCAGCTGTGCCAAGGCCTGCTAGCTAACTTCAAAGCAGAGGACAACCAAGGAAGCACGAAGCTGCTTACTTTGCAAGGATTACACTAAGCAAACAGCTACCAGCAAGGACTGTACTTTTCAATGTGTGAAACCACAAGCACATGGTCTGAGATCCACCATGTTTTCTTTGTTTCTCTCTAACAAAGAAATGTGGATTTCAGTCGCCATTTTGGACCTAAGTCCTTCCCTTTGTCAACCATCCTACCTGTAGTTTGCCTACACACAAATTCGCACTCACACACACACACACACACACACACACACACACGCACTGACATACACACACCTGTATATAGTGCATGTTTAGTTCAATTGTGTTAATTGTTTGTGTAATAAAGGCTCTTAAAAACTACATGCTGTCTGTTTAATGTTGCACAAGAGTGAATGTTGCCAACCTCTTCACTGACAAGAACTCTGAAAACCTTCAACCTTTACTAGCTGTTAACATGGTAATTTGATTTTAGTTATTAAGTTAATTATTGATCAAATTCCAAATTGACAGTTAACTACCTTTTCTGAGACTGAATCAACGAAATGGCCATCTTTTCCCTTTTTAAGGGTGGTGCTCCTGAGGTGATCTAATGTAAATTAGATCTTATTATTTAATATAATTAATGATTATTTATGATAATCATTAGTTAATTTTTATAGCCAAAATTTAAGTTGCAAATCCCAGCACTCTTTTTTCCAACTGAACTTTGCCCTGCAGGGACCAGATCAGTAAATATTTAATTAAAGCACAAGTACCGCACTAGGTAGCTAGATACTCCCTTTTAGTCCCGATAGCCCTTCAGCTATTAATTATTATTACACGGTTGGTGTTTCCTCCTGAGGGATGTTCAGACTGTCTCCCTTTCAGTTTTGTTTTTTAATTATTATCTTTAACTCCCTCTCCAACTCCTTTCCCTGTCTTTCCTTCATTCAATGCCTCTTCACCCTCTCTCTCCCCGTCTCACACCTGATGTCTCATCCTCTCAAGCTCAAGGTTCAAGCTCGCTCAGCACTGATGAGATGATGCAGCACTATGTGCCAGGCACAGTTTCAAAGTAATCTGTGTTGCCTGATGTTTATTTTATTCAAGGGGCCTCAATTAGGCACCATGCGCATGATGTACAGCATGATGCATGAGTCACACGGAGGTAATGAGATACTGCACTGCCGTTTTTTAATTTTTTATTTAAATCTTATTTCCGCCGCTCTTCAGTAGGGCTTGTGACTGTGGCAACCACATCAAGTTTGGCAAACTGACAAGAAACTGTAAGATTTGTTATTGCTTTGCCTTGAATTTACAAGAATGTTTTGGCTCAGTGAGATTAACAAGAGGAAGGCCATTTAAAATGAAAGCATTTTTCCATCAGCTCGCCTTGATGTGATCGATGCATTGTGTTGTTTTTCTATTCCCTTTGATCAGTGATGGTAGATCTATACTCACCCCCCCTCCCAAACATATTCCAGCCTAATCCATGGATGTGCTGTGTAAATGAATTTACGTTAACGTTATTTTCAAAATTCTCTCATATAGGCCCTAATGTCAGATGCATAATTCAGCAAGAGAGCAGGGAAGGCACATTCATCTCACTACCTGCCTTCACCCACTCACCACCACCACCCTCCCATCCCAATTAAGCACCCTGAGAAGACGGGCTGGGTGGTTATAGAGAAACTCATTTCCAGATGGCATGCCTCAGTTGGTCTGCAATATGGCAGATGGGGATTGTAAGAGCAACACTCATTCATCCTGGCAAGCTAACCTGCGCTCAGTCTGCAATTAAGAAGTTGTGAGCAGTCAAGTGAACTTGACACGGTGTTTTTCATATTAGTGTTGCATGTTGCAGACAGGGTATTTTTGAGAGAGTGTAAGTGAAAAGAAATGACTTAAGGTTTTATAACACAAAATGTGTTCCGCATAAAAGGAAATTGAAATCCAGCCTGTAACCCCAAATTTGAATGAATAATGTAAATTAAGTAATAGGCATCCTAATCTACTTTTTCAGCCCCACTCAAGCCTGAAGGCAAAGCCTTTCTTTTTTTTTCAATAAAGCTCTTATTTCCCGTCTCAGTAAGTCAGAGCAGTAATTCTGCTGCATGGCAGAGCACATGCTGAGGAGGCAGTTTGTGTAGCTTGCTGTCTATTTCTGTCACTTCTTGCAGATGAGTGTCAACTATTTTTTTAAATTAAGCGGTATTTTTCCTTTTTAACAAATCAAAGTCAGCAGGTAAGAGTAAACAACACCCTCTCAGAATGCAGATCAATCAGCGCAGGTGCCTGACAGGGTTGAGTTTGCTCCCCAGTCCTTTTTACTCTTTATACAAATTGTGGTTCAGACAGCCAGCCAAGGGACTTTGGTTTTAAATGGGTTATATTATGCTTTCCTGTCTCTTTCAGCTTGTAAATGTTGTCAAAAAGTCAGATTGCTGTCTTAAAGCAACACTATGTAACTTGACCGAGACTCTCTGCTTCGAAAAACGTAACTAAACGATACACGTTACGTTGCACAAAACAGCAGTTTTAGTATAATCGGGTCATATTTTATGGAAAAAAAAAATTGTCCTCTGGCTTTCCCTCTGATGTCCCTCGAATGCTCTGCCTCAAGTCTGTGATTCACGGAGGTTCCCGAAAGCAACATGTAGGCTTCCTGCAGACTGAAGCTGCAACTGCGAACCGGGTTGTTGCTGGTGACGGCTCTGCTAAAATAAAAGGCTGCAGACAGACGGAGCAGTCATAGGACATCAGAGGGAAAACCAGCAGGCATTTTCTCTGTAAAATATAACCTGATTTTACTAAAATTGCTGTGTTGTGCGATGTATTAACATGCATTAAGTTTCATTTTCGAAGCAGTGGGTCGCGGTCAAAGTTGCATCGTGTTGCTTTAAATGATGCCAAAGTATGAAATAATGAGATAACAATGTGTAGCAGTAATCTGACTGTTTCTAATGGCTGTGAACACTCTGTTCTCACCAGATTTTTTTTTTAATCTTAGACCACTAATGTGTCACAGTGTGCTGGGCTTCTCTATTGGTACATCTGGAAGGTGTGTGTTTGAACTGGCCAGTCAGAGCAGAATAAGCCTTAGAGGCGGGGCAGGAGTTAAAACAGAGTGTCTCAGACAGAGGCAAAAATCCTGGAAAAAACAGGGCTGCTGCAGTCTATGGCGGGCCGTTTTAACATTAAATGGCAAAAGTTGACTATTAGGGAAAAACATTATAGATATCAACAACATAATTTTGACTAGTACTTGACCGTCAGCTCATACAAGTATCTCGGAGTTCACTTTGACGACGCTTTCAGTTGGACAGTCCATGTTGACAGTCTGAGTTGCTATTTACAGAAGACACTGTATTTTTTACACAGACTCAGAGTGTGTGGTGTGGACAAAGGCATCATGTTTTTATTCTACCACGCAGTACTAGAGAGCTTAGTTCAATATGGGATGTCAGCATGGTACGTCAACCTCACTGTAAAACTAAAAACTAAGCTTGCTCATCGGGTCCAAATTGCCATGAAGGTGACAGGAAGTAATGATCATCAGGTCCTCCAGTCTATCTATGAACAAACTGATCTTATGCAAGCCCACAGGATAGTTACCAACCGATCCTGTATATTCCACACAGGATATGAGCTCTTGCCCTTGAGACGATATAGAGTCCCCCACTGCAAACTCAACTGTTTTAAAAACTCATTTGTCCCTACATCCATCAAATTTTTAAACAATATTGCTTGAAACTCTAGACTGTGCAATATTTTGTGTGTGTGTGTGTTTTTACTATGGTGGTTTTAGTATGTGTTTCTATTGTGGGGTGTGTGCATATGCAATATGTGCTATGTGAAATGTTTTTCCATGGGATGTGTTGCAATAGTGCTGTGCAATTTATTGTTGTGATGGTACAGCTGGTGATGTTTTTTTATTGGCTGGCTGTTTTGTAACTGTCACTGTGGCTGTCAAGGCACTGATGGACGCAGTCCTTGAGTCCAAGAGAAATATACCTAAGGGGACAATAAATTACATCGTATTATACGGTAAAATTAATTTTAATTCTAGCGGCTCTCAAAATAATCCAAGCGCAACTGCACATTATAAGTAACCTAATGGCTGGATGAATGTATTGACGGATTTGATGAAACACAGAAAAGAAGACACACACATTTATAGGATTATTTTGAATTGTGCTGACTAAAAAGTTATAATGACCCATGAAAGGCAATCACGTGGCGTAAACTGGCCAGGGGGCTGATAAAGTCAGATGTGTGTCTTGGCTGCTGTGTAAAAGTATACCACCAAATGGCGCTGTTACCCTAATGTAGCATGAACAAGTTTACAGGGCGCCTTGCCTTACCGTAAAGCTGCCTTGCCTTACCGTAAAGCTGCAATATATTTCGAAGCATTTGGAGGAATGTTCTCAGTTCAAAAGATACACAATGGTCAACTTCAATCCTAAAGGACACAATATATTCGTTGATTTACATTAAAATATCTTCTTTCTGTAAAAATCACGGTAAGTAACTTAAAGATGACATTTTCAAGCTGCTCTTCTATTCCATCATTTACCGCCACCACAGTCGCTGTGTCAAGACGAACTCTCGCGATAGTTGCGGCAGCTGAGATCCTCGGAGCTGAGCAGGAAACTTGACATGTCAACAAAATAGATAAATTATCTGCACACAGGTAACATTACCGGCTGTTTAACACGCTTTTGGGTAAATATAAACACTCACTGCGATGTTAAGTTTCATCCAATGTCGGAATAATGAAACAACTCAAAGAAAATAAAAAAGAACCGAGACAGGCTGAAGTAACGCGTAACGTCAATAATGTCTCCTTAGCTTTCGGTGACAAACACTCTCTGTCACGCTAATTAAGCCGTTATCATACTTCATGCATTTGGAGGTAGCATTTGAAGTCCTTGATAAACTCCAGTAGACTTATACTGGTATAAAGTCTCGTTTAACTGCTTCGAAAACCCCGGTATACAACTTATATTAAAGGCTATGACGTTAGCTCAGACTTCAATAGTGTTGAATCTCGTTAGCCAGACAGCGTCTCGTTTTAATTGATTTGTGACAATTGTGGAGCTTTTAGAGAGTTATTGGCTGTTGATACAAGTTAATTGTTGTACCATTATCCTAATATGTCCATGTAACTCGTTTTCTTCACAAACAGTCCCGTCAGAAGAAATGCAGTGACTTTCATTAACTGTAAACTTGCTTTTTCTCTCCTTCTTCTGTCAAACGTCCCATGAAGGCATGAAAGGCGCGTGCTGTTGCAGAACAGTCTGAGAGGTAACCTCACCTGACCCTAGTCCTTCTCCTCCGGGATCCTCACCTGCTGCCATGACAACCCCTCCGCTAGTGTCACCCTTTGGCGGCCAGCCTCCTCCGCCCCAGCAACAGCAGCAGGCCCAGGCAGCACGGGATGTCAACACGGCCTCGCTGTGTCGCATCGGCCAGGAGACGGTCCAAGACATTGTCCTTAGGACCATGGAGATCTTCCAGCTCCTCAGAAACATGCAGGTCCGTTTTTCTTCCCTCAAGCCAGTCAAATATTCTTACACATGCCACTTACTTTTCTGTTTGCCTTTTCTACTATATTTTATGTTTTGTGCATATTTACTCACAGTCCTTTTACTCTTACAAGACATTTATTACCCCAAAAAACAATAGAAAGGGAGGGGTGAAACCACGTTGCCATTGAGCTGTACAAAGACAGAATGTAATCATAAAAAGCTGAAACATAAACAGAAAATAAAAAACAAAGACTATTCTAAAATAGTAATAATAGACAACATGAGAAGTACTATTATGCAAATAACAAAGCAGCTGTCATTCAAAGAGGCCATAATTTAAAAATGTGTTTTGATGCAGGCTTTAAAAGCAGAGAGTGCAAGACAACTAGAAACTAAATGGAAGGCCGTTCTGAAGCCGAGACTTCGGTTCACCCAGCCCGAAGCTCAATCGACTTTAGATTTTTAACTTCAACTCATGATTAGCTCAAAAGTTTCCACTAGAACATAAAAGACAGTAGAGAGTTAAAAGTGTAATATGTAACATTTCTGCATTAAAATGTCTTAAAAGGAACCAGACCTGATTTATGCTATGTATCAACAAGTGAGCTTACATTATCCCTGATGTAAGCTTGGCAGTATGGTGGCTTAGTGCTTAGCACTGTGGCCTTATAGCAAGAATGTCCTGGGTTCGATCCCGGCTGGGGCAGGGCCTTTCTGTTTGGAGTTTGCATGTTCTCCCCGTGTTCACATGGGTTTTCTCCAGGTGCTCTGGTTTCCCTCACCGTCAAAACATGCATGTTAGGTCCCTCTCCAGTCAGTACCCATTACCCACGTACTGGCACAGAATCTGGAGTTGGCACTGCCCACTGCTCCTCAGGGATGGGTTAAATTCAGAGAACACATTTCGCTGTACACTGTATATGTGACTAATAAAGTAGCTTTACCTTTAATGTTTCCATCAATGTCCAAACTCAGAGAAATTTGTTATTAGTTTAATATGTGTGCGTTTTATTGGTTGCATAGATGATATGTCAGAGTAAAGAAGGAATTCAACAAACGTGACTTAACATGATGTGAATAAAAGTTTAGTACATCAACTTGTCAGTGAGTATTTCTGCCAGAGTCACACAGACAGATTTGCATCTGCAATGTTGGTTGTTTAACAATGTAGACAGTAACTCCCGTAATCTCACGCTACAATATGAGTTCATTAAACTATGGGTAAATCCTAGCACTCTTACTTTTGTATTCCTTGTTTCATAAATCTGGCTCAATCAGAAGTTGCCTCTGGGCTGCCTTGTTGCAGAACATCAGAAAAACACACGAGAGCAGTCTCCACTGAAGTCTTTTACCTGCCCATATGCCCCCTTATTGGATGCCAGTTATCAATCTGACTCTGCAGCTGGTTGGACAAATTTGTTACCTCAGCTGAATATCTTACAACATGTGTGTAATCACTGTGGGGGATAGTGGCCATGACAGATGACAGACTGAACTTTGTTAACTTTATGTTTTTTTTCCTGATCCATCATCTAGCCTGGTTAAAATACAGTGTTAATAGTCAGGCTGAACAACAAAAGGACTGCAAATGTTCATTTCTTTCCCTTTGCTTTGGTTGAGACCCCTGGTGGCAGAAATTACATACTGTGCTTTGAAAGTTTGGGCAATTGGGCAACAGTATAAGTCCTAATATGCTGTAGATGTCTAAAGGACATTTGCAGTATGTGCAGAGAAGTTAACATTTTTAGTCATGTAGGAAAAAGGGTTTGGTCTAAGTCAATAGCTTGCCTGCAGAATTTTGCACACAAATTGCGTGAGCATTTAGGCAAGTAAAGAAAGGATATCGCTGTAGGAATTCAAAGGCAGGTTTAATTTTCTGGGTTCAGAAAAAACTAAATTGCTCACATCTTAAATATGCCTGAAATGATTAAAAAAATAACTCTTTATGAAGCCTGTCTCTCTAAGGCATCATAGCACTTTATGAATATATATATAACACATTAGAACACAGTGTGAGCCCACTTATAATGCATTATATGTGGTAAGGGTCAGGAATAGGGGTTGGGGTTAACCCTAACCTTGCTTATAACAGCACTAAAGGCACATTATAACACCTGATAAGTATGTTAGGGTATGTTTATAATGCATTACAGATGGATGCTTTGAGTGAAGTGTTATCAAACTTCTTTGTGTTGCTTGAAGTTTAGGCCACTGTTGCAAATCAACAACAATAAACCAAAAGAAATTTAAAAGAGCTACTGGCTGCTGCATCTGCATGCACAGCCGTTGCCAGGGTAATGAGTTTAGAGTAAATGACACCAGAGAATCTCAAAAAAGTGCGTAATGTTTGGAATAAAGGGTCCAAACACTGGTTGTGTTTATTAGGAGAAGCTGATGAATATGTTTTTTTTTGGTTGTTTTTTTGTTTTGATGCTGTCAAACAGTAAGATTGTCTGAAAGAAACATCTGTCACATATGATCAGCAGCTCTTTAGTGGGACCTTGTTGAACTCAACTTTTTTGGCACGACAGCATAATTTCCACCAATGAAAACAAAATGTTGTGATGATGAGTTATAGATATTTTCCAAAGTGTTTATGAGAGAAAATGTAACTCTAGCTGAGCAAAGTTTGTGCTCTCTGCTTTCTCTAAACTCTGTCAGAATGTAGAACAAACTATTTTAGATAAAAACAGTAATTAGAGCCACAGACTAATTTTTGTTCAGGGACTGCATGACTGTATGTTGTCTGAAATGCTGTGTTAAGTCCTTATGAGTCATACTGATGCGTCAGATGTCTATGATTTCTGCACAGCGCAGTAGTGCAATTAACTACAGATACTTTGTGGATTCTTTAAGCGTTTTATTCAGGATATTAGGAGTCTTTCTATCAGTTTATTCTGCAGTTCACATGTAGTTCAGCCTTGAAGGAGAGGTCAGCATGAGTTTATCATGGATGTCTGGCTGCTCCTCTGAGGCGCTCATCATGCACTCAGCTGAAATCGCAGCCAGAGACGAGCCAAACAGGCACGCCTCCGCCCCAGAATGCACAAACATCATTGTTGTGACTTGTTTTTTAGATCACAGGCTGTCTTTATGCTCATAAAAAATTCTTCATTTATCTTCTCTTTCCTGCCTTACCCCCCCTCCTCTCCCTCCCTCTGTCTGTCTGTCTGTCTGTCTCTCTCCCTCCTGTTTCTCTAAGTCTCTCCCTTCGCTTTGTTTGCCCCGAAGGCGTGCTTGTTTCATGTTATGTGGGATGTTTATAATCAGACCACGCTGCCCCAGAGGGTTGTCGATCCTCACAGTATAAAAAAATATGTCTTGTTACTCTTAAACAGCCATTGTAGTTAAAAGCCACTGATCCCGCCTCAGTATGAGTGAAAAAATTCAAAGCGTAGCAGTTGCAGCAGTTCGTCTTTGATGCTGCTGAGTTTGTGTTTGGTAGTTGAAACTCTGTTTTTATGATATTATCAAGACGAGTTACTATGTTTAACACGTTCTTAAAGCTTCTTTACATCCAAGTTGTTCTCATTCTTAGGGAGAAAAAAAAAACATTTCCTTTGTTGTAGGTGCAGTTTAATGTGCATCTACTGTGTATTAGCAGAAAGCTTCTAATAAACTGTTGCCAGTTTGGGAACAACGGAGTCTTTTCCAGTGCTTTTGGCAGTCAATGAGGATCAATGGCTGTTGCTTTTTATTAGCACCAGCAAAGTTGTAGGCTTGTACTTTGCTTAAAACAGTGTTTCCTCTGTGCTGCCTCTGTTTTCAGCTGCCTAATGGAGTCACTTACCACCCCAACACCCACCAGGACAGGCTGGGAAAACTCCAGGAACACCTACGGATGCTTTCCGTGTTGTTCCGCAAGCTTCGCCTCGTCTACGACAAATGCAACGAGAACTGCGCCGGCATGGATCACATACCTCCAGAGGTGAGACACTGACCAGCTTTGACAACATTTTACTCACATAAATGTGACTGGAAATGTTCATGTGTGTGTGATTATGACTAAACTGTTATCAGCCGTTTTGGCCAGTTTGAGGACAGTTACTCATCAATGAGAATTTTTGCTGAACTCATCAGACAGACAGAAGTATTAGTCAGTAGCTGGACTGTGCTAATCTGGCGAATGAATGTGATGATTTCTACAAGCTGGCGTTAGAAAGTAGGACAGTGGCATATCCTGGTGAGTGGAGAAATAGCCGCTTTTTGTCATATGTGTGAGAGCTCTAGTAGAAAAAAAATCTGTGCTTTTTTTTGTGCGTCAGACACTGAAGGTGTGTGTGTTTTCTTTTATACCTTGATCAGGAAAGCAGATACAGTCAATGGCGCTCGTGCCATGATGTTTATTTGATATAAACTTCACCCAGGAAGTGTTTGCCGATCTGTGGAAGCTAGCAGCACGTCCCAGCATTTATGCTTTAAGATAAGTGAGCTTGAATAAATGTCTTGTCTATCTTGGACACTTAACCAGTGGCCACCACAGTAAAGTGTGTAGCATGTCTCCTGGTCCAGGCAGACTGATGAGTTCATGGGGCCACTAGCTGCATGGCTAACCACTATGTGCAGGCAGCCAAAGACAGCTACAGCAAAGAGTATTCTGAGCAGCAGTTAGCGGGTACTCAGTTGATATGCGGCCCCTGATTTGTTTGAGGTGTCAGTCAACAAGTAGTGATTCTTACACATTTCCTCTCCAAACGGAGTAAAAGGTAATAACACAATAACATATTGTGCTTATAGAGGCTAGAAATTAACAGTGTTGGGCAAGTTTCTCTGAAACGGTAATAAAATACTTACTACTGATTACTCCTCATAAAAGTAATAAATTTACTTTACTTATTACTTTGTATCAAAAGTAACTAGTTACGTTACTTGTTACTTTACTGTATTACTTGCGCAACCCAAACGACTTCCTAAAAAAGTGACGCACAACCGGTTTAGCCAGCTTCAAACACTCCTTCCACTTTATTGGAACAACCTCATTTTGTTGGCTGCTGCTTCAAAGACATGCTTAGGCATAGCAACACTATCGGAAGGTAATTAGAACTTCAACACTAGGAACTGCTTAAATCAAATAAGCCTCTTGTAAAATACTGGCACGTGTATGTCATTGTCATAAGATATCAGAGGTTGGGGCGCCCGGTGGCTCAGTCAGCAAAGCAGGCGCCCCATATGCTGCAGCGGACCCGGGTTCGATTTCACCTGTGGCCCTTTGCTGCATGTCATTCCCCCTCTCTCTCCCGTTTCCTGTCCACTCTTCAGCTGTCCTGTCCTGATAAAGGCATAAAAAGCCCCCCAAAAATCTTAAAAAAAATAAATAAATAAAAATCTGAGGACAAAAAAACACCTCGCTTTGTAGTAACACAGTAATGCAGAATTACTTGCATCAGTAATTGTAATATAATTACTGTTTTGACAATCGTCATCCCTTACTTTACTGGTTACAGAGAAAAGTAATCAAATTACTGTAATGTGTTACTGAGTAATGCATTACTTCCTAACCCCGGAAACCAGTACCTAAAAATTAAGGGTTATCTTCCTTTTTGTCTTTCTTTCTTTACATTTTTTAAGATCATCACTTACCCTTTTTAAAAATATTCTCTCCCACACAAAAAGCATTACTGGCTTTAAATGTAATTGTAATTTACTGAACACATGCTGTTTTGCAGCAATTTTCTGTTAAGGGTTTAAATGAATAATAGAAACAAGCTAATTAACAAACAGCATCAATAGCTAAAGGATAAACCTGACAGGCAGTAAGATGCAGAGAACATTGTTTTTCAGAGGTTATATTCAGTTATTAACAATGTTTACTTTTTTTTAGACCCATTCACAGTACGATGACGTACTCTCTGGTTTTCTTCGTTCTCATATTTTTTATAATAGTTGTGCTGCTTTTTCTGTTGCCACTGACATGTTATCCTACCTCTCTCAACCTCAGATCAAGTTTTGCTTTTATACATATTCTGCACACCTACCTCTGCAATTAGGTCTTAGATGATGTGGCTGTACGTGCTGTGGTGCAGCAGTGAAGCTACATTTTTAATTTGACGTTGATTGATTGAATCATCCAGATGCAAACACACGCTGCAGATGCTTGTCATGATTTTTTTGTCCAATTTGCATTCAGCCACTGCGTCATATAGCACAGCTTTCACACATACTGCTTGCTAAATAAGGAAGCTGCTAGTTTAAAGGAAGTAGGCCATACATACTGCCCCCCCCGTTACTCTTACACACACATGCACTCACTCACACTAAACACACATCTTTACCCTGGGGGACGCTTATCTCGCTTACTCCCCCTTCAGGTCTGTCTTTTGTCCGCTCGCAGCAGATTCATTGGTCGCTTCAGGTGAGTCTCCAGAGTCTCTTTACCGCTGCTTACGATCACCATCCACCTTCAGGAGCAGCCACTTTAGCTCAGCTGCACTCCATCCATCCCTGCCCGCACAGACACACAGCAACACACATGCATGCATGCGCACAGTTGCGTCCAACACATTTAATACATACAACATAGACATGCATGCGGTGCACTGTAGCATTTCACAAAGGCACACAAACACACACAAACTGGCTCACTGGGCATGCACTGTTGGAGGCTCCATGCTGGGCTACAGCTAGGCTATCCACCACTGTTTGATTGGATTTATGACTGCGGCAGTCCCTTCCCAATTTCTACAGATTGGCTCGGAGCTAATCTCTCTCACCAGACTCCTACTGAGGATAAAGGAGGATGTGGGAGGAGACCAGTCTTAAATTGGAACAAATTTGCGATGGCTGCCACCGTGTACATTTTCCACATTGAATAATACAGTTGCTTTGAAGCATTTCGAATGATCCATCCACTGGTTGTTCAAAATGACTCCAGTCTGCAGTTCCGCCCCTAAATCGACGTTAGCGGGGCTCACTTTGACATTTTCTTCGGCTGTAATGGTGTACACCCTCATTGAGTTATTACGCCAGCTAGCTATTTTTCTCCCTGTTATTTGCACCTTATTTAAATGGTTATTCGTTTCCCCTTGAGGCTGAGACGCAGTCCAGTGCTGACCAGCCAATAGTTCAGTCCACCGTGTTTGTCTGGGGCCGATGGTTGTTTACTTTGGCCCCGGCGTGCGTGCCATTTATCATCTCAGACAATTCAGGTGCCTGCCTGACAGCCGCTCACTATTGGCCGCTCAAACCAGGAAGTGGAATCAATGACTCGGGCAGTGTGACCTCATAGCAGCCTAATTAGCAACAGACCCGTTTAATGAACAGCTGGACCAAATGCACACGTCAGCGCTTTGCTCTTTTCCTCTCCAGCTGTCGTTCGTTGCTGCACCATTGCAGCTTTTCTCTCCTTCCTTTTCCTCAGACTCTCAAGTTTTCTCATTCTTTGTGTATTTCTGCTCCTTTAAGTCATCTTTTTCCACCTTTCTTCCTCTTTTTCACTCTGATAGCTGCTCAGTGTTGGCTCTCTCCCTCCATTTCCTTCCTTCTTCCTCTCTTTTTTAAAATCTGTTTGTACGTGTTGGCTTTGTTTCGCTCCTTTTCTCCTCAGCTTTCTCTTCTGCATTTCCTCTGCTCCTCTTTCTGTGTTTTGGCCGGTCCTCTGTCATTTCCTGCACTGAACAAGCTATTTCATTTCCCTCTTGCCCTGCTCGTTCACCCTGCTATTTCTTATTATTTAGTTTTTTTTTCCCAGTGTTTCTTTTTTCCCCCTTTTCCTTAAGTCTCAGCGCACAACCTGGAGAACTTCATTAGCCCATTCTTCTCTGTCAGGCAGGAAACCACATCCATCTTTTGTGCGTGAGGCAGGGGTTATGACTCACACAGGCTCACTCACACACACAAGCTGCATGGCTACACAAAGGCACACACACACACACACACACACCATACACTCTCCATCCATCTTTCCCACCCTACTCAGCACATTTCATTTTTCCCC
>JAPQLA010000008.1:6276866-6296222 GCA_029822935.1 Naso vlamingii | reverse complement strand
TGCGAAATTACAACATTTGAAGACATACGAGTTTTACTTGACAGGGAAATGAAAAATTGATGAACCAACTGACTTCACTAGCAACTAAAGTTGTCAGACAAGTGAATGTGGAGTAAAAGGCATAATATTTGATTTGGTGGGGTAGAAGAATAAAGTTACAATAAATGGAAACACTCAAGTAAAGTACAAGTACCTCATAATTTTATTTATAGTACAGATCTTGAGTGTGCTTAGTTCCAGTTGTCACAAATCCTATAAAAGACAAGTGGTTCTTTCTGTCACATACATGACAATCCTCATGTTTTTGGTTTGTTTTGGATTTTTTTAAAATCTCTTTTTCCTTTGATTTTTTATGTGACAGCAAATCTGCTCTAATCTGAAACAGATCTGTACCATCAGTTCCTCAAACTGGAATTTAGGCCTCCTTCACACAATATATCACAGCTCGAAAGTTTCTGTTTATTAAAAGTATGAATAATAACACTTGGTTTATCTTTAGTCATACATTGTAAAATAAAGATCCAGTCTGATGAGCCAAATAAGAGGTTGAAATTCTGCTTTAAACAATTTCAAGTAAGTGTGAGAATGGGAGTTCACCACTAGAGGCTGCTAATGTTTCATTGTTGACATACTGCAAGACTACACAAGAGCACAAGTCGGTCTGTTCAGCTTACCATAATGTTTTCATTCATTTTCAAATGTATGCATTTCTGCTAATGAATCAGCAACCAGTCACACTGTAAACTGGATTAAAATGCACCCCACAGCTTATTATATCATACTGAGAATCATCATCCCACCCAGTTAATCCATTTTTGATTAAATTGCATCTTGTAGAGTGAGTGTAAAGGGATTGTGAAGCTCTGAGATATATTTTCAAAACTGATACACATAAAAAAACCAACAAGATGGAATTAGCACCAAATACTAAACACAAAGTCAATCAATCATCAAATAAAACTGGATCCATGGTTGCTAAAACTGTTTATGTCCACGTTGTTAACCATCTGGAACAAATGAGCGATGTTTAAAGATGTTTTTCATTCGGCTTCTAAAAAGATACATATGCTGCAGGTGGAAAAATCAGTGCCTTCCTTAAATTAAAGGCTTCTCTTGTGATTCAGGCCAAATAGACCGGGTGGTCGACCCAAACGAAGGCAGCGGAGGTCTGAATGTGGAGAGAAAGCACCTGTGTTTCCTGGTGTTTATCAACATCTGTAAGTGCTGCTTTGTTTGCCTTTCACCGCTTTTTCAGAGATTGTTTTGTTTGGCAGCTCTTGCTGTGTGCGTTAATTGTGCAGGAATGCATCTGTGAGGATGTCTCAAGCTGCTTCTCTGACCTCTCTATGTGATGCTGCTCTGTGTTATGCTTCAGGTTATCCTGAGCATAATTGGAACCCTGTTGTTGCAGTGATCAGATCAACATCCCAGCATAAAAAAGATATTCATAACATTCATCTGGATGGCGGCAGTAGCTTTAATTTGGTCAGAGTTTATTTGCAGTCCAGGATTCAGAAGATGGTTTTCACTTCCCATCTGCAAAGTTTGATTGATTTAATGTTTCTTCATTTCCAGACTAATGAACAATAACATCTGTAGCTGTCGAACAGATGGCTTCTGACAAAACGTCTGAAATAAATACGCTAAACAACACTTTTGATGCAACGCCAGAGGGTTCTAGCCATTCCACAATGCTGACCTCAACAAAAAAAAGCCAGCCACACAAATCTGTCCTGGCCCAGGGAAAGTAAACCACGATGTAATCCACTAATACTTCCTTCCGAAGAGGCTGCATGTTATTGTTTGGCTGTTCCACTTGGCCCTGATGAAAAAAGATGGGAAAGACGGTGAATTAATCCTAGCTCAATGCAAGGTCATTGAGAGGAAATGTCGTCCCCAGCAGAGGGACCGACAGGATGACAGAAAGCCCTGCTGAGGCCAGAGAAACTCATTGAAAAAGATCTCTGCTTTAGATTTATTTGACAGGTTACATGACAGTGTTTTACATGCCGAAGAGGATGGAAGCAGCAGAGACAGGGATAAGATAGAAAGACAGAAGAAGAACTCTTTTGAGTGGCAAGTGTTTACAGTCGCAGAAGCTTGAAGGGGCTCTGCTTTATGTTAGAGATGTTTATTTCTGTCACTGATAACTGCTAATGGCTTCACTCAGAGTCTACAGCTATGCTAGCAACTCTTTGAGGCTGGACTTGAGCAAAGTGGTGCTTTGAGCTAAATGCTATTGACATCATGCTAACATGCTCCCAGTGACCTAATGTTAACATGCTTTGAGTTTGTAATGTTTGCCATGCTCACCATTTTACTTGTTGGCATGCTAATATTTTATTAATTTATTAGCAGGTAAGGTATCTCATATTGCCCTCTGTCAGTAAGTGTTAGCTGTGTATTTATGTTAGTTTTGACATATGTTGTCTTCCTGTGTGAACTTGGTTGTACCGTGACTTAAAAATATTTCAAAAATATATTTTTATAGTGTGGTAGGTTATGTCTTTGACCACTGTGAGCTGTTAGCATGGCTAGAAAGAAGGCCTTAGTTACACAATGTGTACAGTTATGTGTTGCAACTATACTTTCAAAGTAATGTGTTACTGTATTTCCTTTACTTTTGTCAGTAAATTAAAATTTTATTTTTTTCAAAATAAAGTAATTACATTAGATACCTTGATAGGCTACTTTATTTTTTTGTAGCTAGCTAGACTTTTGACCCACTGCAGAGGTGCTTTGTCTACACTTGTTTATACTCGATAGTATATCAGGTCGTACATGTGAATGTTTTCCCTCCGTCTCTTACGTTAGGTAGAAAATAGTTTTGATGCTGACTGCCTAGTGTTCAAGAACCAGATCTGCCGGTATGTGTCCGAAACTGACTGTGTTTTGTTTTGTTTTGTTAAAGTAGCTGGTTTTACAGGTGAGTTTGACTGCTTTGTTGTGTGTTGGGCTTTCCACTAGGGGGCAGCGCAACCTCTAACTCAAAATGCTGTGTGACTGTAGGGTGAGAGAAGACTTACAAAGTCAACCAGCATGCTTTTACCTTGTCCATTAGTCACTGAGCAGTACAGAGAACTTCCAAGGAGCAACGAGTGGCCTACAGACACAGAAAGTCTTTGTCCACAAGGCGATCAAAGCCAGTCACATTACCAACAAAAGTAACTAAAAAGTTGCTTAAAGTTGTTATCCATTACTTTTTTGGTGAAAGTAATCTGTAATGTAATTTAGCTACATTTCTGATGAGGTTAATAACTAGTAATTTATTTTTTTCAGTTACTAGCACAATGCCGGGAATGAGTGAAACATTTTAGTTTGAAGGGGCAGTATTTGAGTTAAATAGGCTTTGTTTGCCTCAGATCTGTTCATCCATTAACACAAACATGGATGTGCTTTCTTAAGGGAGACCATTTTAGACCATTTAAACGTGCTTCTTGAGATGTTCAGTTGTTTATTTGACGTCTACATGCAGATAAGAGCAATATTGAGATTTTTTATTTACAGTTTTCAGTTTCACAATAACAATATATATTACATGCAAAACAACGCAGAGGAAATAAAGCACCAAGTCGAACACAAGCAGAGAGCAGAAATGTTACAGAAAGGGGGACTTCCTTGGTATTTTAGTAATATTGAATGTGTTAGTAAACCATATGTGCTGTTTGTTTTGAGACAAGTTCTTGTTACTGGAGATCTTATAAAAATATGTTGCTTTTGGCTTGCATCACGTCAGTCAACAATCACACTTCATTACTTCTGACCGCTGCAGCCTTTAGACCAATAATTGGCCACACACTTCTCACTTGTTACATCAACTTTTATTATGTTCTGGACGCTGAGCTCTGAAGTCGAAAGCCCAAAATAGAAGCAGTGCATCCATTCTTCCACTGTTTCTTTATCCAGCTTACTACTTAATGACCTCAGCGCTGGTTTCCCAGGTTTTTTTTGCTAATTTTCCAACATGTCACAGGAATAGACCAATAAAATTATACGTCTTTTTATGAATTAAATAAACAAGCAAATGCTCTGTTGGTGTGAACTCAGGATTTAAAGTCTCTCTGGGATCCATGATGGCTGATTCGGCCAACGTACGAACCAAACATGGAATTCACGGCAGATCATTTTAAGCTCCTTTCATCCCACTAAGAAGCTTTTACGCTACTATCTGTTTAAATAGCTCTTCCCGGGGTCTGCAGCCTGTCTTTGCTTTACAATCTCTGTGTACACCGAGTGTCATTCTCGCTCCCACAGACAATCAATCATATCAAACTCCTTTTCAGTTTTTCTGGACGAGGGAGTCCCTCACCTCTCACATTCACATTCTTATTCTACTCCATTTATTTCTCTAAACCGCAGGATTTTTTGCTCAAAATCAGGAAAACGCAACCACAAATTACTTTATAATTACTAATGTAATAATAATATGCTTCTGTCTTCACAGTTAGGCAGAGTCATCTCTTACTGGGGAAACTAATATGTAAAAAAGACTATTCTTGTGACAAAAGTCAAAAAATTAGCTGATAGGTGGCCATTAGCAATCTTGGTAAATTGGAAATGAGATAACTTTTTGCTGTATTTGAAAATCTACATAGGAACTGCTTATCGTCTCAGTTTAAAGCTCAGCACATTTAAAGAAACACTGATACTTTCAGTGTAAAACCTTAAATCTCAGCTTTTCTGCAGGGACCACACAGGTGGTTTTGCATAACTGTGTACTGGCATACTGCAGTGAAAAAGAGAATGAATGGGAGTTTCATGCACTGATGTCAGCATTTTCTGTAATGACTTCAGGTTGACTTACATCTGATTGTTTTCATAGCTAATTCCCCATTGCCCCTTTTATTCTGTGTTTTGAAAATTTGTTGCCTCATCAGTCGTCGATTCTGTGTCAGGTTTGTAGCTGAGCAGATGATTTTCTTTAGGTTCTGGTCTTGCAACACCAAATAAGAGACCTGATCATGTTTAAACAAAGGAAAAATGATGTCACTGTCATAGAAAGTCAAAGCAAGGGGCTACACAGCTAACTTGCTAACAGCTCTAATAAAGGTTGAAGGCAGCAGTTGACCTTTAAGACCTTTTTTGGGGGAAACTGTAAAAACAATATCAGTAAAAATTCAATGATAGTGATTACAAATCAGAAAAAAGAGAAGAACCCTGGACCCCACAAAATGCTAAAATGCTGAATTCACACAATTTCAGCAAAACGGTGTCACGGTGTTTGTGCAAGAGGTCTTTCATACAGCAAGTTTATTTTACCTTACCCTCATGCCACCCTCATCAAGCTCTGGAGGGAGACTCTTCCTCAGAGGTCTAACTTCCAGTTATTTTGTTGACACTGTTCCAGTGTAATTACCCTGACACACCATTTCAATGAGCTGCTGTGGCTGGGTTAAAATATTCTGAGCAGCTCATTAAGAAATGGAACAGATAACCAACAGCGTCAGAACTAATCAGTGTCATCTCATCTAACAAAACCACTTCACTGAAACAAAATAACTTTTATTTCTCTTTTATATTAGTTTCAGATTTTGATTCATTCTTTTCCTCCACAATAAAAGAGCTGTTAAATTTCCCTCCATCATTCTTTTTGCGTTTGTCAGACTCCATCTCTTGATCCTGCTTGTGATGCACTCTTTGCAGTGGGTCCTTTTTCTGTCTTCTCTGCGTACTTTCAGTAGAATAGTGTTAGTTGTAATTTAACCTTTTGTGCATGTCCAGATTCCTTATACAGGGTTAAAAATACTGTAATTAAGTGATTCTTCGGAAGGCATTTTATGATTAAATCTGATATAAAGAAATCAGGGCCAGACAGATGTGCTATTTTTACATTTACTTCCTTTCCCTTTATACCCTTCATGTTTTTATTCATTTCCATGTAGGCAGGTGGTCTCTTCAGGGATTCAGTGGCCCTGAGTGTTCTTACTGCAGGTACTGTGCTCAGTAATATCTGATCTGGTCGGGGTCCAACACTGTCTGTCTGCATGTAGCTCAGATCCCCACCTTCCTTGGGGAGTCCCATCACCTCGCCAGCTCTCAGCTGCTCCTTAGTTCACAGGAAAGGATCCATTTTCAGCAGAGCAGCTTGGTTTTGGATGTAAGGAGTCGGCGCTGCGTGCACGCGTACAGTATGTGGAGACGAGAAGTGCAACGCCACTTTGCTTGACTTCCTGAATGCCCACTGGAGACAAAACTTCCCCCAGTTTAGAAATGCTTCTCAGCACCCTCTGTCCTCGCACCAAAGGACAACGCTTAAGACCCACATGCCAGCTTGTGTGGACCTTCTTCACACTCGGCTGCTTCAGACTATAGAGCACATTCCAGTGAGGGTGTCGGGTCAGTGCAAGCGCTGAAGGACACGCAGCGCTTTGCAGGCTGCAGTAATTTGTTTAACCTCTGATTAGGCCCAGGAATGTCGACTATGGAGAGACACTACAGGTCCCGACAGCATCGTTTGACACTTTGGCAATCTGTCTTTGCCACTAGTAAGCAAGCAAGCGAGTCACCACCAGACAAAAGCCACTCCACTGCCTGGGCAGGGACAGAGTTTTGATGTTTGCACCATCTGGTTTGGTCCAAAAAAAAGGAGGAAGAAAAGCATGTCTATCTGTGGGATTTATCTCAAGTCTTTCTGTGCAACAAGCTTCCTTTTCATGAAATTCACTATTGTATTTGCATCGGAAGATTTCAACTGATGTTGGAGATCTTATCATGAAAGGAAGCTTTAAAAGAAAGACGTAATGAGGGCTCAACTAAGAAACACTGACTTTAACCTCGCTTCTATCGTCACATCGACTTGGCACAAAAAACGCAGCCTTGACGCAGATTGAAAACATTAGTGCATCACATGCTTTTTTATTTAATCTAGCAACACAACACTGACCACAAGTTACAAAAGATGTTTAAATAAAATCTGCAAAAATCTGGAATTTAATGAGGTAAAAGCAGAGTTATCAAAGGCACATTTCTCCAGGGTTATTATCCTAACTGTCATTTTCTATGCTCAACTTCAAAACATCATTGTACTTCTGGCAGAGTAAAAACATCAAAAAAAGAACAGTTTTCCTCAGGAAGGCGGCCCTGCGTACACGCACATTAAATTATACAATTTTAGTATGCTAATAAACATGTCAATTGTAGTTTTATAAGTTCCAGATATTCTTTATCTTCTCACCACATGTACCTTTAGTAAATACTGCGAAGTAGATTCTGTTGTTACAGGCTGGAAGTTATGAAATATGTGTTCGCACGGATCACTGGTGGATTCATTAATTTCATGCTTCATATCCAATTTCAGCTCCGTTTTTTTTAGAGCTGCATTGATGAGAAACAGAAACAGGCTGGATTCTTAGGCTGCGTCATGTTGATGCCTGCAGAAAATACCTTCAATGTAACTTATCTTAAAGCTGGGGTAGGCAATGTCTGGAAATCAAGCTAGCTGTAGCATGAGACTCCTAAGGAAGCAACACAGCGATACATTCTGCTTCCTGTTTGTACTCTGGCTCACGTTTTATTTGTTGTCACGCTCTCTAGCAAGTTTAGGTTTCACAAAAAATTCATCACAACACAAAACGGTTGTTGCAGCGGTGTAAACTGGTCTGCTGCTTGCACTCAACTTGATAAGCTGCTAGAGGCCATTTTAAGAATGTAAGGCACTTCTCTTGTTTCAACAGCCAATCAGCTCATAGTGACGTCACCTGTTGCTAAGAAGCACACCAAGGAGAAACCAATAGGAACATGTTCTCGCTGAAATGACCTGTGATTACACAAAAGTCCTGTCAAGGTCTAAAAACAGAGCCAGGAAGAGGTGCAGAGGTCTGGTGCTCCCTCAGCCACCTCAGTTACAATATTCTGTAAAGTTACTATGAAATTTTTGGCAGGTGACACCTCAGATAAACTGCCCTCCCCAGCTTTAAATACTTAATACTTGTTTTAAAGGTGATACTAATTGAAAAAAAAAAACCCCAACTTTTTATTTCTACTGTTTATTTTGTTTTAGCACGCTTTAAGTTATGATTTAATTCAAATTTTGCCTGATGACGCAAAGAATAAACTGCGTACCCCCAGCTTTAAAGATCTTCCGTTTGTTTTAAGATTAGGGGTTAGAACTGTTCTTGAGGTTGTTTAATAAGGTCCACTGCAGTTAAAAGATTCGGTCATGTGAACTTTAACCTCCTTCTTCACGCGTTCTGTACATGTGGGACACCAGCTTAACATAAGCATTTTCATATTTGCAAATACGCATATTTGGAAGGATCATGACGTGGTACTTCATCATTACACTCGGGAATATACTGCGTATCTATGTGTATTTTTGCAAATATGCATTACTTGTATATGCAAACCTGAATTTTCCTCCTCTGGGTGCACAAAGCTGTAATTGTTATACATCACTAATTATATGCATCTGAATTAATGTCCTTGTTTTTCATATTAAGTGGAGGAAAGGTGATTGCTCACAATCTGAACCTTGGCAATCGTTAGTCGCTTCTCGGCCAAAAACAAAGGCAAATGTATTGGAGTCCAGAATCTAATCCAATAATAACCTCACATCTTGAACTCTAAAAATAATCACACTCTGTCAAGACAGCTAGAGTGTAATTGCCAGCAAGTACTGCAAGTGACCCTCACAAGTATTACCAAACACTTGCATGCCAAGGTCATCTTCAAACTGAGCGTGCCGTACACAATATGCAGATAGAAATTCAGTTTACACTGTACATTACAATCAAATCACTTTGGAAGAAAGAATAAAGTTGAATAACAAATTAATACTAAAAACACAACATATAATACAATTGTAATATTAATGGGCTGCTTTCTGTGAGCAACATTTTCATCTCTCATTTGTCTTCTCAGAGAAGCTCAGATTAGTAATGAGTCAGTGCTGCTCTGTGGTAGCTGCTTTCCATTCAGAAGAGTTCAAGTCCTCCATGTGATCACAACACAGGTCCCCAGAAAAACAAAGGTTTGACATCATGCTTGAAATCTCATACGAGCTGAAAATGTCCACAAACTAACTCCAGGCGTGAGACGAGACGACACACCTGAACACATTCGTCCTCAAATAGGGTCAAGTTTTGGAATCTCCTTTGGGAACAGAAATCAGTATATCTTCCTCCCCATGGCTGCTTTTCAGTTCATTAAGGGGAAAAAGGTTATGACGCAACAGCAGTTGCTCTGGAGAGGAACAAGGTTGAATAAAAGATTCATTGGATGACTTCCATGGCCTGCTAAATGAGATGAGACGAGGATAAAATAGAAGGTGTCCCTCTAATGTGCTACATAGCCATTTGGAAGTTTAAAAGTTTGCACGTTCATTGGACTAAGAGAAGTCCAGGGGGCGGATCATCATGACAGTGGCTCGTAGCGAGTAGCTGGGACCCTTGAAGTAGTGCCACTTGATACCGTTCAGCTTTCCTATGTGTTGCCCTTGGGTGAAGTACATGCCGTTAAGGTTGGACGGGCCACAGGCATCAAACCACCAACCTGCAGGGAGAAAATAAACAAAACATAAAATATAAATCTGTACATAAAGCTGGCGTAGGCAGTTTATTTTTGTTGTCACTGGGCAAAAATTCTATAATAACCTTTCAGCATATAATTCATGTGGTTTGAAAGAACACAAGACTTCTGCACCTCTTCTTGGCCTTGTTGGACACTTTTTGGGTCATTTCAGAAAGTGCGTGTTCTTTTGGCGGCTCTACAAACAAAGATGCGCTTTTACATCCCATCAGCTAGTAAAGCCGGATACAATGGCTCTTCAAGCTTTGGTAACAACTGCAAACACGGCAAAGCAACCCAAAAAAAGAAGACAGATGTATCAAGACAATTATCTAAAAGAGAGGACAACAACAAAATAAAACGTGAGCCAGGTGAAGGGCGGAGCTACAGAGCTTAGAAAGGTAGGGGCGGGGCTGCGGAGTCGCACCCTTAGAAGTGTCGTGCTACAGCAGAATTGATTTACGGACACTGATCTGATACCGCAGCCAGAAGTACAGTTTAGAGTATCATTCCATAATATTCCTGTTTTGCCAGAATATTGAATGAAGGTCCAGTGTGTGGCCACTAGTGGTCAAGTTGCAGATTGCATGCAACCAAATATCCCAACATTCACCCGACTCTTCCGAGCATAGAGGAACGTATGGTGGCCGTGCAACTTGTTTAAAGCAAGAGAGCCCCTTTCTAGAGCAATGTTTGGTTTGTCCATTTTGGGCTACTGTAGGAACGTGGTGGTGGAACATGCTGGATGACTCCATCAAGGAGGACGATCTCCATCTGTAGATATAAAAGGTGCATTCTAACAATTCTTATTTTTTGCTTATTGTACATGACTAGAATGATACTTATGAATATTTTATTCAATTTTGATCATATTCTACAAATAGATCTGCCTGAATCCTCACACCGGACCATTGAGTCACCTAAGCCAAAAGCTTTGTCCTGAGTAAAGGTTGAAAGTTTCCCATGGCCTCTCCCGCAGGGCCGTGGCAATGCTTCAGACACCATTTCACTGCTATCTGCTCAACGTGTTACTGTCACTGGGTTCACTGGCATGCCAGTACCTGTTGCTGAACACTTTCAGTACCTCCTTCTATTTAAAGCAGAGAGTGCATGTGTATTGTCGATGGCATGGGAAACCTTTATTCTACTCTCAAGGTGCCATGTTTCATAATTTCCCATAAGTGCATCTGGTATTTAGAGAAAAGGTAGACATGCTTGGACTTAGAGATTAGATTTCATAATTAAGGAACTCATTGGCCTCCTGTCCATACAAGAATTGATTTTAAAATGTCATAGCTGGTTTAAAAGGATCCAAACAATTTAGCAACTAGAACTGTTCAACAGCATGCTAAGTGCCCATCCAGAAACTTGTGCAATGAAACACATTTTTAATCTTGCTTTTAAACGCATGTAATTTCTTCCACAAGGGGTCTCTCAATCAAGACATTTGATGAAGTTGTGAAGTAGCATGAAATCATTGGAGTTGTTTTCTTCATTATTAAACATCCAACATTGTTAATTAAAATCTATCTCTCCTGAAAGAAGTCCGGAACACGAATTAGGTAACGTACTAAAGTTTTAATCAAGCTGAGTTCACTTATGGTCATTGAGGTTTTTCTTCACTGTCATCTGGTGTTTCCTCTGACTCAGTCGACATTACGCAAAGTAAAGGGGTTCTGATGCAATTGACAGGCAAAATCTGATTTATGTTACTTTGCCCTGTTGTATTGTATTTTAAAATGGAACAAACAACTCCCCCCCCAAGCACTTCCAAGTCATATCATTTTCGCTGCTTTCGCAAAAACAACCGGATCGCTTACGGTTTTCCTCATAGCCCAGCAACTACCAACAACACAGGACACACTGCATTTCCTTAAAAAAATCCATGAAGAAACGATCAACACTAATTTGGAAATAGGACAGTGAAAAGAATCATGTTCACTGAAGCGGTAAAGTGAAATTGTCACAACTTAATATGGACTAATTGTGTGGATTGAATGCTTTTTTGGATGAACAACGTAGGTAGGGGATCATGTTGGGGTTGTTCGGGGGGACAAAGAAAGCAAAATGTTTGTTAATTTGAACAGTCTTCTTTAAATGAAACAGTGATAATATATTTGCTGTCAGTTTAATCTGGTCATATCCAATACGGTTTCCGTATGGAAAACTAGGCCAAATGCTGATAGTGTTGTTATTTTAAAGACATTACATTGTGAAACTGACACTGACTTTACAATAATATGCTAAAGGAAAAAACTTGTCTATTGACAGCTTGTTTTTAATATATAAAGCTAAATGTAAAATATTTTATTAGCTATTTAGCTGCATTGTATGTATGAAGGGTCCTCTACTAGAGATCCCTCAAGTCTGATATCTAAACTAGTCAACACATCCTCACTGATACAGTCAGATATAGAACATATGCCGAGAATGGCATGTGTCACTCATGCCGTGACAGATGGCAGCGCTTCTCCTCTCTCCTGTCAGACCTGAATACCAGGGCGGCCTGCAGCATGACATTTCAAAAGACCTGTCGGTAATCAGGGGGAACGTTCTGGTCTTGCTGGCATGCATCGTGCATATGAATTTCACATTGATTGCTGCTTCATCATAAGATGCATGCACAACATAGCATGGAAAACCGGTGGACACCTCCTTACATTTCCACAGCTGCATATGACTTCAGGATGTTGGCACTAGTGGGAATCAAATGTGAAATTGCATTTGCTCCACAATAATTTAAAAATAAAATCCAATGAGGAATGGTCCGTATGCTAAGAAAATCTATTAGACCAGACACTTCCAGACCGAAGTCGCACAAAATTAAAGCTGCTATTGTCAGTAATTCGATCTAAAAAAAATATTCAATGATCATATGTAATGTAAAAATGGGCCACTTGCTGTGACAAACAGTGGAAAACTATCACCAGATTTGGCAGTTTCCCTCAGCTCTATGAGGCGTTTTAACATGGTCAAGCTCATTATTCTGGTTTTAGGGCCAGCAACATTACAGCTTAGGTCCAAACTCACCGCAGTTGCCCTACCTACTCGATAACAAACAGACAAAGTTAGCAACCAGCTGGCAAACGCAGTGGAGCATTTAGCAGCTAAAGAACTAGATATTCCCCTCAGGAGTTGGTGGAGACCAAAATGGAGACAAATGAGAGTGAATTTTGGACTGTCATTAGCCAGCTGGCAACCTGCTGGATGTGGTAACAAGCAACATAAAGCCATGCAAACCCAAAATGTGATAACACATCCTTGCTAAATTTGCATCTTATTTTTGTTGTCCCCAAGTGTCTGAAAGAACATATATGCAACTTTGGTAACACTTTACTTGAGGCATGCATCTATAATGCATTATTACCATACTTAAAATGCATTATAATGTGCCTATAGTGCAACCATAGTTATCAGGTTAGGTTAAACCCTAATGTTAACAACTATAACCACGTATAACCCATTTTAAGTGTTCTTATAATGCCTTTTAGTGTGTTATCTATGTTCATAATGTGTTACAATGCATTACAGAGACAGGCTTTATAAAAGTTTTACCGCAACTTTAAACAGAAAAATAAAAGCCCTTAATCACAAATAAGGGGCTGGAGTTCACACTAAGGGGAATAATTTATGACAAAACATCACAATGAAAAGATTTGTTAAACAGCTGGTAATAATGTCCTACAGTATTTGGTAAGAGCATGTCATAAATGTTTTATTGAGACAGTGTTTTTCCTCTGAAACCATTACGCAGAATATAGCAAATACGTCCTTTTTGCCATTGTTCACATGTTGATAAACTGCAATCCATTCAACCACCACCACAAATAAACATCCAGTGTGTACGGCAGCAATCCTCTGGAATTCATGATCAGTGTACTGTCTGTTTCCACGGCAGAGATTTTTACTGACTTGTAAAAACAGAGGGGAAAAAAAGAAAGCCTCACGTAGTGCAGGTTGTTTTCATGATAGACGGATCTCTCCCTACCTCCTACTGTCAGTGCCTTATCCCTCCTGTACGCTCTGGTGTTGGGTAAATATATACATTACACTATCTACGTGTCGACATATTATCCTCCTCCGTGTTCTTGACACGACATGCTACAGTTGTCCTCATAAATGTAGCACAGAGGTATTTTCCTCTTGTATATTCCAGACTTACATCATTTGATGTCAGCCCTGCTCTTGTAAATGCCATGAATAAATCACGATATAGTGTGTATACAATAGCTAGCATAGCGCTTTGTTCGGACCAGCCTTGACTCAGGCTACATGTTGTCATGCATATTTTTTGTTGCTAGCCACAGGCAGGCTATGAATCAAGCAGAGTAGGGGTGTTGATTAGTGATCACATGCCAATTCCCTTTAACCCATTGCGTTCACGATGACCTAAGAGGTAAAACTGAGCCTAAATCTGCACTCAGAAAATGCTTGATTAGCTCCAGGTCAGGGCTCCACAGTAAAAAGCTGCCATGAGGTGACATGAAGGGTCACTGGGCTCCACTTACACAGCAGGAGAAGCACAGTCATTTTAAATCTCTCTGACACTTGGTGCCGCGCCCAGGGATTTTTATAATGTGCTCGTTTCCAACCACAGTGCAACTGGGAGGGGATGCAGAACACAGCTAATAGGTGCAGATTGATGCATAAGTGGCCACGTTAGCCCATTGCATGTCTTGCAAGAGCAGGTTGCGATCATAATGACCTGAACTAATGACTGGGCCATGAACACTGCAGTGTTGGTCATAAAGCCCGTCAAAGAAAATAGCTTTTGTAATGGTGACATCATGCTCTTATTTTCTCATAAAAGCAATTCTGTATTGTCTCCGTGGTGCTGTATAGATACAAAGACTTAAAGCATCAGTTCAATTTATTACAGCTTGGACCTGTATGATTTCATTTGGTAATAACTTTTTACTACCCAAATTAACTGCTGACAGCAAGAAGACATTAATGAGAAGGAGTCTGATGGTTGGAAGAGGTTTGACCTTCAGGCTAGCTAAACCTATTTCCAAAATGAGAAATTGAAGGGAAAATTGGGGAAAAGGAAAATAATTATTCAAAGCTGCTCTTATTGATTTTCTTTTTAATATTCAAAGTGGAAAGATGAATTCTTTAACATCTGTTAGCACATTATTTTAACTTTTCAGCCTGCAACTTTAGGGGAACTATACTGTAACTATTCTCATCACTGTTTTCAGCAGCAGCAGACTATACTCTACCTCACCAGCCTCAAATGTCAGACAGTCAAAGTTAAAAGGGGGAAAAAAGTGAAGCATTTAGCGGCAAAATGGCCAGATGTTACCCTCAGATGATGGTGGAGACCAAAAACAGAGCTAAAAATGGAGAAATATTGGACTTGTATTCATCAAGTCGAGAGATGCAAATGGGGCGACACCTTGAAGATAGTTTATGTCGACAACTTTAGCTGCACTGCTGTACACATGTGACATGCAGCACTCTCCACATCTACCCATTGCGTTCTCTGAATTTGGCAGACTGTTCAAACTGCAAGAAACTCCCAAATCCCCCTCTGCCTGCCATTGCTACTGCTGCCCTGTGTCAGTATCATTGCATGTTCTTTTGGCCAGCATCCACCTGCACTCTCCGGCTGGGGGGCTCAGTGTGTTTTGCTCATCACTCCTCTATATCCATGTGAACTTGTCTGTGGGGAGTGATGAGGTTGAAACCTGAACGCCAAACACATAACATGCTTTTGCTGCTTCAATAAGCTTTTCAGCATGAGTTGTCCGACTGAACTTCAAATAAATGCTACTGCATTTTTGTGTTTTCTTGATGCATAAACAAGCAACATCACCAGGTTAGAATGCGTCAATATTCAGTTTAAGACCCAATTCAAGAAGCTTTAACTTGTCATAAGTTTATCACAACTCACTGACTGAAATTTTTGCTCAACTTAGATTAGACTTGCCAAAGTGTCCCTCAGCTTTTCCGTGTAATGAAGGATTACCAGCTACTTTTTTCAAAGGAAATTGTTCATGTACTCTGGCTAAATTGTTGACTTGTTTATATTAGGTCTGACTATCTAATGACTCAGGTTTCCTCCTGTGTTGAACTTAAAAGTCATGACCAATCCTCTGATCTCAGCATTTATATTAACTGCTAGAACTAATGGCCGAAACTACAAGTTTAATGTTATAATAATATATAACGTACCTAAAGGTGATGCTGATATATGTGTCACGTTGCCATTAATGTGTGATAATCCTTACCACCAGTGAGCATGAGGGCACACTTGCACATGCAGTTGTCATTGTCCATGTCCTTGGTGCTGAAGTCTGCTCCGTGGATCACTAGACTGCTCTGTCTGCCTGCAGTTCCACTGTGGCTTTTCAGGAACAGCCTGTAACAAATCAGGAGGACGAGGAACAGGGAGTCAGGACATGGAAACACATCATGGGGAGGAAGGGGTGAGAGGTGTGCGGTGGAGTGAGCAGTGCGAGGCAATAAAGACAGCAACAAGACATAACACGCTGCAAAAAAAAAGTCTCCTGAGAGATATATATTTTTTGTTGTGATTGAGAACATGAGAAACACCTGAAGCAACATTAACGAGGGGAGAGAGGATAAGAAATAAAGAAGTGAAGGAAGAGAGAGCAGCAAAATACAGACTGAAAGTGAGAGAAAAAGAGAGAGAGAAAGCAGTCTGAGGAATGTCTGGGAGTCACATTTCCGTCTGCTGGAACAGTTTATTTACAACACAACAACAGACTAAATCATTGACAATAAAAGAACAATAAACAACTATATTTACATAAAATCCATCCAATGCTGGATGTCTTCTTATTTCTCCTTGTCTGGCATTCTTGTGTTTAAGTTCACAGTTTCCACTACTCTTTCTCTTTTCCTGATGGCACATTCCTTTCACGAAACCACGCACACTATTGCATTTCTGCTGCCAGTCCATATAAATTTTATGCCCATTTTAGAGGATTTTATATTTGAAAAGCGTGTCAGAAGGCTGCAGGCATGCAATAACTGCAGAGTGCACACTGTGCAGAATCTACAATATATTGCTCAGCCCTAACTGAACATGCTGAACGCATAAAAACCAGCACCGGTAGGAGATCCAGGCTGCTCAATAGGGAATGAATCTGAGGAGGAGGTAGTAGTACACTAGAGGCAATTCACTTGAACCATGAGGAGAGGAGCCGGATGTGAAGAGGGGTCTTTGTTGTACATATAGACAGAGTGAATTCAGTTATACATACAATTATAAACTTGCAACTCCTTCATGCCACAAACTTCTTTGAAGCTAAAGCTAAATATATAAAACCTCAAAGTAAATTTTCGAACAAACTCACAATCGACTTAAACAAGAAAGAACATCCTTAAACTAAACAAAAATGAAGTATATTTGTCTAAACTAAGCAAAAAACTAATTGAAAATTTAAAACTGTTATAACCTAAGCCTGAATAATAATAATGAAATAATATACTGAATAATGATACTGCAATTAACAGACAGAACAGCTGTTAAGCATCGCCTTGCTGGTCATCACTTATCCAACATGCGAGACGACGATATCATAAAATTTGCAGTCATCTTTTCAGAGTTATTACAGTAAACAGCGTGTCAATGGCACTGATAAGCCGTCGCTCCCAATCTGAATTCCTTCACACACACGAGCTGAAAACTAATATGCAGCTTGGAAGCAGATCTCTTCAGGGTGTGTCCCACTGTGAATTACTCGTGGTGTGAACGGGAACTGCTGCACGCGGACCTGACAATTCCTTCATCCCTTCGACAGCTCTCCCATCGCCGTCAGAGCACACCTTCCCCCAATCTGCTGCATTTAACACTTGATGTCTTGATGGCTTTGTCTCTCTCACGCTATCTCAGTTGCACTTTAGATTTTGCATCCAAAGAGCAGAATCGCAGAACAATGCCGATGAGGTCTCCGTTATTAAGTATGGTTCACTCTCACTGAAGCAATTTCCTGAGTTCACTTCTGGACAACATGGGACCATGGGTGTGTAGTGAACCCTGCACCCAGTTTAGGGTTTTCCGATGAGAAAGTAACAAATACAAAAACAATATTTTTTTTTTTCGTTTTCAGGAAATGTTGAACACTCCTTGTGCACCTCCAGACGTCATGCAGCCTGCGGCTCTGAGGCATCAGGTTGAACACCTCAAAGTAAGAGACAGAAAGTCATGTAACGTGAAAGACTTCTGTATTTGGACAGCTGTGTAAATGGCTGCAGTGGGAGTGCAGGGCACAGTGGGGAATTTACAAAGCCACTAAACTAGTACATGTAATCCCACTATGTATGGGTGAGTCATGCGCCTAATCAGTGGCACAGAATGACCCCTGAAAATGGAAAGTTTGGATACAAGCCTTGAATATAAGCTCTTGCGTGTGTATGAGTTTGCAGGTTCCTGCGAAAGGTACGTCATCTGTGACACATGTTGAAATATTAAAAGTGTCTACAAGGCAACAGATGTTTTGGAGATATTTTCCAGTCAAGACTAAACTCACATCCCAAAAGCTCCGCTTCACTTACAGGTATCACAACTTCTATCAGCTAATTCCTGATGCTTAGAAGTAAAACATACAGTGTCAAGGATGAGGTCTGCTACTGCTCTGATAAAGAGCAGACTTCTACTGCTCATCCAATCTTCATTTTCCAAAGCTCTTACGATCTCTGCTGCGCTGACGAATCGCCAAGGCGAATTATCAAGAGGGATTTTCAGCATGACACTTTGACAGGCTGCTTTAAATATGCGGCGGCTGTGTTTACCAGGTTCGCCGCATATTTACCAGACCAACAATCCCCATCTCGACTGACATCTGCAGTTTTTCCTGTCAGCGTCCATTATGCACTCAAATGATAAGTGGGGTAATCCAAAGATGGGCCAAATAATGAACTCAAGAGGAAGAGGAGCTTTTTCCTGAGGCTTGTTTCCAAGAATGGGAGAGGAATAAGACAGAGAGGTCATTGAGACTGACGGCAGGGCTGCCAACTCTTATGCATGGGGGCCTGAGATTCACGCAAATAACACTGATAACTCACGCTGCACATGCTTTTTCTCACACTGACTTTTGCTTCTTCTAATGTAGTTTCCTATTTTAAGAATGGCTGAGGCAAGCAAATCTAAAAAAGCTTTTCACAGATTGTCCTCAAACGCACTGATCATCATCTGTGTGAACTGATCGTGTGCAAAAGCATAATTGCGCTGAGCGTTTCTGTGGAGCAGCTCATCAATCACGATGATTTTGTAACAAACCCGCAGAGCATTAGTGAAGCAAATGTTCAGAGACTGTGGTGTCATTTTACGCACGGTGTGGGTCAATGCGCTGCAGTTATACTGATGTCGGTCTAATACCTAATACCACAGTGTGAATATAAGTTGTTACAAGTAAAAGACTTGCACTGAAAATGTTACTTAAGAAAAAGTATTGCAGTTTAATCGGAATAAATAAAGTTTAAAAAGTAAACATACTTTAAATTAAATTCATCATCATTATCTTCATCATCCCATTATTATTATTTATATTATATTATGAATTAATGCAAAAGCATTTCTACAGTTGTAATTTGTTGAGGTGGAGTTTAGTTTTTACCAATCTCAGAACACATCGGCTGCATTTGTCATCTGACTTCCTGTAGACAGCGATACAGCCTCTGGGGGCAAACCCCATTATTCTTGGGCTTCCGTTGGAGGAGGCGAAATTCCGTTTTTTACTTCCTTCTCTGTGTGTTGCTCGCTGTTTACAGTCTGACTGTTCATAGTCCGACACAAAAATGGAGTTGGAGTTGGGAAACCACATCTACCAGCAGATCTTTTCACAAGTAGCCAGTTTACACGCCATTAACAGTTAACAGTCC
>JAPQLA010000008.1:6243642-6255550 GCA_029822935.1 Naso vlamingii | reverse complement strand
AAAAAAAAAGTTACCAGTGAAAAGAAATTACAGAGCAAACATGCTTCTTTTAAAACATAACTGGCAAGAGAAAAGTTGTCCAAATACATTTTTTGTGGAGAATATTCTCCCTAGCAATTCTGCTGCATGACTGGAATTTATATCTACTGCCCTATAGAAGGGCTCTAAGACATTTTGCTCCATTTACCAGACGTGTGCTAACGGTACATACAATGAAAGAGTCTATTTTCCTCTGCAAAAATAAAGGTCAGAGGCACAAATAAATTCAGGAAGGTCACTGAGTGACTTGCAATAACTGCACACTTTACAAGGTTCTTTGCAATACTGGGTGTCAATTCATTCTGCTGGTCGGTGAAGCATAAAAATGATCTTGTGCAGCACTTAAAATTTGGTCTGGATCATGAAGTCATGTCTAATGAAGTAGTTCACCATACTGTTGTGTTGGAGCAGGTCTACCTGCAAATGCCATTTTTTGAGGGGTGGAACCCTAAAAACAATTTCCCTCTCTTTGACTCTGTGTAAGCAGCTGTAAAAATGATGAATGTCATCATTTTGTGGAATAATAGAACACTGCAAAATAAAAATAATATCTGGTTGCCAGAATTTTTTGCACAGTGCTCCAAATCTGAGGTCAATTACTGTTAATGACAGTATGTGGCTCATTGGACCCTAATGAGGTTTGGGTAATGATTAAAACCTAAACAAGCACTCAAATTCTGCATCTGATCGCATCAGAAATGCCTTGACTAATGCTCTGCAAGGGTTGGAAACACACTAGAATCAAAAACATGGATATTTTGAAAAACAGACATATGTGTCAAAACTCCCTCTTTCAAAATATTTGTCATCTTCCTCAAAACAAAGTCAAAGATGATTTCAGTCCCTGCTGTAGAGGAAATGCTCAGATTTCAAAACAGTGCCTCATGCAAGCAGAGGCCGCTCCATGGTTTAAAATTCTTAGCCTTTCTTTCAATAAAAACACTAATCCGCTTCTCAAACAAACAAATCCCTCCTCTCAACATGGCAAGAAAAAGAGCTGCTGCTTCTGTGTTTAAATGCTGTCAACAAAACGAGGCAGTGCGTCACATGATCAGTGACATTTACCTCCTCCTTCACCTCCTCTGGACGGCACTTCCCACAGGAGCTATTACAGTTTGACTTATTTGGTCTGGGGTGAGGAAAGGGGACACCTCTGACCTGGATGCCCGCATCAACCTTCAACACCACCATAGAAGAGAGGAGGACCAACCACAGTGCAGCAGCGGCCACGTTCCATTTCTATCACTTTTCATTAAGGCAGCCACCAATCACAGAGAGGGGGACTGGCTGTTGTTCCTGCTCTACTGAACTTACTGACACTGAAAACAATAGACTTGGTGTCAAAATAAAGTCTAGAAAACTATAATATACAGAAAATTTAATCAACCCAAAGTGAGTAATAAGGAGCCAAAAGCACATGAAGAATGCAAAGATGATACATGACGACCCGCCTGGCTGGGATGGTCTCAAAAGACCTTTGGTAATTGAATGTAACATCCACAAATCCAGACTAAACAGATGGAGATCGAGCAGAGACCGCCTGTGACCTTGGTTGCACGGGACATTAAAATTACAAAAGGGAGCAGCAGGATGAACACAAAGCATGAGTTAATCATGTGCAGTAGTTATCTGCTAATGATTCCTACATCCCTTCATAAGCTTGTTGTTTCCTGTCAGATGGGAAAGCACCAGGAAGTGTGGGGTCTAGAGGCATCTCTGCAGGAAATCCTCAAATGCAAATGAGTTTGTAACCAATCCCTCGATACAGACATTCATGTCAAATCTCCTGTGACCAATGGGATTTCAGGCCAATGCAGGGATCGAGTGGGTTTGCTGTTTAAATGGCTGAGAAAGGGGTGAAAGAGTTCATAGAGTTTGACTGAGCAAGAAAGGTTGCAATGCTGTCGGGTCAAACGCGAGGCCAAAAGGGAAATCCCTGGTCGCATACTGCAGGAATGCAGCGACTCGAAGGAATAAAATAATCCTATTACTTCATATCCAGAGTCATGTTTGTCATTCCAGTGAAACTTTGTGCGTGCAAGTTAAAGCGTGAAAAGTGATTGTTGCAAAAAAATAGCATCATGCTGCTTTATGAGTCCCCAAACCTCTTTAACAGGAGCACTTCGGGTTACAATAAGAACCGTGTTTCTTTCTTCATGCTGCTCTCGATGATGCAGAATTTAATAGCTGGGGCATCCCGTTGTCTCTCGGTATGAGGTAAAGTTTATAGATTCGGTGTCATCATAATTTCGCAATGATTATAAAATCAAACATGTTGCAGCTGTAACATCTGACCAGGGGAAGTCAGTAATCCAAAACAAGTTGAGTGCTGCCCGATAGTTCAAGCGTCGCACAGCCAATCCACAAACTGTCTTTTTCCCCATTGTGGTTTGGCAGGGGTCAGCGTACATTTTCTTAGGTTGGGGTCATCGCTAGAGGGGGTGGACAAATTTGAACCAGTCTATAACCAACGATGACTAAAACATGAACATAAACCTTCTTCACTTGGCTGGACAAAGCCGACGCACCGAAGATGTTATTCATATTGTTTTAGGGTTTCAAAGTTGATAAAGAGTGAATGCTTTCCTGTCCAAGCCCCCTCTTTTCTCTGGAGCTCTGCTTCTTGTCATTAGGGTAAGGGTTAGTGCTATGATTAGAGAGTGTCATGGTGGTGTTCAGTCTCTCTTTACATAATCCCTCAGTAAAAAAGCAATACGCTATAATTCTAAATGGTTCACAAGGTTCTTCTTCTTGGGGGCTTCTCACTGTCTGGCCACCGGAACTTGACGTACAATGGCATTTCTCCAACAGTAAATACTGTTTCATCTTTTCACCACAGCACCACTGTTTTTTCAGCATTTTCTGCAGTCCAGACCACTAACATACTACCAATATTCAAATGAACTCGAGGACTGGCATTCTCACTTGATTTGGTCTGAATACAGCCCAACATGCTCACACTGGTGATGCCAACTTTTTAAAGCTTAGCAGGTAACATTCACCTTTCTTACCACCTTTGTTTAGTGAGTTAGCATGCTAATATCTTCCTAATTACAACAACTTTGACTTGATAATATCACCAAGTGAAATGTCAGGGGATCACAAAAGGATACTAACTTTCACTCTGAGGGTGCATAAATACCTTGTCAATTGTCAACCTTATGGTGGTGCTAGAGGAAAATTCAGGGGATCATCAAAGTCAGGAGGGTTCATTCTAGAAGGGCTAATGACTGCACAAAATGCTGTGGCAATCCATCTAGTAATATTTGGACAAACAACACTGTAGTCATCTCTCATCCATACTGCTAGCAAAGCCAAAAACCCAGCATCTGTTAAGGCCCTGCTGTTGGTAATGTATACCCTTAATTCTTGCTGTCCATGATTTTTTGGCAACTCATTTAACTTTAAAGCACAACCTCACTTGTTGTCATCATTTAAATCAATCCTTGTATTTCACTGATTGGTCCAGCTCTGAGCTGCACCAATCAGCAGCTCAAAACTAGAATTATTGGCTTGCAAAGCCAATAAGAATTATTGGCTTTGCAATAGCCAATAAGAATTATTGGCTTTGCAATAGATCAAACTCTGTTAAGTGTTTTCTTGCTCCTCACACAGGTTGTAATTTTTGTCTTCTCCTTCTTCAACACCATACAGCTGCCAGAACGTGTCTTACATGATGTCTACTGAGTAAAACCGCATTTACACTTCGAATTTCTGAAAAAGTTCCAAACCTCTTAGTATGTAGAACTGATTCCAGTGAGCTTACCTCCGTCTTTGGAGCAGAGGTTGAGCAGGTTATGGACGGTATCCATCATCTCCTGCTGCTGTCTCTGCAGGGCTGTGCTGTTTCCTGTGGCTCGGCTCAGCTGGGCCTCTAGCTCCCTAATAACCCCACTCTGGCTCCCCACCAGCGCCTGGAGACTCCCCTTTTCCTGCTTCAGCGTCTCCAGCTCTTCTCGGTGTCGCATCTCCATTTCTAACATCTTCTGCTCAAGAAGGCTGAAGGGAAGGAAAAAAAAAGGTCAGGAAGAGTTTGTTATGGAAGATGTGGAAGCTGTTAATTATTGTTTTCCTTCAGGGCACCCAGATCCACTGGAATGAGGTTTGCTTTTACAGATTTTAAATAGATTGAGTATTGTTTTGAGAAGTTATGATGTTACCATTGATTTGTTATGTTAGGTAGGTATGTTAGGTTATGTAATGCGTATCTTTCGGTTTTAATTGATGCATCATAAAAACAGGCCAGTAGATTAAAATCTGAATCAATAAATGTCCTTCACTGTGGACATTTTTACTCTCTGCTGTGAGTTTACGATGGACACTGTGAGGAGTTACAGTCTAAATGTGCTCGTGTGCACACTTAACTATTACCCAGTATGTGATCACAGTTGCAAGAAGTTCCCATGAGACCAAATAAAAATAATGATTTCTGTAGATTTGGTTGTTGCTATGTTTTCCCCAAACAACATACTGTATGCTTCATCATTAAAGGTGTATGACTAAGCCTCTTTAGTATGTAAACATTACTAATCCGAAGCCTGAAAGATGATATAAGCTGACATCTAATTCATTAACTAATCATGATTCCTCCCTGTATAGACATACAAGATGGACAGCCGAAATTGCAAAAGCTCTAAGAAATGGCCCACACAAATCTGAACAATAACTTAAAAGTAACAACCACCAGAGACTACGCTTGCATATGGTCATTTTTTTCAATGTGATTGCATGGAGTCTCTATGGATACTGCAGTGAGAGATGTGGACCAAACCCTTTTAAACACAACATCATCTGAGAAAACCCCACAGGATCAATCACCGTAAAGATTTGAAGACATGAAAATTTATCCTCACGCAACGTTTTAATTGCCTGGTTTTGCAACAAATGCTCAGCGGTCCAACCTGGAAAGTGTAGCCTCATGCATTCGAGACTGATTTACTGAACTTCACAGAAAATACGAGCTTCCCATTATGCATTTGTATATATAACAGAATAATGGATCGGAAAAAGGTCAATGAGAGTTGGTAGCAAGCTTTTGGCTTTGTTTACAAAATCCCATAAGGAACAGCACTACTTAGAGCAAAAAACATGTTTTATTTGCAAAAACTTCATCTTTATTCATCATCATCTTTATTTTCTTCAGTCTATCTTTAGCTTGCCGCCGTACAGAATCTGTCTAGCATGTTTTGTTTTGTTTGCTTGAGGTCTTGTTTGTTTACCTGTTCTTGTCATGCAGCTTGCTGATCTCATTGGTCTGGACCATTAGCTCTTTCTCCAACTTGTTAGTGGAAAGAGAGTTTTCCAGAAGCTGGATCTCAAGCCTGGACGTCTGATTCAGAACCTGCCACGATAAGAAATACGCAGTTATACAGAACATAAAAATTATATTTAGAAAAAGATATGCCTCTATGCCTAGTTGTGCACATGCGCACCAATCCTTGACGTAAACCAAAAACACAGGGCGATTATTTAAGACATTCTAGAGAATGGAGGAAAAACACCCTGCAAGTTTGCGTCACATATAAACGATCAACTTTGTTTTCATTTTGTCAAGTGTCACCCACAAGGAAACACTTGGGAGATATTTATCTCTGCTATGATTTTCTCTTTTTAAACTTTCCAAACAGTTATCATTTTTAATGCTTCAACAAAAATTAACTGCTAACTTCACAACTTTCCATCACCTCCTCCTCAAACCCCTCCATATAAGCTCTAAAACTAAGCCAAAATAGACCAAATAACTCAATGACAGGATAGGCATTTATAGAGCATCAGTGTTGTCTCTGGCCAGCTCTCTGTAACCTTTTTGGAGTGCTTGAATGTAGAATAGTTGGGTTAATGGAGCATAAAGAGGTACTCTCAGTAATAGTGTGCATGAGAAAGATGTGAAGACAGGACACAATGGGACACATCTACATTTTTCGTGTTTGAGATCATTAGCATGAGTGTTTTTGGAGGTATTACCTGTGTCTCAACGTCGGTTAGCTTGCGTGTCTGTTCCGCTGTCTGAGAAAGAAGGTTGGTGCCCATTTCCAACATGGCTGCCGTGTGGTTGTGGACGGCGCTCTGCTGCAGTTGAGCCATCTCGGTCTTCATGCTCTCTTTGATGTAATTCTCAATCTGCTCCAAAGAAGGTTGCAGAAAAACGAATTAGACTTACAAGGAACAGGGCGTTTCCATAAGCACAATAGAATGGACAGATAGTGTAGTTGGCAACGAGTGATAATGATTCCCCATCAGCAAGTTTACACTAAAGTTTTGTTCTGCAGTACTCTTGTATGTTTTCCCGTCCAGCAGAATATCACGGCTCATTTAAAACACATTTGTTCATTCTGCAAGACGTTGTAACTCAGACGACACATCAGCAACCGATGCACGAAAGCTTCTGATATAACTGGTCCCAGTGGTCTAATATTGGATTAAACTGATTTTCAACTTCTTGCTTCTCATCACAATATGGCAAAATGGTAAAAATAAAAATATTCTTTATGACCGATACGATGCAGCTTTCAACTCTTCAGAAATATACGAGCTGGGTACATTGATGTAATGCAATCTCACAGGCATTGTTTTTGTCCCTGGGGTAAAGTCAGGTTTAAGGATGTGATACAGTGTACCTAGTTAAATAAGCAACATTCCTTTGGTCACATACTGGAATTGGTTTCGAAAAATGCACAAATAAATAGATTTCTTTTATCATTTGATTGGAACTTAAGTGGAAGATTGGTTTAGGCAACATAGGCCCAGCAGATGTAGGTTGTTAGCTTGGGTTAGAGAAGGCAGAGATAAACAAATATTCTCTAAAGCTCATCTAGGAGAACTCTTTCATCCTTATCTTTAAACACAAACAAGGGCAAGAGGGAGATAGAGGTTTTATGTTGCCTAAGATTTCTCACATGAATTAACTGTATGGACCATCTGTGTAATTTTTATTCTTTTTTTTTATTTTTTTTATTTCCCACCACAATGAAATGTTTATTTAATAGTATTTTCCCTGCCCTTTATTTATGCACAGATACTTAAGTTGTCCTGACTTAACTCTTACTTAAGGTTACGGGTAAGAGGTTAGGATTTGTCTCCTTGTGTCTTGTTTGTACAATGTTTCACATCATACTAAATTGATTAGATTATTTTTATAAAAGAGGTCGCCTGTGTACAGTCAAAGTTATGCTTTTGTTTAACTAATAAATCCCTCTTGATTGGATTTTAAGTGTCCACTTGTTCATCTGGTTGCTCTCAGACCGAACACACACTGACTTGATTCAATAATCGGCCAGTAGGGACATTCTTATCCACTTGATCTTTAAAAGATGTTGTCTGAGTTTTGCTTTGGCTCATCAATGGTCCGTAACAACCTTTTTTTTTAAAGGGATGCATTAGCCAAGACAAATTAGTGTCAAACAGCACAACATCACATGTGTTGTGTCCTTAGCAACAGTTCACATCCTGTTCTGCAAAAACTATTCTGTGTAGGAAAACACTTTGTTGTGAGTAAGAAGACATGTCCAGAGAAAGCAGATGGGGCTGGCAAAGGTCTCAATTCGTCTTTCCATCTCTCAGTAGGCACACTTTGTTGCCGTTCTCGTGTGAGACCTGATTTATCCCCACCGGCAGTCCAGTCAAAGGGGACTCAACACATTTTATTAGACACACATATATAGGATATATGCTTGAGTGGACACAACAGATGCACACTGAAGCAGACAAATATAGGCCTAGCTTACCATTAGCTTGCTAATGGCTTTTCTTTAATGCTAGGCATACTTTAAGATGCTTGTTTTCTTTGGAGTAATATTTTCCGGGTTTCTCATTATGGACAAATCTTGACAATTGCTTGTTGAAGTGCATCCAATTTACATTTCATCTAATGACCATAAAATGGAAAATTGTATGCATACAGTATCAAGTACGTATATACTGTATGTATTAGTATTTGAACCTTGTTAGCAACCATACAGTTTTCAAAACAAACAGAAAAATGAATCTGTTTGTATTTGTTGGCGCAATAAAATCTTAATATTTGCACAGAAGATATTTCTAGTTGCAGAAAAAAAGAATAGCCATTTTACTGTGCTTATTAAAAATAGATGAGCTGCAACATTTCAATCATCCCAAGGTGAAAGATAATGAAATAGTCAGAGATGGATCTCCTCACTGTTCAACAGAAATGGCCAGTTCTCGGCCATTTGCACACGTCTGCCAAGTCAAATTAACTTCTCAATGTAATATCCTTTCTTGGCAAAGAATTTAAAGTGAAATGTAACATTTTTTCGGGCCGCATTTCAGGCATAATACAGCTTCCCCTAACTGTGAACTACATAAGGCTGATATAAGTGTCACTTTCCACATAACCTCCAATGGTCTGGCCCAAGGAATTGGAAAGAAAACAGTGAGTCTGGAATCCACAAAGCTCAAGTAATGATGGATTACTCTGCCTGATAATGAACCATATAATATGACTTGTGTTTGGAAATGGTTTTTAGTCAATCTTCAAATGTAAATTCTCTGAACTCTTCGGATCGTGCAGGTGGTTTTTGCATGTTCTAAGGTTGAAAACTTAAATTTCAACCACACTGCTTTGTGCTTCTTACATCAGCAGCTTTGCACTGCAGTTCACTCAATTCGCTTATAATACTGTGTCCAAGTTTTGCGAATGGCAATAGGCTTTGATCAGTGTAAATTACCTTGAGAGAAAAGGTATTTAAAGGACTGATAGCTGACATGGTTTGTCTCTTGGGAATGTGGCTGACTCATGGCTGGATCTAGTGGGGGTCATAAATGGAAAGTACCAAGGAGAAACAAAATTACACAAACACGCCCAATCATGTAAAATCACTACTCGGGAAGCCGTAAAATAGGTCTACGTGGGTTTTGGGTTATTTGGATGGTTTCTAAATTTGATTCCAGTTAAGTGCTCTGCTATTCCAGTCAGCAACTCCAAATCGTAACTATTGTCTGCAATGAAAACAAATACTCCCTTTCATTGCCAGAACTGAAATGCAAATTTGTGTCAATTGAGAATAGGACTGGGATGGTGAAATAAAAATGAGTGAGTAATGACAAGGCAAATGTTCTTTTGCCAGCAACTGATTTTTTCCATTGTAATTTAACCATTTTTAGTTGATCTGAAACTGGAACCAATTTATTGCGATACATTTGGTCTGGTCTGAATTTTCATCAAGAGATAGAATCACAAAGCCAAAAAAATGAAAGAAACAAGTGGATTTTTTTTTTTCTGATGCTTGATATTCTCATTGTCATAGTCATTTGACAAGAAACAGTTTTCAGGACAGAAAACTTGGCGTCAAAGCTTTAAGGTTTAGTATGCTTCAACATAGGGCCCACTAACTCATGCTTAAACCAAAAAATGTGGGTCACCTTTAACTGGACAGTCTGGTACAATCATCTAAGCATGATTCAAAAAAATTGGAGTCAACTCAGAAATGTTTCAGATAAACAAGACTATTTTCAAGCTGCACCTTTTAAAAGTAAATACAGATTCACATTTTTAGCGGCAGCCATATGACTGCAAGTGCGAAATATGATATGGTAAATACCACGAAGAGAAAAGTCATAAAGTCAGTGTCCATTATTCAGCAATATTCCCTTAATTTTGCTAACATTAGCCTCCATAAGTCACAGATCATACCACAGCAAACAAGGCTCCAGCTGCAAAACCCCTGAGTGCATTTAAAACAGAGATGCGGTGCTTCATTGAGGAGGGATAATGTGCTGTTTATGCTTTTTAAAGTCAGTTTTTCTGGAATTTCAGGTTAAATTCTTTTGTAGAATGAACATTTCACACTTTAAAAACAGACAGGAATTCCAGCAAAACTCCACTCTTGCCTAAATAACAACATTTTTTTTTTTTTTTAATTCGTTCCAGAGGGTGCAATAACTCCAGGCGGCTTTTTAAAACTACTAAATCTAGCGTCTGGTTTTACAAAATCACTATTTGCTAAGTGAGAGTCACATAAACCCAAGTTTATGCTCCCCTAAATACCACTTTGCACTGAGCCTTAAAGGTTTTAAATTGGTGTGTTTGGCAAAGTTTGGCTCAGCCTGAGGACTTCCTGTGACTTTACTAATGATGCTGCCATTAGTACCTTTACTGCACCCTCACAGTGCACTACATGTGCAGACCAGCCCATTCAGACAGTCTATTGGCTGTTCATCACTAAACAAGCAGCTTTAAGTCGTCTCAAACACAAATGGATGCACATTTGAGAGCAATGGGGCTGTTTCCTATAAAGAGGTGTCACTGATGTCATGGAGGGCATCACAGGCAAAAATCCACAAAAATCCGTTAGCTGAGATCTACACCATACATAATCTGTGCTAATTTGCCATTGCTTGAGAGCAATTAACAGGATAATCTCTCAAGATAATACTCTTTGCTATCACTGTAACAGATTACAGCAAATGTTTACCACTTTTCTGACATTTCCCATTTAGCCATTCCAAAAAGGGGTCTTGATCTTTGTCTAAACAGCAGCAGCAGTGGCGGTGCAGAGAGACACAAAGAGTTAGAGGACGATGGGCCTGGACTTTATAAAACACTCACTGCTAGAGCTCTGTCACATTTCTGCTTATCTCTGGCTCCGTGTGTGTGTGGGTGTGTGTGTGTGTGTATGTGTGTGTGTGCGAGGGGGTGCTGGTGATGGTGTATCTGAGGTGGTCTGACTTCTGGGATGCATCCTTTACGCTCAGGCCTGGATCCATTTCAGACCACTTTAATGGACTAGTGCATGTGGGGCTGTTACCCACTGCCACCCACCCCCAAAGTCAGCACCTCCTGGTGTATAACAAGTCACCTTGGGACCAATGCCAGCAAATACACTTACTCCCTCTTATCACCCACCAACAGTGAAGGGCTGTATTTGACACCTCTCTTTAAACTTGGGCCTTTATTTCACTCTAGTAGGGCTTTAGGAGGTGTTACCTTGTCTCTTTGGCCTGTTACTTTCAGCACTGTGTAAATATAAATTAGGTATAGGTAACCTCCATACGTACTTTAGAAAACTGTCCCACTCAGTCACTGGCTTGTTTGTTTTTAAATCCACCTTGAAACAGTTTTAAAGCTCTCTGACTCAACCTCTGTAAAGATTAGGTGAGTAACAACTCTTTCCTTTGACCTCTTTGACCTCTGCCCTGGTGGCAAACATCCAGGCTCTTACTCAATTGCTGCCACATTTTTTTCCTCTCAAAGAATTCAAAATAGAGCGAGTGCGGTAAAAAAAATGATTAAAAACAATGTTTTTGTTTTTGTTTTTTTTTTAAAAAAAGGCATCACTCATACCATCTTAAATTTGACACTGAAATGTGGGTTTAAACAACTGACCATTTGGTGAACACCACCTCCAAATAGCAACAGATGAGAGCGGACTTTTGTTACTTGACTTTTTGTTACTGTGACTACGCCCTAACTTAGTTGAAAACAAGCCCCAAATTGGAAAAATCAGTGGTGCCATGCCTAAAAGCTTCCATCACCTTATTTAAGTCAAACAATAAAAAACTTTGTCCACAATCTTCTTTACTTCACCGAGGAGCAAAGGACAGTAAATCTAGAGATCCTTGGTTTCAGGTCAGGGACCCAGCCAGGCAATGGTATACTTAAAAAAATTCGTCAAATGTTAGGTAATACTGTCACTGAGTAAATGACAGGTACGCCGGTTGTGCCCTGTAAATCAATGCAAAGTTGCACAAGAACAGTCAGTCAAGGTTCTATTGGTAAAACTGTATTACATTTGGTGAAAAGCACATTATGAAACTCAAAATTTAGGACTTGGGACATGTCTTGGTCGGTCTTGACCTTAACTAGATCGATGTTGCCTGTCTGTACTTAGAACTTGATCAGGGATGACTAACT
>JAPQLA010000008.1:6225837-6238914 GCA_029822935.1 Naso vlamingii | reverse complement strand
TGTGTGTGTGTGTGTGTGTGTGTGCTTGCACATGGGCCTAAATTTCCCCTGAGTGATGCTGTGCCGAAATGCTATCTAAACAAAAGAGATGAGCAGGAAGACGCGGTGCAGTAGCCCGACTAACATCTCCACATGGAACTGCTTCAGTCTGACCTGCGGTTCACCACAGCTGTTGAAGAGGAGGAAAATAAATGTTGGTGTTCATGATAATGTGCAGCTTGTAGCCACATTTGTATCATTGTCATGCTGCAACATTACAACCATTTACTGCTGGCCAACCTTCAGCTAAGGATTGATGAAAATGCTGATAACGTGCATGTTTTTGTGTTTATTGACTGCTGCTCTTCCAAGGAAATTTGCAGGATAAATGTAATTGTGAGTCATGCATTTTAAGTTTGTTGAAACAAGCATGGCTGATAGTGCAATCTGTTCAACATTCATTCATGGATAATTTAGAAAACACTTCTTTTGAATTAGGATAGAGGAAAAATAGAGAAACGAAGGGAAAGGAAAATTTTAAGTGGCATTGGTGACACAGTGTACAGTACGTGTAATCCCTGGCCTTCCGTGTGCTCGTTTCTGCTTATTTTTGCATTGCTTTGCTGAAGTGCCCAAGATGTGTGCGTATAAACACAGTCAAAGGCAGAGGATGGATTGAGTTATCAAAAACCAGTGAGACTAAACTGGAATCGTAACAGTCAGACAACAGCAAAACATCATTGCACATCACACAGAAATTGACACAGACCTCACAATGTCAGCCATAGTTACGAACAAAGTCATACCTCAAACACAAACAGGAGTTTATTCATCAACATGGAGTTGTGCATGTTCAGATTTCAGTTTTTTCAAAGAATTTTTGGTCAAGTGCTGTGTAGGTTTACAATGAACTTGAGACTCAACTTGAACTTGAATTAGAAGTCCTCATGATGCTGTGAAGATGAAAATGTGATCACTTCAGTGACATCTTAGTGATACATCTCTTTGAGATCATATGATATGACTGATGGCTTTAGGGCAGTTACTTATGGGCTTGAGGTCAGATGTTTTGTCAACTATTCAACAGATCTTCACATTACATTGACCACAGCTGTACACTGTAAAACCAACACAGTCTCCCTCTCAACTCATGAGATACTCGTGGCAACATTTTTTAAAGCACTGTACCCTTTTAGTGCCTGTTTGTGACGCACAAAGTCTTCCTTCCAATAAGCCTTTCTAATGTCTGAAATGAATGTGGTGAAATGGTTGTTGACTTTAAATGTGTTTAATGTTGAACAACAGTCACTGTTGGTTAGGTCTAGGCAAAAAACCACACTTGGTTTAAAGCTGGGTATAGGCAACGTCTGGAAATCAAGCTAGCTGGAGCATGATATTTTTAAGGACAAAGCATCGCTACCCCCTCCCCTCCCCTCCCTGTTTTTGCTCCATAACTCATGGCCTGTCCTTCACCTGACTCATGTTTTATTTTATTTGTTGCTCTCTCTTTAAGGTCAGTTTACATCAAAGATTCGTGAAGAGACAAAAGGATTGCACAGAAAGTTGCAGCGGTGTACGCCGGTCCGTCTCAGTGTGCCAAGTCTCCAGAAGCCAGTTTTATAATGTAAGGCATGTCACTAGTTACAACAGCCAATCAGCTCAGAGTTGCTAAGCACAAAGCAGCCAATAGGAACACATGCTCTCTAAAAAGACCTGTGATTAGCTGAAAAGTGCCCGTCATGGTCAATATTTGAGCCATGGAGACGTGCAGAAGTCTAGTGTTGTTTCAGACCACTTGAATTACAATATGATGATAGATTTTTATGGAATTTGTGCGTGATGACACCAAAAATAAGCTGCCTACTTAGTTTGGTTTGGAAAAATGTTAACTTTTGCTTTCACTGGTCTCTGTTTTTTTTTTTGCTGAAAATCCTGTTGAAAGTTCTCTAGCCTTCGTGGGACTTTTTCACTGTTTGTATTTCATCAGTTGGAACCATTGCCATGAGCATCAAGTATTACTGCCGATGGGTTTACACCACTGGAGAGCCCCATGTGTTGCTTAAAGATGCTAAAGGGGTACCTCCAACACCCCCAGGATGCCGATCATATGCCGAACGCGACAATTTGGGACAGAGAATGATGTGGTTACGCATTAATGTGGCAAAACTGTAGGTACACTCACTGTTGAATGGGGCCATAAGTAAAAACGGTAAGTTCAAAAAAACTCTGGCTGGACCTCAGAGTTGAACTCTCAATGATATGGCATATGCTATCGGGGACATCATTCATCACTAAGATGTATACATACACGTCCATAATAGGAGTGCTGTTTGACAGAACTTGTGACAGCCTCTTCTCTGTCCGAGCTTCATCTTCCAACTGTATCCGGCCCAGAGGAGTAACGTCTCATTTGATCCTTTACAGGCCATCAGTTAAGCTGCAGGTCATTTCATCCAAACACAGACTCACATGTACGTCAAACAATGTCACGCACTAAAACATATGCAGGAATGGACATTCGTGTGACCCGGGTTCTTCTGTATGCGCACACATTCAGAAATACCCCCACATACACACAGGCCTCGGGGGGATTATTGCAAACATGTCAATTTAAATAAACATCAAGAACCCTTTGTAAGCGTTTGTGTTGTGGTTGAAAACCCAGACAGAAAAGCACATCCATCTGTTCCATCAATGACAGATTTATGACTGAGTTCCTGTTAGGTCAACATACAGCAGCACATTGCAGGACTCGTGTGTCAGCTACTGCCATGCACTTGTACTTTGGGAATGAGACAACTGTAAGAATGCAATACTTAACTAAGAATATATTTTTTGTCCTGTTACTATTAAAATCAATTTGTAACATATAAGGAAGAGATCAGAGAACAACCAAATCGAGCAGCTTTCAAACCTACATTGCTCAAATCTTACCCTTCTTACATAAAAACTGAGCGTCTGAGTTTAGAATTGCTTTCATGAAGAATTTGCCTTCTTAATATGGTTGTCAAGGTCAATGGAAGACTCTTTGCACCCCCTCTTTTAAAGGCATTTTCATGGCAGCATTTGAGGTCAACAAGCTTTCTTTACCACTAGTCACATTATGGTTTGCTGCCCTGGTTGTGTGTAATTGGTTCTGTCATTTAAAATGTGTAGCATGCCCCTGCAGTGAACACCTTAATGTAACAGCCATAAATGCTACAGACAACATTTATGGCTATACAAGGTTTTCCTTGTAACCAAAAGGTAAAATAAACATCATAAGTCTATCAGTGTTAAACAGAGACCAGACACCAGATCAAGGCAACATATGAATTAGTGATAACTGGTCAATCAGCACTGGCATGTAAAACTAACCTTTAAGCTGGCAATTTTAGGATAGCAATGGATCAAATGACCAGAAGGTTGGTAAAAAGGGCAACTTATAGAGACAAACCCAATAAAAAATTATTACCTGTTCGTCATTTCCTCTTAACTCAGTGGAGCATTTTAGCATCTTTTAACTTCTTCCAGGATCACATAACAGATACAGAAAGCCAGCAGCTAGCTAGCAAACATAGTGGAGCATTTAGCAGTTAAAAGGATATTTTTGGTAAGGAGTTTGTGAAGACCAAAAAGGAACTGAAAATAAAATAAACGTTGGCAAGGTGACTCCATGTGCTAATGCTAATGTTGCTCCATGCCTGCTCATTTTGTAAATAAGCACCTGTTTGCTGATGTAAGGGTCATTTTAATGTCATATCATTAACGTGATGTGTTTATGATTTTTAAAATGCATCAGTGCAATTTCATGAATCTTTTAAAACAACCCAAAATGCACGTATTAAAAAAATAACTGTGTACATGTGAACTAGACCTGATGCAGTGGTGGTGTGCAGCAGGTGTTTTCCATCAGCTAATCACCTGCTTTGACATCACTGACTGGGAGGGCATCAAACGCGCAAAGTGGAAAGACAAAGGAAAAGAAATGTGGTGAAAGGCCAAAATGTGACTGATTTGATGAGGACTTTTGACTTGTACTGTACACTGTTTTGTGGCTGTAATTTTCTAACAGTGGAGGATACGTCTGCAGTCTCTGTGCCAGCTCTGGCCCTGGTATTGTGTGGAATGTGAAAAGCCTGGCTCTGGTCCCAGACAAGGCAAACACAGCTCTGGACAGGGTGTGTGTTTTGAAAACAGATTTAAGGGTGTATGTCGATATACATGGATAGATATATGTGTGTGCAAGTGCGTCTGTATCTGTTTTGTATTTGCATGTGTGAATATGTGCCTGTGTGAGGAGGCTCAATGAGGTGTCACAGGACTTCACCAATAAACTGAGAACTGACACGCTCCATTGTCCAAACCGCCCACGGAAAAACAGAGACGGACTGTAATCCGCCTACCATTCTGTATAGTTCCAGACTGTCTACCCTCAAGATGTGTGTGTGTGTGTCTTAAAATCTATGTTAATAAATCACACAATAGTCACCAACACCAAAGGACAAGAAAAGATTAAATAAATAGGTGAGGTAATTCCTGGATTTGACATGGAGATTTAAGAACAAGTGGCTCCCATCCCATCACCACAAGAACAACAAGGAGCCAACCATTAGTCATTTAATGATCTATTTGACCCACACTGTGAGTTAAACTGTTTATCTTTCTCCCAGTACCTTGCACTTTGTCCCAATCGCCTTCTTTCTCCCCACCTTTACTTTTACAACCTTCATCTCTTTAAAACATCTCAGATGAATCCTTTTGTTTCTTCAATTTGAAACCATAGCAACACTCAATCCGTTGGGCCGACATCCAAAAAAAGGTGAAATGGTTCTGTCCTCTAGAACCTCTGAAAGGCTCCCCAGCGCTGGAAAACAAAGGCATCTTCTCAAAAAGCAACATCTGTCAGGGAGAGTTCAAGAGACGCTGCGGGGAGAGACGGCCTCAGAGGCAGCATGTGGGGTGGCTTCAGGAATTTTTTCTCCCCCTTCACAGACTTTGCAGAATTAACTAGGGGATTAATAATTGTCCAATACAAGGGGATCAAACAACTAAACCTCAAAATTGGATTAACATGAAATGAGGCGTGCAGTGAGAGCATTAGCTTGCAGCAAGTTCTGATTTTTCATTCTCCCGCTCTCAGCCAGAACCAACAATACAACACATGCATGTTTTCTCACTGTTGTCATTCCCTGAAAGTAAAGCAGATGTAAAAAAACTGATGGATAGGCTACTCTATTATAAATTCACACTATGTAGACACGTGATATCCATTGCGGACAGTTTTGTTTCTAATGATGTTTCAGGTCCCTTGACCTTCGTCAAACCTTGATTTACAGCGCACAACTTAAATGAACCTGAAGTCTGGGGGAAAATAAATAGCAGCTGATATGGGTGAGTAATTTTATCATCTACTCTGTTTATCAAGAGTCATTATTAAACAGAAATTCAACAAAGATAACAGCCGGTTCTGCGACTGAAATAAGTTCAAACACAGTTGTGATTTGCTGCAAGCTGTGATAACACATTATTTCCCCACTAACTGCACACTCAGATTGACTATAATGTCTAATGTTTTGCTCTATCTAAGCTATTACTATCTTATATTTGGCTTATAATCACTCAGCCTTAGGAGTGGCAGAGATACAGCCATGAACCTTGTGCTTTGGCAAGTCTTCTGACCATAACTCACACTCTTAGTACTAATGACTTAAACTTGGCTGCCCAAAATAATATTATTTATACTCATTCTTTTCTTTTGGTCTTGTTTCAGCCATTTTAAAATAGCATATCTAAGCACCGTAGTAGAATAAAATATCAAAATATCACATCCAGACCTGAGTAACACACTGCAGAGCATTTACAATCATAATACATTAAAGCTGCTATATTTTTTTTTCTGACAACAATGGCCCAAATTATTATGACTGTCTGAAAATGATGGTTTGTAATAAACCTGCAGTTTATTATTTAAAAAGTCTGCTGTTAGCATCAGCTATAGGGCCTACTGAGAGTTTTAACGTTTGTCAGCTGATTGTTTATGTTTCCAGCTACCTTAATATTTTGGTTTGGCCTGCTCTCACCAGTGTTGTTACAATCACAGCAAGTAGCTACTTTTAGCAAAAAGCTCAGATATGTCCGCTGTTTACCTGCCCAGCAAGAAACAGTAGAAAGACTGAGTTAGCATCTAGCTGTTAAACAGAACGTAGCATTTAGCTGCTTAAGTCATATTTTCCTCTGGAGATGGACAGTAGAGTAGACCAAGCAAAACTAAGATGACTGACATTCAACCAGAAATGGAGACAAGACTCTGAATGAATGCAAGTGTGTGTCCAATATAAGGAATAACATGTAATTTTTTTGGTTATAAACATTGTTGGTTGCCCCTGATTAGCTTAAATCAAGTGAGCAGATATAAAGTTAGCCTCAGCAATTAGCCTCAGCTCTGGAAAGTTTTTGCATCTTTCTATTTTGCGCAACTTTGTTACTTTGGTTTAGCCTCACTCCTCCCATCATTTTCTTTTCATCACAGCAGGCAGCTAATTTTATCAGAAAAACATGTTGGTAAAGTCCACTGTTTGCTAGCGATACAGCAGCAGACAGTTCAAGCTTCTAGCTATTAAACATAATGTAGCAATAGTAAGTCAGATGGAGTCCAGGACAGATCTAAAAAGTATGCAGATACTGACTTTTAGCAGGAAGCCAGCCATAAGACTCTAAATGAATGCTAATGTATGTCTATTATGAAGTAATAATATGTCAATTTTATGTTTATAGCTTGTTTTAATGCCTCCAAGTTGCCCCAAAAAAATCAAATAATTGAGGTTTAAACAGATCACTTTCATGCCTAAGTAACTTGCTGCAGAAACTTCTCATTCACAAGAAAAATTAGCGCCATTACGAGGAGTAAGTATACACCAGAGCAAATGGAAATACAAAACTATCAGAGGAAGCACTCAATTTATTCCACAGATGTACTGGGTGCCAAGCTACATGCCAGCTACAATGTTTTCAGAAGGGATATCATAAATCGCTGTTAGCCAAATGTATAACCTTATAATTAAAACAAAATAAATCCCCTGTAAAGTGCACACCAGAGAGTGATTCACATAAATGAGCGATGGAAAAGGAACCACACGCTTGCATTAAAGCTGCAGTAAGATAAACTAGACAGATTCAAGACACACAGTTAAATTACTGGGACATTAACTTATTTGTACTTATTTTATTGAGCTTAAAGAGCAATAGGTATGCAATACTTGTCTGTCCAATATCAAAACTTGCAGCGTGTTTGGGGCCACCAGCTCCACTGAAATATGACTTCTGGAAAAAAGAGACTTTCAAAATAAAGTGGCTTGCCATATTGAGCGTGACAAAACTACTAAATGCCTCTTTTCCTGAAATCAGGAACATTACCAGTGTTGGGCTCCACTTTCACATCCATATGTGTAACACTGTGGCATGGTCGTAATGTTTTCCCCTATTCCCTTGACATGCTAAGCAGAAAGCTCTGTTTCCTCCTCACTTTCAGTCATAGTGCAAACCCGACCAAGGCAACTTTTTCTGGAAGCTGTTATTGTAGTGTCCTTCGCCAATGTTCATGGCTTCCTTTTTATAAGTTTCGGGGGTCAGGAAGGAAGAGCTTTTTATTCCTGGGAGCATTCTTCAGCCTTTCTGCATCATCCGATTGTTAGTTTTGGCCCACATTATCAGCGAAAATAAACTCTTTCAGAGGCAGTCACCCCTAAAATAGATAGGTTTCTCCTTGGATCCCCAGACATGCTGTGTGGCCCTCTGATAGCATTAAGTAGAGAAACATATTCACCCTTTCTTCTATTAAACTCCCAGTATAGAAGAGAAACAAGCTGCTGCCCACATGTCAGTATATCCCTATAAACCTCTGTTTACGTAGCACAGTTTTGTTCGTCGAGAGGCGGAGTGATGGGAATTTCACAGGGATAAGACACCACCGATAGCCCCCCACCCCCCCACCCCCCTTTGTTCAACAGCTTAGTTTGGCACCGGCTGTCCTTCTCAAGAAACAACCACTTTCTACTGTCTCCACCAGGAGGGAAATGAGAAGATCTATTACTTTCACTCCCAAGAGCAGAAACTAAATTTGGCTGGCTCAAATTTTATTCGTGCCAAATTTTCATTGTCCTTGAAATATTGGAGTAGTAGAAAGGATTTTCTCAGACTGTGCTGTGAGATACATGCTTCATATACATTTTACTCAATGGAACCTTTTTGTAATCTGTTCTCATATTTCTGACAGGAGACTGATCGTCATTGCTCTTCGCCTCACGTAAAGTCCTTCAGCTTTCAGTAACTGGCACTTAAAACTATGACATATTACACCCATCTTTTCACCAGTTTACCTCACTTTGTATTCGTGAGTAGAGCTTTGTTTGATACCTCAATAGCTTTTTTGATACAATCCAGAACATGTTGGAAACAGTTTAATTTTTCTATTTATCCGGTTTGTACTTTTCTTAACATTTGAGACAATCTCAACAACTTTAAACCACAACTTATTTAGGGAAAGCTCTAAACAACTGCCTGGCTAAAAGTTTTAACATTTCAGAAGTTTGGCTTCCTTTATCTTATACAACGAGAGTAAAAAGTTAGGTACTGAAATGGCAGCAGCAGTGTTTCCATAAATGTATTTGTGGCTCATTTTGAAATATTGCATTAGAGATGGTAAATGGAAACAGCAAAATTTGGAGGGAAAAAAAGTCCTTAATTTTGCAAAAAGATTTTTTGCTCCCTAGAGGTGGTTTTTACCTTCATCGATAAACAGTTCATGCACAAAAGGGGAGATGGAAACAGCTGTTTCGAATAAACTGTGATGTAGCAAATATTTATCTACTGTTTTCCGCTTCTACAATACAATACAACACTTTATGATCCCCGAGGGGGAATTTGTAGTCATAGCTTACACATTTGCATTGATATCCAAATGAAGACATAGGCTAACGTTAGTACAAGAGGCTGATTCGGCCATCCTCCTGGATATTCCCCAAACACACAAAAACACGGCTGATAACAAAAACAACAGGTAGGCTATGTGTGGAGTGACAAGGAAACTGTATTCCTAGAACTCCTTTAAAGAACATAACAGCAATTTTGGATGCTAACCGGCAACAGAATGCCTCAATGTTTTGTTTCTGGTCTGCAGTCTCTATTTTTTCTACTGTTTATTACAGCGATGCATAATGTTGCCTGTACCGTCATCCTCTGACCAAACTACACTTTGCAGCCTGTCAGACCAGTTGTTGGAAATGATCTTAATTCGCTTTATCTTTTCGCAAGATTTCAAAAGTTTGCTTAGGATTTGCTTTGTAATTAATGGAAGCATAGCTAGTGATATCTACAATGATACTGATACCAAAACTAAGAGTTTCAGAATTCAATTGAAAATTTAAGTTAAGCTTTTTATTTTTATTTTTTATTTTTTTTTGTGAATAGATCAAAATTATTGGGTAATACGCTTATTGGATTAATTTCTTCCTTGTTTTTCAGCACTCAAGTCTGTGCGATAAATATTTTGCCACAGTGAGGAGGTAGCTAGCTTAACTTAGCGTTAAGACTTGAGATATTGGGAAACACCCCCACTGTCTTCAAAGATAACAAAATTGACCAACAGCAGCAACTTTAAAGCTCATTATGAACACTTCATGTAAACCTCATTTGACTGATTTAAGTGTAAAAACTACAAATCGTGATTTACTGAATGGGAGCAGCAACCACCTGGATCGCTACTTGTTGCCAACCAAGATCAGGGACAACAGGGAAGTCAAGGCTCCTGCTAAGCTAACAGTCTCCTAGCTTTAGTTTGATATTTAACAGACTGCTATCAGAAGGATATCACACAGGACAATCTCGGACCAACATTTGCTGATTATTTCTCTGTTTTCTAACAACTTTTGTCTGGGACGGCCAAATCGCACTGTGCGGATCAATTATTTTTCTGCGTATGTTTCCTTGTTTGCGGCCTTAATTTTGTTAAGCACCATAAAAGCTGCTACACAACTGAAGGTTAATCATTAATATTGTTGCGTGTGTTAAGTAGCTCCTCTTCTGCTGCATTTTCTCCTTAAGATCAGAGCTGTGCTTGTCTGAGGCTCCTCACCTTGCAGGCAGGCCAGAGAGGTAATCCCTGGACAAACACAAGCCACCTTTGACTGGTCAGGAATGTTATCAGGGCCTGTATACTCCACACTGAGTTAAGGAAGGAAAGATCTTAGACTTAAAATGCTTCCACAACAGCTGTTTGCTGCATCACTCTCCCCGTTTACCCCCCACACCGGCCTGAGCGCCCAGGCACGGGGCTGCTATCTAGAAAGGTCTCCTCCGTCCGTCTCTTTCATCAGGGAGAGCTTTCGCTTGGACAAGCAGTAAAAACGCTGGTGTGATTAAGATAGATAGACTGGCCAGGACACTTAATCTTCTGTCCAATGAAAAATGTTAACTGCATCCTCATGTTCTCCCCCCCATGCAGTGTAATTAGGCTGAATTACCACTGTGCGTTTAAGTGTCCCCTTTAAAATGCCTCCTCCAGTTCCTTTATTATTCCTAAATGACATGCATCCACAAAATTAAACGTAATCCTCACTGCTTATGTTTTAAATATAATCCAACAACGATCAAATAAAAACCGCAGTCCCGTAAACTCCCAACTGTGATGAAAGAAGCAGATAGTATCAGCGGTGATGGCAGACGTTTTCACAGGCTCCCCTTTTTGCATCTGAGGAGAGAGTTACTCGAGAGGTCTCATTAGTCAAACCTTCAGTCTACCAACGCCGCCGTTCTGTTTTCATAGTATCACTTGTACTATCACAGACGGATGAGGTCCACTGAGCAAAGATAAAGCCGGTGTTATTCCACCCCTGGCCTTTCTTGACACATGGATCGCTGTTTGGAGCCGTGCAGAAACACACGCAGGCTTGTCTGACTCGCATGGTGAGTTGGTGTTGAAACTATAAAAAGTGCAGTATGTTTCTTTAATTAGATGGATGCATGTTGGTGCTGAAGAGTCTGAAGTGACAAACGCTGCTGATTTTTTTGTATATCTTTCTTATTCTTCTTATTTCTGTCAAATAACAGTGAATCCCTGCACAATTACAGTGCAGCATATCTTAAACCTTGACATACACCATATACAGCAAATTCCTCCTCTAAACTGAGATAAAGTGAGAGATATACAGTCCAACGATAAGGTGACATTTCACAGCTCCATATCACTTGTGCAATATTTCATTTGGATTCTGACATGTTTCTATTTGGTCTCTGTTACAGTGAGAGAGCTTGAATTAGCACGAGGGTGGCGCAACCTCCAAAGCTGCACCTCCTAATTACAAACTCAATCAACATCTGGCTGTAACTCACTGTGACCAGCGCCTGGTTTAATTGATGAGCAATGACTATTTCCTCCAGCCTGAGGAGTGAAAAGTTTATGTTCTGCGAGCAAATGAAAAGCAGGCACACAGCAGAAGGTTTCAAGGGGACACGCTGACTGCTAATGGATAGACTCAAGGTGTATTGATGAAGTTCAGGTTGATTCATTCCCCAGCTCAACTGTCATCCATCGAATCCATCAGGTGTTATCTGCGCAGGCAATTACTTTCTGCTATGCCAATGTGTTTTGCAGACAAAAATAAACCGTTAGCTTTGAGCAATTACCTGCCGATTCAACCTGCTAATCTCATTTGAGAGCAACAACACTATGGAAAGTGGAGGAGCAGGCGGGCGAGCCACTTATGCTGAATTTGGAAGTTTGTTTATTTGATTCATGTATTCATTTCGGAGCGATAGCCTCGCTCTCTTTGGAGACGCAAAGTCTCAAAGCTTAGAAAAGCAGAGTGCCTGCCAAGCGTTATCGCTGTATCAATTTGCAACTCATTAACATTACAGTAGAACCATATTTGAACATAGTAAACACCTCAGTTTCTCTATAAATAAGCTGTACGTGGTTGTTTGAGCATAATTAAATAAGAGGTATTTCATATCACATCAGCTCTATAGAGAGGATGATTTCCTTTTATTCGTTTTCAAGAAAAATACAATGGATTCTAGAATTTTTTTCTTTATGTGAGTCTGGGTTTTCAAGTTCTCCTCTCACGTCTTTGCCTTGAATAAATAAAGGGAGCATTCTCTCTCCCTGTCTTCTCCTCCACTGAGTGTCTCTGGGGACTTTCTCTGACTTCCTGCCATTAAAGAGACAGCCCACTGGAGAGCAGAGGGTGACTGACACATAACTACCTCTGCTCTATGACCGACGCTCTGCACAACTCAACCGGACATCTGTGGAATTTACTCAAAGGGTAGTTTACTCAGGAAAAAACAGGGAAGGCAGGAAAACATAGAAGCGTTTGCTGGTTGGACACACAGCAGCAGAAAGAGGCTCAACTGTCCAAGAAGTCCACAGGGGCCTTAAAATTGGACAGCTGTGTCATGTCCAAAAGGAAAAGTTCATTTCAGATAATGTACACAGTTACATAACAGCATAACAGGGTTCATGTAAACTGTTTTGCATATTCTGGCTTCTAGTTCATTAAATACACGTTTTATTGTTGCATGATAGAGGCTTTGTTTGTCGAGCAAACGCAGCCGCTTCGTCGAGTTGACCACATTTAATTTTGGATGTTTACATGAGGCAGATGATGCTGACACTTTATGTCAGATTATAGAGGAGATTCTTCCAAAATCCTTAAATCAGCCCTCTTCTTTGTGCATGTTTTTCATTTGTGGACATGAGACAGAAAAACAATCCTCGACTCCCGCAGAGTATACACTCTGGCATACAAACACTTTGACGGACAATGTGTTGACCACGAGACAACAGCAAACAGCCCTGTTTCTGTCTGTGAGCCTCATCCAGAAACCAAGTTATGCTGTAAATCCGCAAGCAGACACTCTGAAGAGACCACACACCAAAAGGAAACACAAACGTCCAAACAAATATACAGCGGTGACCACTTGAAAAGACACGCATCAGGTCACTTGTTAAAGACAAGATTCAGTACACAACTTTAAAACATGGATTTGATTCAAGCAGAAAAACAGTTTGGATCTGTAATTAAACATGATATCAAACAGCAGACTCATAAGTTTATACTA
>JAPQLA010000008.1:5878733-5890181 GCA_029822935.1 Naso vlamingii | reverse complement strand
GGTGAAAACAGGTGCAGCTATGTGTTGTTATTTTGAATGATAAGTTTCTTTTTAAACCAATGGCAAGGACCTGACCAAAGGATCTGAAAATCAAAGATTCAAGTATTTTCTCGTGTATTGTTTGCTGATTGTCTAAAACAAGCCTGCAGTTTGTCCTTGTACTGCTATAATGGCATTGGCAAGATAAAGGTTATTCAAGTGCATACGGCACGTGGAGGGTGTTTTCCTTCAGGGCTTTCTTCCTGAAATTACTGCATGTTTTCAGGCTCATCAAAGATAAACAGGTATGCTCCAGCTGCAGGCGAGCGGTGGAGGGATGGGCGGAGACAGAGGATCATTTGCATTCTCATAGATTTCTGTGGGTCTGCTAATGAGGACAAAGGCACAGTAAAGTATAAATAAAGTAATAAGGACTTTTTTCCTTGAAAAACCTTTTAGAAGTATGTATCCTTGATCAAAAAAGATAAATTTTTCGGGGTTTTGTCAATAACAGAATGGTTTTTGTGCCTACACGTGACCAAACCTTAGCCAAGTCCTGTTGTCACATCATGAAAAATAGATTTTTTCCACTGATTTACAACTGGACATATGAATTGTGTCGTCCTCCTGATAGGGTCATGGACTAACAACATATTTTGTTGTTTATTTTGGGGTACTCGTTGTTTTTGGAGAATTTGGGAGAATGGCATAATTAGCAGAAGCAATATTTTTGGTCTAAGATTCAATTTAAAGACAAACTCCTCATGGCCTTTTTTAAAAGCGACTGATTTTTAAACAAAGTGAGCTATTACATCTCCGATAACTGACAAAACATTCACACACTGCCACAGACAGTGCAATGAATCATTTTTCATGTCATTTCAAAAATTTTGATAAAACTATATCTTTTTAGCTCTCCCAGTCGTGTTCGTTCCACAGTTTAGCCTACATCTACTTCCGGCATGAGACACCCACAAAACACCAGACGTAGAAAGAATATCTTTAATATGCTACATCATGTAAATATAAAAGTATCATCAAAATAGTCTCTCGCATATAAATTCTTAACATTTCATAACCTGTTTCCAAAAATAAACTACACAGACAAACATACTTAACAAATGGAAAAAAAAATGCTACAAAATGATAAAAGAAATATTGGCTCAAAAGTCAAATTTTCAAGAATAGGTACCGTCTTCTTGTTTCGTGTAACACCAAAAGCACACTGATCTAGTTGCGTTTTTTATTCCAGTGCTAAGTGACAAAAATATCAACAGTCTCAGAAAATTGTGCTCCTGTTTCGCTTGTTTTTGCTGTCTAATGTTGAATATGAGGTACTGACGTTTGAGTTATGATTTGGATGAAGCTCAAGTTTACATTTACAGTAAGTCTTTGTATGTAAGAAAAATCTGAATGCATTAGAAAGCTACACAGCGATCCACTTAGGTACTCAGTATTCGGTTCCGACATGAAAATTCTGTTCAGCATAGTGTGTCTTCGATACTTGGATAACTCAGTAAGCTCTGAGAAACTGCTGAATCAATTAAAAAAAGAATAAATAATGCTTTTTCTGAACCTTTTTTCTCCTTTTCTAAGGTTAAAATGAGTTTAAAAAAAAAAAACAATCTGAAGCCAGTGCTACACATTCATATTCTTTGATTATTATTTAGGCAATTGCTTATTGACACACAGTTTCAAGATACCTGATTTTTCCCTTTTTATTATCATAAATATAAATAAAATAGTTGCAAACAGCTGCAGAGCAGGAAGGTGGTTTGTGCCCATTTATCATTTATATAAAAACTTCTGCTTGTACACGTGTACCAAAAAGCTCAAACACACAAATGTCAACACAAAGTAAAGCGTTTTTGTTCCTGAGTCCATTTGTGGTTTTCCTAAAAAGATCAAATCTCCTTGGAAATGTCAACACACAAAAAAAAAGAAAAAGAAAAAAAAAATACACTAGCAGATAAAACAAACTATGATACAACTAAATAAATATCGACAGCGCAAATGAAAAAAGTAATAAGTTAAAGCACAAAAAAGCAAACACTTATCTACCTGAGTGAAAAGAGTTTTAAATATTTCACAGCTTAATAACGTCCTCCCTGCTCTCATTTTTTTAATCTGATGTTTAAGAGGAAGTACAATCACTGAATACCCTCAGTCTTTGGAGTGCTCTTCTTTTGGTGCTTCGCTCATTGGTTTATGGAAGTTTCTACTCCCTGTTATGCCCTTAATGGACGAAGAGGGAGTTTGTTTTTGGCGACATGTTTTCTTGGTTATCGGAATGATATGTGTCCTTATTATATTCCCAGGACTTTCAGTTCCTTTTCACTGTCCTTCTGTCTTCACTGTTGTTCGTTTGTGGAGGTGAACAACGCTGGCTCTCTCCTGATATACCAGTGGAGGACTGTGGTGTGATGTAGGTACACCTGACTGGGCCATGGGCGTGGGTGGTGCGTTAATAGCTGCCGTCAGGGCTTTCAGCAGTATGGTGGCCTCCGTTTTGTCCTCCTTCCCCTCACCTTCCAACGTACGAGCCAACCACTGCTCAACAGCTTCCTCCACCTGCGGCGCCGATGCCGTCTCCGTGAGCGTGTCGGCCTCTTGGCTGGCATCGAACCGCTCCACCATCTCTTTCATGTGCACGTTGACGGGAGCGTTGGAGTTGGCTAGGCAGCAGCTGCGCTGGTGGATGCGGAGGGAGAAGCGGTGAAAGAAGGTCTGGGCACAGAGCTGGCAGCGGTAGGGGCGGTCGCGGCTGCTGTGGAGGCGGCGGTGCAGTTTGAGGTGGATGTATTGGGTGAACTTGGTGTTGCACTGCTTGCACTGGTAAGGTTTTTCCCCAGAGTGGAGGCGCAGGTGTGTTTTCAAGTTGCTGGTGCTGCTAAAGCGTTTGTGACACACCTGGAATGCATGAAAGGAAATATGAGCAACATTCACATGACTGATTACTAACACCATAAGAAGAACATAGCCTTTGGATTCTTTTTATGTTTGGAGCAGTATTAGGGTTGACCATGTTTTTCCAGTTCTTTGGGATACTTTTATAAAACAACAGGGACTATTTTTCTTTCTCTGTAAAACCAGTCCTATCCTCACTCACGCCCATATAGTCACGCCAGCAAACAAAAGCGTAAAGATGCTATTACATAATAAAGTGGTTAGCAGCTCAGTGGAAATTAGACTTCGAATTAACACAAGGGTATGTTTGTGTATTGTATAAGAAGCATCTGTCTTTGTATGTCTGTCACACTAGTCTCTCCTTTACATCAATGTCATGGTGAGATCAGTAAAAAAGCTTGTTAGGTAACAAGGAAACACATTGATGATTTTCAACATACCTGACATTCATGTGGCTTCTCCCCCGTGTGGACCAGGTGATGTTTTTGTAGGTGGGCCAGCTGAGTGAAACTCTTCTTACACAGATTACACTGGAACGGTCTCTCACCGCTGTGCACTCGGAGATGAACCTAAAAAAACACAACAAAGTCATGAGCACTGGTGTCAAACAACAGGATGAGTAAATTCTTTTGAAAGAATAAATCAAATTGAATCATAAATGCAGAAGTGAGGGATTCGGGCTTTTACCTTGAGGTTTGACAGCTGTCCAAAGGTCTTCGAACAGATATTACATTCATATTTAATCTTTCCGTTCTGCTTCTTTAGTGGGTAGGGCAGGGATTTGTGGCCGGGGCCGTTTCGTGGTGCTGTGCTGGTTTTGGTCAAAGTCAGGCTCAGATTCATGGCTTCCTCACAACCAGAGGGGGACTGCTCAGGAGACTGATGCTGACTGCCGGGCTTGGGGAGAGGGGAGAGCTCTGGGGTGGCTGGGGCGCCTCGGGGCGGCGAGACATTGGGTGTTAGTTCTTTCAGACCACCTTCTGGAGACGGAGGGTAGGGAGGAGTCACTGGAAGTGAATTAGGCTGGCCGATGGGTGGGTATGGGAGTCCGTCTGTGCCCAGATAACTGCCGTATCGGAGGGTTCCCCTCGAGGGCAGCATCCCAGGAAAGGGAGGGGAGTAGGAGGGGAGGAGGACGCGAGGATAGTGTGAGCCGTAGGTAGGAAGGAGTTGGTACGTGGGCTGAAGGGGTCTAAACTGGGGGTAAATTGGGTAAGATGAAACAAGGCCCTCTCTGTGGCTGTACAAGCCGTGGAGGTGAAGAGGGAGATTTCGGTGTGGAGATGGGAGTGCAGGGTGACGATCTTGTAAGTATGGGTGATTTAAGCCCAGGCTGGGCTCTCTGTGCCCAGGCCGAGGGGAGGGAATGATGCCCCGGTCATCCGGACCTCTGTCGCTCTTCTCCTCCTTCTCAACCTTTTTGCTGAAGTCCATGATCTGGTCGTCAGGCGTGTCTGGCGGCGTGTCTCTCTCCAGCATCTCCACATCTATCTTCTCCTCCTCATCTTGCTCCTTCTCTTCTTTTACCTCCTCCTTTGTGGTCTCTTTAAGCCACGTCTGCTTAGATAGGTGCTGTTTGGCGTGTTCCAGCTCTTGGTCTTCATCAGAGCTTATATATTCTGTGAGAAGGCAAATAAAAATGTACTTAGGATGGTAACATAACAGGCCTAAATGCGTAAATAACAGCATCAAACACATTTAAACACATTTTTAACAGGTATTTCATAAATATCTCTTTAATTCAGGTTAACATGCCTCACACAAACACACACAGACACATCCACCCACGGAAGGCACTCCCTCTTATGGTAAATGATAGTAGTTTCAGTTTTGACTTGACATGTAAGTCATACAATGAAGGTTCCTGTTTTGTCAGCAGCAGTTGTGATTTTGGTGTGGGAGACCAGGTCGGTGGTAAGATGTGTGGGAGTCTATGTGTCATGTCATGTATGAGCAGTTCTATGCAAGATTCCGGGTTTCATTTATGCAACCTTTTCTGGGTATCGCCGTCTTACCATGCTGGCCACAAGTACATGTGAAACATCTACTTTGTTCCTTTTCTTTCTGTTTTTGAGAAACCCTTTACTTGCGTGGCCGGTCAATTACTGTCACCCAACTGCACTGGTTAAATTTAAATTCATTTAATGGGCTGTACCACTGTTTTTACATGGTTTTTTCCTTTTTTAATAGAACATTGATTTGTATATTAAAACTCTGTAAAAGATTTTCAAACCATAAAATAGGGTTTAACAAATGGGAGGGGTGCTCTTGCGCTTCAGCCCAAGCCAAAGCCCAAGCCCAAGGGTTTAACAAATCTAAAAGTGATCTTTCTCCATTAACTTAGTAGAAAACAAAGCTTAAACTTACACTGTTTTTTGCTTTTATGTTTTGTCTATGTTAGACTATTGTGTGCTTGGAAGCCAAATAGCATTCAAACTATTTTCTGGGTTTGTGCCTCCAAGCGTTGCCACCCTGAAGCATTAACAACAGGTACCTGTGCCAAACGTGATGACCTTTTACAAAATATCAAAAAGTCAAACCCGTAAAATAAACAATGAGCAAACGCGGCCTTTGACAAAAAGGAGGGCGAATGCCTTTAAACGCTTAATTTGATAAGACAATGTAACGATACCACCTCAACATTAGTCACATGAACGGCTACGCATCTGGTGTATCCAGTTGGCGTGAGTCATCAGACTTTGTGGCAACAGAGAATCATTTAGGATGATGAGGGTATGACTTGCTATTCTACTTATAGCTGAAAGCAAGTGACTCACAAAGGTACTTTGACCAGCCATTATTCCCCTCACACTCACCTTTAAAATCCCTGCGTCATTTACCAGATCTCATGGACTGTTGAGATTTGTTTGGCTTTTGAGTGAGTGTCTTACATAAATCTTTGGCTCCTGCCGCTAAGGCAGACAGGAAGAAATAGCATTAAACCAGCTTTCTTTGCTGTTGGTAGAAGATAACATCAGGTCTTCTTCACAAAAAAGGGAATACTGTGTGTTTGTTTGCTTCAAGGGAAAGAATTTGGCTGATAAGAACTTCCTCCAGAAGCAAAACGTACTACATTTTGGTCACAGGAGATCATTTATCAGATTTAGTATGAAAAATAGCATCTGCCTCCCCATCAGCAGCTCCAACAACGTCCATCACTTAATTTTACATAAGAGCTTTGTTCCTTTCTACGCCTCAGGGTATTTGTTGGTCAGTTTTTTTACCAAACTAGAAAGCTTCTGCTCCTGCACTCACTTTGTTTGATGTCAGCCTGCTGGCTGCAGAGCCGCTGGGCAAACTCTTGGCTGTACCACACCAGCAGCTCCTGATTGGGCTCCACCGGTTGGATGGTGTAGAAGTAGATGTCCCGGCCATTCTGGCATGCCACCAAGTTCTGCTCGGCCAGTGAGCGGGCCGGGTTGACGTAACGCATCCAGTTGCTCTTGTGGACGTCATAGCCATCGACAAAGTTTTGAAGCTGCCCGCCGCTGTAAATCTGCATTAAAAGAACAAGAGATAAGATGGCATTAAAGCATGCACACAGAAACTTAAAGCTACAAGTAGGTGTGTTACATAATATATATTACTTTATATTTTTTAACACCTGTTGACCACCAAACATTGTGACATGATGCTTAATATCTGAAATTTTTAGATAAAATGAACATGAAATAGCTGATTAAAAGCCACATGAAATAATCAGATAAAAGAAAAAAAATTCAAATGAATCAAGAGTATAAGGAGAAAGTCTGGATAATCACCTCTGCCATGTACAGTTAAATATCCTTTATCCTCTTCAGCTATCAGTTACTGCGTATATTTGCTCTCAGCCCTGCTCTGTGTGTCCTGAGTGTTGTCCTCCTGTGTGTGTTTACGCCTTTGCTGTCACTGTATTTGAGTGTGAAGCGTGGGGGGCGTGGCTTCACTCCCCCCTCTTTCCTTCTCCTCATTTTTTTTTCTCTCTCTTCTCTCTAGCGTCATTGTTTAATCAGTGGTTCTGTCCTGTTGTTTAGTTTTATTTATCACATGCTAGTCAGGAACTTAACTACCAATCAGCTCCTGCAGGAAGGAACACGAATGTGCTGACTGACGAACACAAACAAAATGAAAGGGAAATGCGACAGGATTCCTGTCTGACAGGTTGCTGGCGAGCAGCCAAAGCCACACACACTCAGACATGCCTTCGGCGGCACGTCCGCCCTCGCCCTCCACCTATGTCATGAGTTTGAAAGGATAATCACTCCGCGGGAGCGTCAGACTTTCACTATTGCACCAGGAACGCCCCTTGCACAGGTTTACAGGAAATAGTGCCGGAAGGAAAGCAGCTGCCAAAAAAAAAGTCCTTTTGGGAATTGACTCAGCATAATAGAAAATTTCCTAAGTGACATAAGCAATATACGGATGAGTGAGAAAGGAAACCTGGGACTTAAAGAATAAAGGGGGCGGAAAGGCAGGGATTGTCTAGATGTGTGTATGTGTTTGTTTGCATGTGTGTATGTGTTGAACAATAGTCCCTTCCGTTGCGTATGTGACACATCTTGCATAGGAGCCGGGTGCCAGTAATGAATCCATTGTTACGTGCGCCAGCCCTCAGAACTTCCTCTAAAATTTTGACCAAAACCCCTGCAGGCCAGTGTAATCTGTGTGAAAGCTTTTTTTTTTTTTTTTCTTACTGAAGTATGGATGTGAACGTGATGTGAAACTTCTGTGTCTGAGCCACCAATGTGTCTGTTTTTTTTTCATGAATAATAGAGGAAGAAAACGTGTCCTCAGATGCTTCGGAACTATTCCCATGATCAGTTTCTTACATTTAGATTTGAAACTCTCTTCTGTTTAACCACGCTGACGTGGACTATCACACTGACGCCTACATAAGATTACGCATAGACAGTATGCATATATTGTAAACTTTTGTGGACATTTGCATGTGTTTGTGTGTTTTGCTTACTCTCCAGAAGTATTTCCTGTTGGCCTGTTTGGGAACGTTGTCTTTGGTGTAGATGTCTCCTTGCAGGGGGCCGAAGCGAGTCCCCTGAGGAATGTATTCTTTGCTGAACACGCCCGTCACCTGAAGCAAAGACAAAACAATATCAAAGTTGAGTCCATTTCACATGTTTCGCTCAGCAACTTAGCACTCAGCCTCCTTCGAGGACTTAAATTGTCGTCTCTCAGGGCATAGAAACACACAAAAGTTAATCTTTCAAGCACTTTTTAACGATGGTTGTTCTCTAATTTTACATTCTGCATAATGTAGTGCAATATTTGCGTATGTCACCCTGAGTTGCATTTGTGACGGCCTTGTCCTGTTGACCCAGACAGCTCTGGAGCCACGTTAAAACCTACAAGGTGACACACTTTTGACGCTAATGAGTTAAGCGAATGAAGAGAATTACACTTTCTCTGACCTACTCCACTTATCTCTGACCTGCTGTCCCTGTAAACACCAGAGAGAGAGAGAGAGAGAGAGAGGAAGCAGTGTCACCTGTTGTTCGTCAGGGGAACTTTGTGAATATTGTTCTCTGACCTCTCATTTACTGAGTGTTCATAAGTTCATGGAGGGAAAATACTGCACTTTCTGAGTCTACATTCCCAAAGATAAAAGCACACAAACCTCTCTTTCTTCAAGGCCTTCAAAACCGATTGCAAAATGTTATATGTAAAAGTGTCACATCATTGTCAATAATTAGACTACTGGAAGAGGTGTTTTGAAGGTTGCGCAGGCTTTTATTTTGAATCGCAACAGGGAATTTTTTTTCTTTCAGTGAGCAAGCACTTTGTAGCCAAGAGGCACACAGTAATGTTTGCGGTGAGAACAAAACCTGTCCTGTTCTGCATGTTTTTGAGTCAGTTATTAGTTCTGCCCCATTAAGGTTGTTTTTTAGTGTCTGAGATGAAAATAATAAAACTATAGGGCAGATTTATAAGATATGTCAAGGTCCTCTTTGTCGTACAGAGCAGCTTTATGATTCGCACGTTCATAGAAAGTGCACAAGCTTGGGGTCAAACACACTCATACACACGCACGCCATCAGGCAGTAGCATCTGTGGCACACAGCCTCAGTGTCTTGAGGAGCTTTGTTCAATCCTTAAATACCCCCACCCAACCCCCCCCCATACACAAACACACACTCTTCCTTCCTGCTATTACGGAATTAGAATTCAAACCGACCCCCAAAAGGATTTTCATGGCCTTCTTTGTAAAAGTACAACCTTAACAAAACAAAAATGCGAAACACCAGAACACCTTGGCAGCATTCATCACACTGTAAACGGTGGCTTCGGCATGTGTAAATTATGTAAAAGCAGTTAATTAGAGGAACAACAGGTCATTGAGGGCAGCAGGCGTGTGTGTGTTCATGTGCGAGCGTGTGTGTGCCAAGCAGCCGCCGAGGCATCTGAGGTGATTCCTGGGTGCGATGAGCCAGTGTGACAGCAACATTGTGCTTCGCTGGCGTTGCGTGACTAACGAATCGCTGTGGCCCCGCCGCTGCTGCTTAACCGCTCAGATCGGCCAGGTTGGGAGGAAAGGGGTTGGGAGCGGGGGGTCATCGGGGGTGTTGAAGAACGGAAGAAAGGAGCGTGGGCGTTCTTAAGTGAACCCACGCTATCACTCATGAACGCCCTCCTTTTTCTTCGGCCCTCCCCCTCAATCTCATGTCTTTTCTTAACCCCCTCGAAATAGTTTGTGCGCCTGCCAGGTTGAAGCCTGATGCCTGGCCGGCTGCCCGGCCCGCTGCCTGTCCCCAACGAAAGTTAATCATCTGGTTTTAACCTAAATCCCCCCCAACACACACCCTCCTCCACCCAGCTTCTCCCTCCGTATCCATCCTCTGCGTTGCCTCTCTCTCAGCTCACTGGCACCCCTTGCTGACGCCCCATCTGCCACGTGTCCCCGCCACCCTTCTCTACATTTCCTGGCACACTTTGGAATTAAAATAGAAAGAAGTGGAAGTTAAGAAAAGATATAATAACATTATAAGGAATAGGACTACATATTTATCCGAAAAGGGTACTGAACAAACAACTGTGTAAACTAAATAAAGACCAGAGAGTCAACTCCTTATTCACTGTTTCCATTCTGCTCTTTAGATTTGACTCATCCATCAGAATGAAACATGCGAATCATACATTCACCCTTGGGAGAAAATCCCTTCCCTCTGAGCCTTCCTGATAACAGTGTGACCTGTGCCTTGCATCAAGGTGACACATGGTAGGCACACCATCTCACAAACCCACACAAAGGAGACGCTGTGATTTATGATCATTGCAGGAAGTGAATTTCCCAGCTTAAGCAGGGAAGGAGAAAGATTCACATGACACCACGTTAGGAAGGGAAACCACTCAGCGGACAAGAGTCGGTTTAACTAAAGCAGATTACTGGCAAGCATGTGAGTGTGTGAGTGTGCTTGTGCTTTTTGCCATGTCTCAGATCTAATGTGATGTGGTTCTGACATGTGATCCCCCCACACACACACACACACAATCATAAACAATAAGTTGTCTGCCAGTAAGTGTTTGTTGCGCATATAAAACAAAAATAATATCAAATTATATTTTATTAAGATCAGCAAGTTTGCACCTTTGCATGTGAGCAAAAGCAGTGGCAAAATCAAGTTTGGCTGCGTCGAGTGTGATCATTTTGGGCTGCTAGAGAAGGGTTGGGGATTCGACGTTTGCCCTGAAAGAAATTTTATCGCCTCATTTTGAATGCTTGTCACGTCATGCAGCAATGAACGCTGCATAGTGAGAAGGAAGAGATGAGAGTGTGAGGTAGAGAAGAGGAACAAAGGCAGAAAGTGTCGCCTGGGCCAGAAGAGAAAGAGGAAGAGGGCAGCGAAGGAGACCACAAGCATCAGTGCTGAGCGTAAAAAGCAACTACAAAAGAAGCGTGACATCTTGCTTTCTCTTCCTTTAAAGACGATAATTCTCTCTTTAATTGCAGAACAAATACCCTTTTAACAGTGCTCAGAGACGTAGCTGCATTGCTTTCCAGTTGGTAACATGCCTAGGCACATGTCTGATCTGACTGCATTGCGAGCCAAACAGTCAGCTGGCTCAAACAGCCCAGGGATATTATTGTGATTGCTCGCCCTGACTCACCTGAGTGGGAAAGGACGTATGAGGTAATGAGAACGGGCGCAGTTGTAAAGGAGCGGAAAAAAGAGAGGAGGGAACTGTTGATGCGATTAGATCACCTGGGGCAAGCCAAGCTGATCCCTGACATCTCACTCTGTGTGTATCTCTTTATGCCCATAGTGTTAGCCTGCATTGTTTTAAGGGTCTGACCCACGTATCAGTTTGCTGATATTATCAGCTAATATTGGCCTTTTGCAGATACTGTATATCATGTCAGTGCACAGTACATGTTCGCCGATATTAAAACTGTTTTTTAAGGCTGGAAAAAATGCTCGGGCTAGTGATTTTAAATGCTTTAATTGTATAGTTTGTGGTCCGATATTTAATAAATTGTAAGTCCAGTGTTTACTGTTCAGTGCACTGATGTTTGAAATAAAATTTGTCAAAATGTAAGACATCCTGCCTCCGTTACAAGTCTTTGTCCCA
>JAPQLA010000008.1:4961119-4981626 GCA_029822935.1 Naso vlamingii | reverse complement strand
AAGATAAAGAATGTGTCAGATGCTGACAGTAACCCTTATGGCCACTTATTGCATGGGTCAGCTGCTGAGCGCGGCAGAAAAATGCTGCGTCTCCTCCGCGGGCCACAGGAAGAAAGCTGAGATAAGATCAACAGACTTCCCTTTAAGGTGACAGGGAATTCTGCAGAGCTCATGCTTCCACCAGCTGTTGTTGTGACTATCACAGGAGGAGATGTTTAATAATAGAGTTCTGGTCACGTGGAGACTGCGTTCTTTAGTGAGTGATACTGATTTGGTTACACAGTCAAAGAAAAAAGGAAATACTGTTGCTTTTATATGTTATATTAAACAGCTCAGGATTAATCTGCAACATATAAAAATGGTTTGTCTATAAAAATCAACAATGATAAAAAGGAAATAAAAGCAAAGTTCTCAGACCTCAACATGACATTCAGAGTATTTGTTGTGTCTGAACAGCCGTTTAAAACCCAAAGATTCGATTTACTGTAATTTAAGACCAAGTCTAACATGAAAATATGCTCAGGACATAAACAAATTTGTTGTTGATTCAGTAACTAATTACCAGCTTTCAGTTCCTCCAACAGCACTGAAGTGTGCAACTGCTAATTCTCTCTTATTCTGTGGTTGGAAAATGTCCTTGTTTGTGACTTTGACAGTTATTTTTTTATCATCAATCAATTTGCCAAATACTTTTTTGATTAATTCATTGTTTGGGCTAGAAAATATCCTTCTTGTGACAAATTTCCAGAACCCGACTTGAAATCGTCAGATTGCTTATTTTGTTTGAGCAGCGCTTCAAAACCAAAACATGTTCGTCTCACTGTTATATAAGACAAACAAAGGCTCTGAGTTGTTGCAGATGAAATGTGTTGTTTAACCAATTACCCAAGTAGTGGCTTAAGCTCTACTGTTTTTCATTTAAGTTGAAGCTGCGACTAACAATTATTGTCGTGTGATTTTTCTTCTGGTCTTTGTAATGGAAATTGTGAAAAAAAAAAAAACAGAAGTCTCCAGTTTTTTAGTTAACCATCACGTATGACAAAGAAAAGTATCAAGTCCAGAGAATGTTTCCGATTAAAACATTTGCCAATAATTTTTTTTGATTAACTAACGTACGGTTTCAGCTCTACATTTTGGCTTCAGCCTGCCTGCTGTGTTTGTATTTGTTTACTGAAAAACATCCTTGTTAGTGGCTGTTCTAAGAATGCATCAGCCAGTGCGAGGGTGTGTTTGATGTCAGTGTGTGCGTGTGTTTGCACACAGCCGGGCGTGTACAGCAGGCTGGTGGAGGTGCGCGAGTTACATAATCTCCATCTCCCTCCCGCACAGTGACAGGGAAGACGGGGGCAGCTGCCGACTCCCATCTCGTCATCTTCAGCCTGCTGAGGCATCTCTTCTCTCCTCATCTCTCCTTCCTCTTTCACTGCTCTCCAAACAGCAATGGTTCTGTATCCTACACTGTGCAATCCAAAATACAGATGGCAGAGCGTTCAGACGTCAACCTGCCATCGTCTGAACATCAAACCCGAGTCCTTGCTTCACCATGGGTTTGTCTATTTGCAAGAGCTTGCTCCACACCAACAGACTCACAGCTTCAACCTTAAACAACCATATCAGTGTTACTACATGCCATCGTCCTTTGGCATCATCAGCCACATCGGTTGCATAAGCCCCACCCATTCTTCCCATCTATGAGATATGGCGTTTGTTTACATTTTGTCCATATTCAATAAACGTTACAGAAAGTACCTGAAAATATGTGAAGAGAGTTCAAAAGAACATGTGTCAAAATCCCTCTTCACGCTAATATTTGAGCTAGGAAGGCAGTACTTGAAAGGAACTACTTTTCCAGGCGTAATAACGCCTCCTGGCTCCTCTCCTTCTCTCACTCAGTAATTTTTGGCCAAAATGAATGCAGACGTTCTCTTTAGAAGGGTGAATTACTCATACCTAACAACTTTTATGTGTCCTGTAGTGTTTCTATACCCTGTTTCAACACGATTGGCAGTGAATGGGGTTTAAAAATGCAGTCTGTGATCTACTAAAGTGTGCACATGGTCGAATTTCAGCAGCAACATTCGCAGAAGATAGGGCCGACCTTTGCTAAGGGTGAGAAGTCAAAAATAGACTGGTTTGGTCCTTTAAACACTTGCAGTTCCACTTGCCCTAATACATTAAAAATGGAGTTGCTGTGAACTGATTTGCTGCAGCTCTTTCATCAGCATCTGCCCACTAACAGTGGTCCGCTGGCATTGCTCAGGCTTGTTGCGAGTATACTAACATAGTGTTGTGCATACTGATGACACCTGAGCCCTCACAGATGCTGTTTTTACAAAATATCTTGCCCCCTCCGAACTTCTATCTTCGATGCTAGCGGACAAAAGATGAAGCCGAGCTGCCAGACATGTGAACGCTGTGCATATGGACTCCATGAAAAATTGCCACTGTGCTGCTGATGGTCGCCATTTGGCATGTTGAGGCCCAGCAGGGCAGGCTGTTGAGCAAAATATGAATGTGTTACAAGCTGGCAGAGAGGCGAAGAGGGTCTGTGGAGCCTGGTGGTTATCTGTCAGCCAACAGGCAGAGGGGGCTCTCGGGGGTATCCAGTGCCAGGCAGTGGTGCTGCCGCTCCATGTGGGTTGAAGCTGCCTCTTTGCTGTAATGTAATATTGTTATTTATTAAGCAGGCAGCGGCCTGGCTTCACACACAAGTTTGGTTTATTAGGTCCATTTTCCTGAGGGTGAAACTGGCGCTCTAGCTCATTAGCATGTGTTTGTATCTGCGGCCACGTCTTGACTGATAATTGTCTGTCGGACGCCTTAATGGAGATGAGATGGGCTTCCCCTCCCGCTGAGCATCCCCTGGCCATAACTGATGGGTTGTAAATTCACATCAGGTTGGTTTGGGGATTCAAAAGCGCCTGTGGTGACGTCACTCAGACCCTCGGGGCACTGTAATCACATTTCCCACTCATCCTCAACTGTGCAGATAGAGGAGTAGGCGGGAGGGGGGATGCATTAAAGATTCGTGGTTGTCATGACAGCAACTAGCTGAGAGACTGACTCCCTCGCCCACAAAGTCGAGCCTAATTGACATGCACACGCCCACTGTGGTCCCTCCCTCGCTTATCCTTAGATATCACGTTGCATAGATCAAAGATCACGAGTCGGCCTCCTCGAGATGTTTCAGTGCCATCCCGCTTTTAGACCCACATCTGTAGGACTGATGTCACGCAGTACTGCAGGAGGAGAGCTATGAGGATGGTTTGGTAGATAAAGGAGGAGAAGATAATTAAACAATTATTTTACCGGCATGCCATAACTTACAGATGCAGATCAATCTCACAGCCACGTTTAACTCACATAATTCGACTGGCTCATATTCTGTTAAATTATTGAAGACACTTAACATGCTTTTTGCTTATGATACAGCCTGCAGTACTTAAGCATACTAGCCCCTCAGGCAAGTGGTTCAATGTGCTCTGCAGATTCCTGGCAGTTTTTTTTGTTATTTATTGGCTGGAAGAACTTAAACTCTGGCAAACAACATTACAGTGTGACATCTCAGCAGTATGTTCTGAAGCAGGAGTTTGAGCATTTAACAAATTATGGTTTTTTTCTGTATTACGAGCACACTCGTAAACAGTTAAATCATAATTGGGGGGCCCTTTTGTGTTCGTTACCCCTAAACTGTGTTTTCTCTCCCTTCCGCGGTCGTGTTCTACAAGCTGCTCTGGTTTTCATCACCGGCAACATGCAGCATTTGTGTACATTCCTCTTGTTTTCCTGCGGTTACGGGACAATTACACAGATTGCGGGTGAAATATGTAGCCATCACACAGACCACCTCAGCAACCCCAGCAGGCATAATGAGGGAAACATGAACGACCCTATAATCATCCCATGCTTTCTTAATAACTCTGTGACTGTGGATGGAATATTTTTCTGTCCTGTTTGAGGGTGACGCTGCCTCGTCCTTTTCCACCACATTTGGAGTAGGGGTGTTTCCTTTTCCTCTCCAGGCTTTTGGAGCTCCACTTCATGGGTGTCATTCAGTGTGAGGGGTCTTGTTTGCGGCTTATTATGTAAGAAGTGCAATGTGATCTATGGTCGCTTACACTCTGGTCTGCTGCCATGTTGAACCACTAATAAGATTTTTGTTGGGCGGTAATCACTTATGCCTCGGTTTGCCAGTGCGGTCTAATACAAGACATATGTATCAAGCTGTGCAAACAATGAAGCGTACGCTCACAAAAATCTACCTCCAAATCTCCTGACCACTAAAATGAGCGTTTATTATCTCAAATTGGTTTGCACTAACAGAGCCATTTACTCCAGGAGGCTGTGAGGCTGAGGGAAGCTTCGGGATCCTCTCTGTTTCGGATAAACATCGTTCCAGTGCTGCTGCCAGAAAATACATCCTACCTGATTTCTGTTGGTGAGGGCGTTTACATGGTCACACACCTCTCTGCGCTCTGTCTACCTCTCTGTCAAAGACACGCACACAAACAAACACTCTGCCCTCTCCTCATGAGCTTCGGTTGCTGTGTTTCTGCTGGCAGGGTGCCTTTGTTTTGCTCCTCGGCAGCACAGGGGTGGGGATGCATTATGTAATCCATGGTGTGTGCCTGGGATATACAGAGAATCAGAGAGAGAGAGATGAAGAAGGGTGTGACTATAGTAACACACACACACATTTGATGACATAATCTACTGCCCTCTTCTGTGGCCCGCTTGTGTCCGCCCCTCCTCCGAGCATTCCCGGCATCGCACCGCGATTTTTGGGAACCACGGAACATCCTCTTTCACCCTCCATTAACGTTTGTGCAATCTAGGACAAAATTGTTACCACTGGTTTCAAGGACTGGTCTCGCACTCCAATGTCATGTGCAGGGCATAAACACCAAAGAGGGTTTATTTTTTCCAGCTAGTTCCAGAAACATGCTTGCTTCCTCTGTGGCTAATGTGTGTGCGTGTTGCATATTTGCACATGTAGAAAGCTGACTGTTCTTATTTCTACTAAATTATGCTAAAAAGCCTTTTTGTGTGTGCGTGTAACCCATTCACGCCAAATTGAGCAGTGTATATAATTAATATTGATTACAGTGAACACCGTCACCTCCTACACATCCATATGGTTCATACACTAACAGGTTATTCACCTGCTGGATTGTGGGTGATGATTGTGATGTATAGAAGACCTGAGTGGAATGAATTCGTCCTCCCTGAGGGGTGTAAACAGCATCTTAATATGCAAATTGATCTGTGGGTTAGCGCTCACTCTGTGATAATGAGAATGAACCCACCAGATTGATTATTTGCAAACTTAACCTGCTCATCGCACACACTCATGCTGTTGTGTCTTGAAGTGGGTGTGTTCGGATGCCTGTGTGTGCACACAGGCTTGCCCTCTCCGTGATTACAGTAGTTTCCATAATGGAACAGTGCACCCTCTCAGTTATGGAAGAATATCTGTTTTTCATTTGAAAGACCTTCATCCTGCTCCTGCCGTGTGGGAAGCATCCCCAGTATCATTAGTTTCATTCGGCCCTGCCTTCGCTGTGGAGCGTGTGCATCTGTACAAAGCTGATCTCTGGGCTGAAAATGGTTTCTGTTCTTGTCTTGCAGATAAAATCGAAGAGGCGCAGAAAGAGCTCAAAGACCCCAAAGGCTCACAGAAAGGTAAGAGATATTTAATAAGACTTAAAATGAAAAATAAATACTTACCTCCATTTTTAAATTTGAATTAAAGTTTGTTGCTGAATTTCTGTTTATTGATAGACCAGCAGGTAGTTTCAAAGGAATACAATGAGTAATTTTACTTGATGTGCATATACAGTAGTCTGGAAAGTGAAGTGCTTTTTTTGTTTTTGTCATCAGAATCTGCCTTTATCTAGTTATAATTTAATTTACTCAATTTCTAGTTTATTTAGATGTCCTTTAAGGAATGCTATGTTTCAATGCAAATAGAGTTTGTAACAGTGACGGTAGATCCAGTTGCTGTGTTGCATTTGGATTTTTTGCAGCAGTCTACTCTTAATGTTCTGCTTAAGTAAAACAATTTGAAATATAACAGTTTCATCTGGCTTCTACATTTCTGAGTGAATATTTTGCAACAGCAGGATTTTGGGTCACTGCTGGCATAAAATTTGTTTTTTAATTCCATTTGACCCTGAATGTGCTCTTGTCTATTAGCAGTGACCAGCCATAATTATAATTTTAAATTCTCATTTAACATTCTGCAACCCTGAAAAACCGAGTTGATGAATTTTTTTCAGGAAAATGTTTTGCCTCTCAGAACAGTATTTATCCAGAGATTTTATCACTTATATCTTCTAAATTTGATATGCACACACAGTGATGTTTGTATTTACAAAACACTGCATATTGCATTAACGCTACAGTAATACCATTATTACACACATAAAGTACATTTTCCTATTCCTAAATTGCAATATTATGTAACTACACTCAAATAGAAAAACCTGTTGGTTTGAGCCAAAGCAGCTTCATGGTCTCTGTTTGAGGTGAGCTTACCTCATCACTGCAACACAGTCCTTTTAAAAAAACACCCAGCTTAGACAGAACAAATAAGAATAACTCAAGGCCCCTCTCAGAGTACAACAGGTACTGATGTCCAGGCCTGCCAGTCAGAGGTTAATCCCCCAGCAGCCTTTAAAAAGACGCTAATTCTTTTACTAGCTCTGTGGCACTTGATCATTTAGGCTTTTGTTTACATTAAAACCACCTCCTTTATATGGCAACTGAATTACTATAGAATTTAAAGTCCCTCTGGATGCATTTATTTAACCCTTAAAAATTCATCTCTGTTAATCAAAATTACATATTTTTCAAGAATAAAATGTCTTCTTACCTTAAACTGGTCTAGATTGAACTGTTCACCTATGCCTTAATGTAGTAAGCACAGACCTACGTAGTTCCACCTCGATCTCCACCTTGCTCATGCTATGCCTTGCAGCATATTTCTAAACATCATATGGACGTGTTGACGAGGTCAAAAACTTGATTGTTCCAAGGGCTCAACTGATAGGCCTATAGGTTTTTGGGGATCGATGCTGATACCGATATTAGGCAAGCAGGCAAGAAAAAAAATTTTAATATCCGATACATTGGTCGATATCATGTATTTTACCGGCTGAATGTGATTTTTAAATACTTGTGACAAATAAATGTAAATTAAATAAATGGAGTCTGGGTATCTTACGTTTTAACAAACTTTATTCCATACATCAGTGCACTGAACAGTAAATACTTCTGAGTTATCAAATAACAGACTGCCCTCTGCTGGACAAACTACATATTAACACCATTATAAATCATTAGTCCATGCATTTTTCTGGCCTTAAAAAACAGTATGTCAGCCCATATCAGAGAACATATAAGTCGATATTGACGTATCTGCAATAAGCCAATATCAGCCGATAATAACAGCAAACTGATACAACCATCGGGCCAAATTTTCACTACAGTCTTTAAAATGTGTGATGATTTAAATGGGAGCAAATAATATTAAACTTTGCTACTGGTTGACAGAATATGCTTATTTGATGAGTTTCACTCTGACGATGGCCTAACAGCTTTCTCTTTTATAAAAATTATAGCTGAATAATGACAGTGACAAATTTGGTTTAGTATAAAGTACATACTACAATGGAAAAGCTGTGGTGACGTCATGGAATCTCTTACACACTTGTCCTTGTAGTGGGAATGAAGAACTAACCCTTTTCAGTGTCTTTCAGCAGATGTTGATAAAAATATGTTTCTTTGTTTAGAGTGTTTTAAAAATAATTTGGCAGTACTTCGGGAGCATGTTACATTGGTTGTGTGCTACTTAAAATGCTTACTGGCTGCATGTAAAGACAAGGCGTTCCTTAATCTAATTAGGCAAGAGGCTTTGAAGGAACCCTGACCTCATCTTGGGAAATACCTACACAAGCCAGGAAACTGTGACAGGGCACTGCTCGTCTTATGCAACATGTCCTGTAAATATGGCCTGAATTACCATAGTAGGGACTGAAGGCCAACATGACAACTTGTAGAACACTGTGGTAAAGGGTGTGTCCTTTTAGAAACAGTGCTGCTTTATTGTATGTATGCAGTTTCTCTTCGCTGTCTTAGTTTCGTTGCTACATATTCCAGTTGTCGATAATCTGAAAAGCAAGGAAGGGAGAAATGATCATTTACTTATGTAATGAAGCGTGGGCCCCTGTGGTATTAGTCACACAACAAATAAACAAAAGGGTGATGTTTCTAAAGTATAGAATATATCCCCATCCAGTTTCAACAGAAGAGCTTGAGTGAAGGTAGTTTAAAGCTTTAGTAAAGCATTTCAGAAGTTAAATGACAATGGTTATGCTTTTTATCTCCTATTTTGTTTTATATAACAGACATAAATGTTATATATGAATTACATAATTAAACTGTAAAAAATGTGTGTTCTGTATGTTCATCAGCATTAAATTGATTCATTTAACAATAACAGTATGCCTCAATATAAAATCAGTTCAAACCAAAATATTAGATTCTGCCTGACAGCAGCGTTCAGTGTAAAATTCCAGAGTTTGAACAGCTTATACAGGCATTGATTCCATATTATTACTAATATTTCACAATATTTTTGAGTGAAATAAAGGTAGTCTAATTAGTAGGTAGTGCAGTTAAAAAAAGGGTCCTAAAGCAACAGTGATTAGTAAATCACAAGTTTAGTATGTAGACTTGATAATTGATCAGCAAATGCTTATAAGTGGGTGCTATATCTCTGAGATAAAATCACATATTTTGTATTAATTAATGGGGGGAAATTTTTTTTTTCCTTCTGCATTTTAACCTATATGCAAATTAGAAGTAAAAACTGAATTACATATTACTGATGTTTAAATGACATGATGTTATGTAACTGAGTCAAAAGTGTGTACTCTAAAGTTTCTTCTCCACCATCTTATTAATTTAATAATATAATTTTTTAAACTAAGTGACTAAATGTCTACAAAATCTGATACAATGCATTAGAACTATCACTTTCATATTTTTAATATAAGTGCTATTAGTTTCATAAGCAAATGCAAATTTCAACACTCTTCAGCACAGGTAATAATATTTATTTTCTCTATTAGTGACTTTTGAGTTTACTCTATCCATATGGTGCCATGTTCGGAAAAGTTTTGAAAAAGATGGTGTTTCTGTACCAACTCTGCTTTTCTGTCTCTTTTGACAGGGATATCTGAAAGCAGTCGAAGAAATGCAGATAACATAAAAGGCCTGAAGCGGAAAAAGATTGTTACTGAGAATCGACTTGAGAAAATTCCTAAGTCTCCAGTGAAGAAGCCCTTACAACTGAAAACATCTGGAACGGAACCTCACAGAGAACCATCCCAGGATACTACACCTTTGTGCTGCTCCTCCTCCAACAGCCCTTCCCACAATCTTTCACTATCACCAAGTGGTAAAAGAGATCTCCAATATGTCAAACCAGGTGCAGCCTCCCTTCACAAGGGGTCATCTTCCACTGATGCTGAAAGGTTGAAACAGGAAGAAACATCTCCAAGGCCACTATCACTTGAGCCCACTGATGGTGAGCAGGGCTCTTTGAATACTGCTGAAGTGTCACAGTCCAAAGACAGCAAGAACCAAGAGGCCAGCTTTGAGGGAGATCCTTACCACAGCAGTGCTCCACTTGATGTTCTACTCAAGGCCATGGAACCTGACTTTAGTACACTTGCTGAGAGGAAAAATTCCTTGCAGGCCATTGGAAAACCGGCTTCCACCCTGAAGGCTCAATCCAGTGGTGAATTAACGCCACTTCCAACTGTCACTGTTGGTCTCCAGACCCAGCCTTCCCATATGCAGACTTATTATATTGACAAACAAGGCAACTTTATTGGCATTGCAGCACCACTACAGGGAAATGGACAAACATCTACACAAGTCACTCCCATGCAATCCTCCCCACTTGCTACAGCACATTTTATGCCTGTTACTTCAAATCCAGAAAAGCCTAGCTTGCACATGAGCTTTAATGCTGGACCATCAACTATAACCCATGCACCTGTTCCCTCAGGCTCTAATGCGCTGCCACAAAGTCAACCACCAGTTGTGCACACATGCCAGTCCCTCTCAGCAAGTGTTCCAAGCACCATTCAAGTCCCAGTGACACCTGGCAGCAACCAAGTTCAGATGACCACTGTAATGAACTTTGGCACTGAACAGGTTTACAAGGACCAAAAGCCGAAGAAGCCAGGAAAGTACGTTTGTGAATACTGCAATCGAGCATGTGCAAAACCCAGTGTGCTGCTAAAACACATCAGGTCTCACACAGGAGAAAGACCATACCCCTGTGTTACTTGTGGATTCTCCTTCAAAACCAAGAGCAACTTGTACAAGCACAAAAAATCACATGCTCATGCTATAAAACTGGGTCTCATTGCTCGCTCTGAATCGGGAAGTGGATCACTGTCTCAAGAATCTGACAAAGCCCTTGGTACACATTCAGAGGCAGAGGAGAGTGGAGACAGTGATGAGGAAGGTAGCACTGCAGACTTGGACCCTGACTCATCACAGAGCAGTGTGGCAGCGTTGTCTGAAAATAGTTTACAGAGTACAGGTGCAACCCAAGCAAGCCTTGGGGAAGCTGACTCATCAGCTGTGTTTGAGTCAATTAAACCAGCCCCCAGTCAGAGGGCCCCTGAGCCCAAAGTGACAGCTGCACTTCCAAAAGTTGTTGTATACCCAGTTAATGTCTCCCCTCTGAGGGCAGATAGCCCGAGAGTTACAGGTACAGCACCTGAGCAAGCAGCTGCACAACGGCAAAGAGAGTATCAGACTGCCAGTCTGAGATCAAGCCTCACAGTCCTTTCATCTCTTAAAGAAGTGGATGGTACAAACCACTCACTGGATACTGTGAGTGAGGATGAAGATCAGCAGTGCAAGTCTCCACTGTTAGTTGGACATGCTCAGCTTCAGAGGCAACAAGCAACAGACTTTTCTCAACAGCAACAGGTTAAGTGTTTACTAAGTCCCCGCAGTTTGGGAAGTACTGATTCTGGCTACTTCTCACGTTCTGAAAGTGCTGACCAGGCCATGAGTCCACCCAGTCCTTTTGTTAAGATAACTCCACCAGTGGACATTGACATTGCCAAGAATATTCTTCCCAATGCTCCCCCTGTGGTTGCCACAGTAATGCATGTAGCAGCTGAGCAAAAGCCACGGGCCAGAGAGGGACAAATGCGTCCACCATTAGAGGCCAAAGCACTATCTCTGGAAGAACGAATTTCAAAATTGATATCTGAGAATGAGGCAGTAGTTGACAACAAGCAGCTGGACAGTGTAAAGCCAAGAAGAACATCTCTCTCAAGAAGAGGTAGCATTGACTCACCTAAATCATACATATTTAAAGACTCTTTTCAGTTTGATCTTAAACCAATGGGAAGAAGGTCGAGTTCCAGCTCAGACATCCCTAAGTCCCCATTCACCCCCACAGATAAATCAAAGCCAGTATTTCTTCTGTCTGTACCTTCTCAATACCCACCAATGGATTGTTTGCCAATAACAAGGAGTAACTCAATGCCTACTACACCGGGACACTCTGCACTACCCCTTAATGTTGCCCCCCTTCCCCACCCACACCCTTTGCGAATTTGTCAGTCATTTGATGACAAAATCGGTTCACTGAATGATGATGTTTTCTCATCAGCTCCATCAACCCCAAATCCGGCAATACATTCTCGCACCTTAGTCAGGCAAGCAGCAGTGGAGGACTTCTCCACAAGTGAGGGGCATGGCCTCCCTTCTGTTCGCTCCATGGATGACGGCTATCATGGTCCAAACAGTTCCACAGAACTGATGCAAAGAAGCAGATCATTTGAGCACCATCAAGACAAAAACCGAAAGCCACAGCAGAACAAAGGCACAATGTATGAGTGTGAAACCTGTCGCAACCGGTACAGAAAATTAGAGAATTTTGAAACTCACAAGAAATTTTATTGCTCTGAACTTCATGGTCCAAAAAACAAGCCTATTACTGTTAAAGAAACTGATCAAGATGTTTTTCAAGTTAACATACTGCAACCTGTAGTCCCAAGATCGACCACTGGCTCAGGAATACTTGATCAACAGACATCAATTAGAAAGAGACGAAAAATGAAAAGTGTTGGAGATGAGGATGACCAGTCTCCAACTGACACCATTCCACCTTGTTCAGTAAGTTTCGAGCTACCAACAGTTCCAGCAAATCGGTCTTTTTCTCAGCATAACGTAATAGTAGACATACAGCCCAAAAACAACCAGTCAAAGCTACCTCAGATTCAACTTGTAGCAAGAGGAATTACTACTTCAGATTCCAGGCTGTCACCAATACGAGAAACTCAGATCAGCATCTCTACTAAAGGAGACCTGCAAAGGCAAGGCAGTGGTACATCTGTTATTAGACACACCAACTCTCTCAGTAGACCCAATTCATTTGAGACAGATTCAATTGACAGGGCCTCTCCTGTTGATGGCATCGAGAAGGACCCCCTGAACAAGCCCAAAACAGATGCAATAAAAAATGTCTCCACTGACAGCTACCATGAAAAAATGTCTATACCCATTGGTGCTGATTATGGACAACAAAGGAAGGAACAATGCACCGATGGCACAGTAGCAGCAGCTGGTGAAAACTTTACTCCTGGACATCAGTCTCGTCTGGTTCGTCAAAACAACATCCAAGTTCCTGAGATTCTGGTCACAGAGGAGCCTGATAGAGAGCATGAAACACAAACTACTGAGGCAACAGATAAGCCTGCCGATCAGTTTAGCTGGCCACAGAGAAGTGAGAGTTTGTCAAAGTTACCCGCAGAGAAACTTCCACCAAAAAAGAAAAGAATTCGACTTGCTCAAATGGACCACTCATCGGGTGAGTCCAGTTTTGAGTCCAGCCTCTCGCGAAGCCTCAGCAGGGACAGTAGTCTCTCCCGTTGTTCCAGCATCTCGGCATCTTTTGACAGAGATGAGCCAAGTCGATCAGAGAGTCCTTCTAGAGGGGAGTGTGTAAGCAAAGTTCCAGAACCTCATGGTTTGCCGACAGCCTTCAACACCCTTGGTGTGCCTGGAATGATGAGACGTGCTGCATCTGAGCAGATCACTTGTACTCAACCCTCTGTTGAGATTTCATGTGACTACCGTAGCAAGTCTTTCGACTGTGGCAGTGTATCTCCCAGCAGATCTCTGTCACCTATTGGGCAACCGAAAAGTGGACAAATTAGCCAAACTGCCCAGGTGCCACTTATTGAAAGGAGGCGGGGACCATTAGTTCGCCAAATGTCTTTAAAGATAGGTCCAGAAAGTCAGCAACCTGTTCGGAAAGTCATACCTCTTGACAAACCTCCCATTGCAAATGTTAGCTCTTTAACTCAAAATAGATCCCAGCAGATTCACATTGCCAATAGGCGCTCCATAGCTCAGCCTTTTATCCTGCACACTGGAGAATCACCCTTGCAAAAGAATGAACAAATTGTGCAAAGCATTAATTTGGGTAGCCCAACTCAGCAGCCTCAAGTCCATGGCCTTCCACACCCTTGGCATCAAACATCAAGGGTTCAAATATGCCAAAAAATGCAGCAACCGCTGAGCCAGATCTTAGTTTGTCGTGACAATGTCCAAAATAAACCAGCTGACTCTGAAGAAAAGAAAAGTTTTGTGCCCAAATACCAACTGCAGTGTCCCGCTCTGAGAGCAAGCCAAACGTTTTCATTCTCCAGCACTAAAGGAACTCAGATAGCCTTGCCAGTTTTAACTATACCTATTGCCAATCCAATTTTAAGCATTTCAAAATCATCAGATATACTCCAAAATGTATATGTTACCCAACCCAATCAACAGGCCTCTGAGATCAAGACACAGACTGTTGTTCTCTCAGGTGAACAGCAAAGGGACCCATTTGACCAGACTCAAGTTGGTGCTATACCATTGCCACAGATTCTCATAACTCATGAACAAATTCAACCTGCCCCATCTGTGTCGAATAAAAATAGCCTTTCATCTACTCACAGTGTAGATAGTGACACTCATAGTGTACCAACTGCAAAGGATAGGCCTAAGACCCAAACAGTTAGCATGCATAACCATACTGTAGAAAGAGCACCACCTCTTGGGTCTTTACACTGCACACAGAAATTGGCTTCAGTAACTTTATGCCCACAGCAGGAACCCACTGCCTCAAGTAAACGAATGCTGTCACCTGCCAACAGCTTGGACATTTACATGGAAAAGCATCAAAAGCGGGCTAAAGATGAGCATGGTGTGGCCTGTCTAACTGATGGCAGGTCAGTCAATTATCTCAACTCTAAGATGTCAGAGGTCACTCGACAGCGGAAGCTTACTCTTGTTAGGCAGGTTTGTACAACTGAACCGGTGGACAGTCCCATTGAAACTGAGGCCCCACCTCTGCCACAGGTTAAAACAGATGAGGAGAAGGACTCAGAAGCTACTGATGATGTTAAGCCTATGTCACCTGACAGTGCTGGGCTAGAAAAAGACACAAGCCTTGTTATTCGTGAGGAGGCAGCCCCTGCCCTGAATACCACACCTGGTAGCCAGGGCACCTCCATACCAGCTAGTAACACCACAAAACCCCAAGAGAAAGCTGAAGAGCAGAGGTGGACTCCAGCCAAATCTCCTATTAGGCCCTCCAGTTTTCATGGTGGTCAGATGAAATTGACCACATCTGTGTCTGTGGTTAACACTAAAGATAGTCACCGCCTGTCTTTCCCTAGCCTGAAGACTGCCACCACTTTTACATGGTGTTTCTTGATGAAGCGGAAACCTCTTCATGTTCCACAGACTGACCTGAAAACTTCAGCATATGCTTGTTGGAAAGTCAGCCCCAACAACCATAACCCACTTGGGTTGCCCACCAAGGTTGTTATGTCTCTGTTCGACTCCAAGCAGAGCTCAAAGAAAATACACTACACATCAGCCATAAGGACTAGCGAGAAATCAGATATCTTGTCTTACTCTGGCAAGCTGAAAGACGTCATGCCCAGGGTGAGAACTACTTTCCTTTAAAGTTTGTTTTCTACATAAATGTTTGTTTCTGAATTTTATTGTTGCCTTGTTTTTTTAAAGATTAGATCAGATCAATAAATACAGCAATCTCTTTATGCAGGTGCCAATTACCCAGAAGTCATCATCTGTTGAAACCAGAAGTAAAGTGCAACCAGAAAATCAGGCCAGCAACGAATCAGACAAGGACATGGCATCTAAAACAGAACCAAGACGGGTCAAAATATTTGTCGGCGGGTATGCTATAAATATATATATATATATATATATATATATATATATATATATATATTACGATTAGAAATCCTATTTGCCTGCTTTTACATGTTTGTCTCACTATCAGTATGCCCCTGATGGTTCTGTTGCAATCCTACAGATACAAATCTAATGAGGAGTATGTTTACGTACGTGGGCGTGGACGTGGTAAATACATCTGTGAGGAATGTGGGATCCGCTGCAAGAAGCCCAGCATGCTGCGCAAACACATCCGCACCCACTCTGATGTCCGGCCATACCACTGTGTCCACTGCAACTTCTCCTTTAAGACAAAAGGTTAGACCTCAATAAATAGTCAGTGTTAACTTGTGTTCATATTTTAAGTTCAAGAGGCTTTATAAATTCTGTATTTTCCCATCAACCAAGAATTTTTAACTTCTTCATTAATTATCTGTCTATAATGTAGCGAACAGGTGTGAGTTTCAGTACTTTCACAATAAAAAATTATATAAAATTTTAGTAAGAACTTCCTAGAAACATAATCTAAAATTTATTCTCGGGTCACATAAATATATTTCATGTATTGATCCACATGTTATTCATCTATGGGATGTATTAAAATGTTCTTCAAAACAGTTGTCTTAATATACCACACTGTACGTGGTTCTAAATTACTGGAAACATACTATCCACCAAAGAGAATACAGCACCACAAATTTTAATAAAATTTTGTCCTAATTTTACATCCAAACGTACAATTTGTTTCACCACATTTCATATTTTTGAGACATTTTAATGTATAGCATTTCATTGCTACAGTTCTATTCCTTTTAGTAGCTATGAAATTAAAGATGATGTTCCACCATCTCTTCAACCAAGACAGTATGATTCACCATTTTTTTATCGAACTTGCCTACCCACGCCGCACTGCAGAACAGTACTTGGTGTCAGAGCAACCCACGTTCATTTAAAAATGTCTTTATCAGTTACTCACCCTTTACATACAGCTTGCCCAAAGACCACATTCTATTACATAAACTCCTTCTGTGCTATTGTTCAAGCTCTACCCACCCGTAAGACCTTACTGTCACTCTCTTTGCAGGAAATCTGACCAAGCACATGAAATCTAAGGCCCACAGTAAGAAATGCAAGGAGATGGGAGTTCCTGAGGGGCTCATTGAGGATCAGGATGCAGAGGACTCAGGTATAATGCTTCACTTATTACAGAAGGATGATTGCGTGCTCTAAAACCATAACTTATATAAAAAAGAAGTCTTTCTCTGTAAATTTAGTGTTTTTTGCAGTATATTCTTATAACTGTAATCACAATATAATGCAGATAGGTCTTGTTTACTCTGTTTACTTTAGTTTCAAACAACAGGAATGCCCTTTTAAAAATAGTTTTCCTGTTCATGGCATGAGATATGAAAACACGGATTGTCCCTGCTTGTGCTCTGTTGCTACGTTGATCAATAGCTTTGCCATGGTCTAATTAGAAATTCTAAATGCAGCTTCTTCCTCTGTTAACTCTAAGCGCATGTGGGCGGCATGCACAGCGTTTAGAAGAGGAAATTGCTGTGTCTAATTTTAGAAAAAAAAAAAAGAGAGAGAGAGAGAGAAGCTGCCTGAAAGCATTCTATGGTCCCAGTCTCTAAGAGCATATTTGTTTTTCCTCCTCTGCCTGCAATGGAGCTCAGGGCGTATGGTGGTCGAGGGTGTGAAACTATGCAGCAGCAGCACAAAACCTCACTAAATTGCTTTCTTAGCTGTGGATTTTCTCACTGTGTGATAATAGAAAATCCCTAATGAATGAAAGTGGTTCAACACTACCAAAGGGCCTATCTATTTTCATACCAACTCTGATGACTCATGTGTTATGTGGAATACCAAGAATAAACTTTCATCCTACATATTGTCTCATTCACAGGAGACCGCAGTCAGGTGAGCAGTGCGGACCGTCAAGATTCAGATGGCGATGACTCTGATGGACCTGATGATGAGGACAATGACGACAACGAGGAGGAAGAGGAGGATAGCCAGGCAGAGTCTGGCCTGTCTACCAACCCCTCCGTCTCTGCCAGCCCTCAGCATATTCCTTCCAAAGAGGCTGAAGTCCCTCCCAGCACCCTCCTAGCCCAGATGTCAATCAGCTCAGTCTCCCTTTCTCTCTCCCAGCCTCCAGCTCCTGAATCCCACATGTCCGAATCTGTCCCCATGATGAGCCCCGTTTCCCTGAGCAAGCAGATATCCATCTCTGGCTCCTGCTGCAGTCCAATGCCCCTTGCTTACTCTCCTCCCCCTGTTGCCACCACTTCCGACTCTTACACCTCAGACACAGAGTCAGTGCACATGATGAGCCCAGTGTCACCATGCAGACAGATGTCCATCGACTACCCTGACTTTGATGTGCCCCCTAGTCCCCCAGTACCAAGCAAGGGCTCAAAGCTAGGCCAGGTGAGACCCAAGTATTCTCATTGTGTCTCTCTCCAACCCTCCCTGCCTGCTTCCTTTCTTTCCTATCCATACCCTTACTTTGAATCCTGCATGCGAGGCACTTCTACAAAGCTACTATGAATGCTCTGATTAAAAAAAAAGGTAAATAGTGTTACTAATTCTTATCAGGCTTGGTGGTTGGATCCACATAGTATTTCATCTTAGCCTCTTGATATCTGCTAAGATTGTGCCGCAGTTAAGTCACAAAGTGTGACTGAATATTCTCTCTGTCTCCCTTTTCACAGGACACTTCTGCTGCCCCTGCTGCTGTGGTAACATCTGACTCCGGCGTACCTGTGGACCGGAGCACTCAGACTTCCTCCTATGCTTCTCAAGGTCCCATGCCTTTTCCTCCACAAGGTCTATCCCAAACACCAGGGACAGAGCCCCAGACCCATCTGTTCAGTCACCTGCCCCTGCACTCCCAGCAGCCTTCTCGCTCCTCTTACAGCATGGTCCCAGTTGGGGGGATTCAGCTGGTGCCTGCTGGTCTGGCAGCTTACTCCACCTTTGTACCAATCCAGGCTGGCCCTGTCCAGCTCACCATCCCAGCAGTGAGTGTCATTCACAGAAACACAAGCCCTTTACCACCTCCCAATACTCCTCCACAACCAGAGGGCTTGCACACCCAGCCACTTGTGGTTCAGGAACCAATCAGTAGTGTTGTGCCCTGCTTCCCCCTAGGGCAGGTCACTGGCCTGCAGGCTCAGACAATACAGCCAGTAGGTCTGGAGACACTTAACCTCATGGGGCTGACCAACACAGGCCTGGCATCCACCCAGCTGCTGAACCAGCAAGGGCTCACCCTCAATGCCACCCTCGGGCTGCAGGTTTTAGCCACCAACCCCACCTCCCAAAGTAGCACCGGCCCCCAGACACATGTCCCTGGTCTGCAGATAGTTAACATCGCCCTGCCTGCCATCATTCCTTCTCTCAGCCCACTCTCCACCCTTAGTCCTCTCCCGGGGTCCTCAGAGAGGCAGGGCAGCCTTGAAGCTCCAGGAGCACAGCCATCTCAAAGTGAACATGGGCTTGATATTTCACAGAGCTGCATGTCTGCTTCACCGCCTGCCCCTCTGAAGGTCAGCAGCACTTCAGAAGTGACCTCAGGCAGCCGGGAAAGCCCCGGAGGTAGCAGCGGAGCAGAGCTCCCAAAGACTGTCGAGAGGGAAGAGAGAAATAAATCCCCACAGCAGCATCCAACACCTGCTCCTGAGGGCAAAGCCGACAGTGCTAAAGAATCACCAGTTGAGGGAGCTAGTGATCCTGCAGCTCCAAGACCACCGCCAGTGACCAGCTGGCTGAGGGTAACTGATGACTATAATGAGGTATCCAGTGATGATGAAGACAGACTGGTCATTGCCACCTGAAAGCCCCACGTGGAAAGCTCTTCTTGTTCTCTTTTTGTAATTCTTGTCACTTTGTAAGACTGAAAACACTTTTCAGGGGTTTGTTTCTTTGCAAATCACCTATGAAAGCACAGATGCTGACATTCATATTGTATGTGCAATCATATGATAATTATAATGATGACCAATCATTTTATTTTTACTTTTTTGTCAGCTCCAGACAAGCTCTTTTTTTTTGTACATGTTGTATAGACAATTGTGCCTTTATGGAGTTTCTTGTTTAGGAACCTGTACATAATTCCTTATAAATTCAGTAGTTGCTTGTGTTTATTTCAAAAAAATAGAAGTACAGAGGCATAACGATGGAGGATATCAGTTTTATTTTGGAGGATTTGTCATTCGTAAATTTATGGAATTATAAATGTTGTACTGGTATATGTACATTTCTATGGATAATGGGGCAATGTTTCTGTGTACAGATGTTGTGTTCAACTATTTATTATAATCCATCTAGTGCCCATTATAATTCATAAATCCATAGGTATGTGCATTATGGTAGCTTTACATTGCTGTATCAATATTCTTAACTGTATTAGTAAAAATTTGTTTACAAACAATACAGTGGTGTTGCTGTTTTTCTTCAGTTAAACACCAGAAACTCATTGTCACTACAGATTTTAAAGATGGACGTCAATTGCAGATGACAGGTTTTTATCATGCCCATGAATCTTAGACAAGCAGTTGATCAATAAAATTATTGTTAGTAGTGACTGAAGGTGGTGTATCCCATGAAATGTATGTTTATTTATTGTAGGTATTATTATTTTCATATCAAAACATTAGTATTCAGCTTGCGATATTAAAATCAACAGAAAATTAATTAAAACAATCTTGAACGTTTGGTGAAACAAAAATGCTCTGGTTTTAGTCTCAAATATGAATATTTTGTTTTTTCTTCGCCAGAATATCCTCGCTGTTGGCTTTTTTGTTTGTTTGTTTTTGTTTTTTTAGTTTCCAAAAGTAAAGCACTTGGTAGATGAATCAGTCATGAAACTATTAGTTGCAGCCTTAGCTAGAACATAAATACCAAAACAAGCTTTTCACTCCTAAATGAATTCTTACTAGTTTTCAGTAAACAAACAAAAACAAACAAACAAAAAAGCCACCACCATTTGGTTAACTAATGATCAACATTTTTTGCAATTTTTAACAAATTTCTCTCCTACAAATCAGATAGATTCACAGTAGTTGAGCTAAAGTAAATGTGTAAGACCTGAACCTCAACAATCCTCAAAATAAATACACAGTTATGTAATTGTCTCAGTAAGACTTACCTTTCTATTGGGGTGTAACGATACGTTTTAACAATGACACGATGCATATTGTGATACA
>JAPQLA010000008.1:4788156-4800568 GCA_029822935.1 Naso vlamingii | reverse complement strand
TTTCAGGTGCTTTCGGTAACATTTATTGAATATGGACAAAATGTAAACAAACACAATACCTAATGGATAAAGCCATTTGGGAAAAAAATGGGTGGGGTTTGTGAAACCTATTTGGCTGCTGTTGATGAAGAAAAATGACGTAACACTGGTATGCTCCTTCAAGGTATCAACTTAAACCACTCGTAATAAAACAACTGACCCCCGCTATTGTTATATTTTTTAATATATATTATTCGATTCTAATTCTAATTACTTCATTTTATACTGTATGTTGCTGGTGAGTTTAATCAATGAACTAAAAAACAAAGATATTCAGTTACAAGCAGCAAATCCTCACATAAAAAAACAGAAAAATGCTTGACATTTTTTGACAAATGTAGTTTGAAAAATTATTGAAACTTTGACGAGGAAATGAAAATAGATTCAATCTTAACAGAGAATCTACTTATATTTTCCAGCATCAATAACAATGCGTCATATTTCCTATGTTAAATATTAAACTCTTTATGTAGAAGAACAAGGAAGGACATTTAAAAAGAGAACTATTTTTTCTTTCTGATTTACAGTGTGTTCTAATTGTGGCACAAGGAGGAAACTGGAAGTTACCTCAACATTTAACTAAAGCACAATACTTAGATTCTTTCCACTGCTGTTCTGGTTCAGGCAGACGGCTGCCCACGCACAGCCTGGTTCTGCTCGAGGTTTCGGGATTTTTAAAAGGGAATTTTTTTTGTTGTCGCCATCACCAAGAACTTGCACATGGTGGGAATCATTTTGTCTCTGTGTAATATTATAAAGAGCACAGCCTGCTCTGTCTCTGAAGTGCCTTCTGTTAGGATTTGCTGCCATATAAATAAAACTGACTTGACTTGCAACAGAAAGCAGCAGTTACAAGAGCGATGTTGTCGTCATTATTCTGCCTGTGGGATAAAACAGACAGTTCTGAACTCTCATCCAAAAGCCATAATTGTTATGGGAGCCATCCGACAACACTTCAGTCAGCAGAGGCCAAATAACTTCCGCATTAAAATCACTATCACTGACTGGAACATTTGCTCCATGGCTCCCTCTCCTCCTCGGGCAGTATAGCTATCTGCATTATGGCACACTTATGTAACTCACAGGGTTAGTGGACCACATCCATGACAGCTGGTCTGATCACTGATTCGGCTTAAATGAGAATGATGTCATGTGTAATTTCTCAGAAATTATGTAATTATGGATGCAAAGTCACCTTTATAACCTTGATCCACCAGCTGTCTGAAATTCAAAGCACATGCACGGAGATTTCTGGGTTAAAGTAAATGATCGTCGATGCAGAATGTCCCTTTATTCATCATGCATTTTACAGCAGGATTACGAACTGCAGCTGTTTCTGGCAGGAGCTGGAATGCAGCAATCGTGACATACATTTCTCCTCATCCTTTCAAAATAAGATGACTGCGGGGGGGGCACCTAATAGGGTCTGCAAGCGTTAAGACACCCGAGGAAGAATTTGAGCTCTGTCCTCACTGACGTTTGTTCTCTCTTGATAACTGACTTTAATCTTTTTTGTGTGCTTGGTGATTACAGTCAGCTGGGGCTTTCCATCGAGACAAAACGATGAAGAGGCGTGTGTGGAGGAGGAGGTGGTGGGAGAGCTCACCCCCCTCCCTCCTCCTCCTCCTCCTCCTCTGCAGTGAGCTCTCGGCGTCATCCCCCACCTCCTGTAGGCAGAATATGGCTGCGGCGGAATCCCGTGACGTCACGCCCCCCTAGCGTGTTGCCGTGGTTACGCCGGTGACGAGAAATGGGCGTAGCTTCCCAGCACCACGTGCTCCGTATATATCGAGTGGCTGGCTCGCGCACCGAGCAGTGACAATTCGGAGCGGCGCGCGGTCGGACGAACTCTGCGCGTGTGAACTGGAAACTGAATCAGCGACAACTGACTGCTAGAGGACCTGAGAGGGACTAGTTTGTTTGTTTTTCTGCTTGTTTACATTGGATATTTGTTTGTCGCTCAACATGGCCGTGACTGAAGCTGGATGTGATCTGACTTACTGCAAAATGCGGGGGATTGTCGCCGTGGTCACCGGTGAGAGACAAAAACAAAACAATGCGAAGAATTTACTGATAAATCTGCGCATGTAATTCACTTTTGCACCAAATTTGCGTATTTATAGATGTGTGATGTGTGAATTAAACCTGACCGCAAAGTGCTGCTTTGCTCTGCTTTCATAGAAATATTCCATTAATTCACTTGAGTTAAGTGCTATGGAAAAGAAAAATGCCAAAAGATTTCAAAAACTTGTTAACTGTGCTTTGGTAAAAATCTGGGATGGAAAATGCTTTGTTGGCATCCACTGTTGGTATCTGAATGAGTGACCCAAGTGGTTGCATAACCTATAAGCCCGCAGCATTAGAGGTCTATGGACAACACGCAAAGCTACCCTATAACAGGATGTGTGGACCTAAAAACCAGCGGATTACAGCTCCAACACTGATATTTTCTTCCCTGATGAAACAAAATGTTTTGCATCGTGTGTGGTGAAAGATGCTGTGTGTGTGTGTTTGTGACTGATGTGAATCCTTTCCCCCCTCTCTCTTCTCCGTTTGCAGCTTTCATCAAGGAGAGAAAAATGGGGCTGAATGACTTCATCCAGAAGCTGGTGTCGACCCCACATATCTGCCAACAGTGAGTGTTCTCATTAAAAGATATTCCATTAGGAATAAGTGTGGGATGGAAAACTGGCATTTAAATGTGGCACAGTGAGAATCTCTGGGCACGAGTGACTTCCTGGCTCTAGTATTTATTTCTGACCGCCAGTCCATTCATGATTGGTGTCCAATCCAATCAGCCACCTGAGTGCTGCAGGACATTCTGTGAACGGTTTAATCTGAGTCCAGGAAACCAGGGTAAGAATAGGCCTTTCATGAGGAGCCAGTTAACGACCTCTCCAGCGCATAATCACCTCCCAAATCCCTTCTGTCCTCTAGACGAGGATAAACCAGTTATTGCATGATACACGGCTCGTCCCATCACAGCGTCCTGACCTGCAGGTCTGGAGCTGGTTGCTGGGGACAAATACCTAAGGGACATGTCCCCTCTTGGTGTTCTCTGAGCTGGACTGCTGAGTCCTCCTCCGTCTGAACCCTTTTGTCGCGGGTCAGCAGCTTAAGCTTTTTCTCAGACTGTTACACGCCGATTAGCCTATACAAACTTGACCTGTCTGGATGTTTCAGGTCATCATTCTCACCCAAACATGGAGCATTCATACGGCTTGTCGGTCTCAAAAAACTGCTCTAGATTCATTGTGCCACCAAATTCAAATGAGGACATTTTTTCTGAATCCTTAAATCTAAAAAATCATTAACACTCAGCCATATTTTAAAGACAAGGCCTGATGTCAAAGTACATCTTGTAACCAGCTCTGTCTCTTTTACAGTGTGGAAGTTAATAACTTCCTGAAGATCGATGAGAATCAAAACGAGGAGGTTGAAAATGATGAACTTCCTGAAAGTCCGGTAAGATTAGAGTGTTGACGTACTGTATGACTAATTTTCTCTCCAAACAGTGACAAAGAATTAACTCATTTCCTTATCTCGTATCTTTCAAAAGTGCCTAAATTCACGAAGTTCACTGGCTGAGGACACACAGTAAGTCGCCTTAAAAATTTAATTATTAACACAGAGAGCAACAGTTTAGTAAAATATATATATATATGTGTGTGTGTGTGTTAGTAAAAATCCTAACCATCTGTTTGTTTCTCTACATTAGAACCAAACCCTGTGATTTTGACTATCTCAAAATCATCGGCAAAGGCAGCTTTGGAAAAGTGAGTCTGTCAAACTTCTCTCTCATATAACTAACTCTTCTTATCTGCAAATTATCTGTCACTGCTGCTGCTTCACCATCACTGATGCAAATATTTCCCCTGTAACAGGTTCTGCTGGCTCGGCACAAGGAATCCACCAAATACTATGCTGTCAAAGTTCTACAGAAGAAAATTATCATGAAGAAGAAGGAGGTGAGTCAGTGTTGTCTGAGCCTAATCGCTGTGCATACGCCTTGATCTGTCTTTCTCGTTTAATAAAGTAACATGTCATTGTGATGAATACGGCATTATGTTAACTCCTTCATTTCCATTCCAGCAAAAGCACATCATGGCTGAGCGCAGCGTGCTGATGAAGAACATCAAGCATCCCTTCCTTGTGGGGCTGCACTACTCCTTCCAGACTACCGACAAGCTGTACTTCGTCCTCGACTATGTCAACGGTGGAGAGGTGAGCGCCGATCTCACATCACACAGACATGAATCAGGTCAGATTATCAAAGTGTGTTTCAAGTTGATGTTGACAAACGTGTGTTTGTTTCCTCTCCAGTTGTTCTACCATCTCCAGAGAGAGAGGATCTTCCTGGAGCCCAGAGCCAGGTTCTATGCTGCTGAAATTGCAAGTGCACTTGGCTACCTCCACTCCCTGCACATTGTGTACAGGTAATGAGCGATCCCACAGTGCCCCCTAGTGGACGTTACTTAATATGATCTGTGCTGAACTGGAGGAGCACAGGAGGACCTTCAAAGCTTTATCATTTTTGTAAATGCATCTTGTTTTTCCTCACAGGGACCTGAAGCCTGAGAACATCCTGCTGGACTCACAGGGACACATCGTGCTCACAGACTTTGGTCTCTGCAAAGAAGGTCTTGAGGCCAACGGTACAACAACAACCTTCTGCGGGACGCCTGAGGTACAAATAAAAATTTCCAGACTTTGCATCTTCGTTATTAATATTAATGCAATAAATCCACCAAGGAAACATAACTGTCAGACATGAGTTGACTCTTTCTTGTCGCTCTCCTTGCAGTACTTGGCCCCGGAGGTTCTCCAGAAGCAGGCGTACGACCGCACAGTCGACTGGTGGTGTCTGGGATCGGTGCTCTATGAGATGCTCTATGGACTTGTAAGTGAAATCTTTGACTTCATGCCTCTTGATGCAGCTGTACTGCTTGTTCAAGTATTAAGTAAACTTAATTTGTTGTGGTTGCTTTTGCCTCACAGCCACCGTTCTACAGTCGCAACACAGCTGAGATGTACCACAACATCCTGCACAAGTGTCCCGTGCTCAAGCCCAACGTGTCGAACGCAGGCAGGGAACTGCTCGAGGGACTCCTGCAGAAGGACCGGACCAAGAGGCTGGGAGTGAAGGATGATTTTGTAAGTGTGCACAGCTGACCCAAAAGCACAAATAACTGTCAAGAGATCTGTGAAGCTTGTTTGCTATCAGTGTGCTCATCTAGAATTTCTTTTTGCCCCCCAGCTTGAACTCAAGTACCATTCATTCTTTTCTCCGATCAACTGGGAGGATCTGATGGCCAAGAAGATCACACCTCCATTCATCCCTTCAGTGGTAAGTTCAAACCAGGACTACAGCTGATGAATATTTATTATTGATTCATTAGTTTGGCGATGTAATATCAGAAAAGGTTGAAAGTTTCTGAGAGCCCTATCGGACATTTTCAACTTGTCAGATGAATTAACTGGCCAAAAACAAAATATTCCTTTTACAATCACACATGACATATGGGCTATTTCATAAATTAGTGATATTGCAAAAAGAACCTCAGCTGGGTGATGCCGGGCATCTTCTACTTTTCTTTCACTAAAAAGATGGTCTGCTCAATTCTACAGTTGGAACTGCTTACAAAGCAATGTAAATAGGCCTACCATGATCAATGAGTTAAACAATCAATTAATTACCAGGTTACAGTGGCATAATGCATGGCAACAAACATCTTTTAGTGTCTTGCCACCATCCCTAAACTACATGTCTAACTCCTGTCCTTGCTTGGTTTCACAGAGCGGCCCCACAGACCTCCGACACTTCGATCCCGAGTTCACCCACATGCCTGTGTCCTCCTCCCTGTGCACGGAGACCTTGACTGTGACCAGCAGCGTCAAGGAAGCAGCCGGAGCTTTTCCAGGCTTCTCTTACGGGCCCCCAGCAGAGCACTCCTTCATGTGAACGCCAACATCACTGCCCCTCTTTCCAAGGAACTCACAAAATCCAGGACAAAAGCTCTGTAATGAGAGTCTTATTCTGGCTGAGGGACCATGCTGTGGACGCAGCCTGTATGGGGGACGGTAGAAAACCTGATAAGAGGATCTAACTGATGAAATGGACATGAATGCTGAGGGTCCGATCTGTAGGAACCTTGTGAAAGAAAAGTGTAAAGATGGGGACTCTTGTTACAACACCACTGGCCCTACAGTTCTGCATCAACCACCCAACATTATAATATATGTGTGCCAAGTATGGATGCACCCTGGGGTCATAAATCATCTCCCTCTGGGGACTGTGGACCTCACAGCCACTGGTGAAGTGACATGAAGAGAAGTGCCTGAGGTTCGAAAGGCAGTTTGGACGGCAGCAACAGCGTTATCAAAAACCACAAAACCATTTCCCTTGTTTGGGCTTTCGATCCGAGCACAAGCTGTTTAGAGTGATGCCTTCATTACACGTCTACATATGTTCAAACTGTGTTTGTTTCAAAGTTCACAGTGCGTTGTTGTTTTCATGTAAATGCTCTATTGCACTTAAGGAAACGAGGGTCAAGAAAAGTGAAACATTCTGCTTTAAGCATCAGCATCTTTGAGTTAAACAGCTGCATATCTGTTCTCTTTTATTTTCATATCTGTAGTTTGGATGAAGAAACAATGGCATTTCATTAGTGTACACTTATAGCAACACTTGGACCAAACTATTAGCTGTTGTATGCTTTAACACAAGCACTTTTTTTGACCGCTTGGTCCTCATAAACTGAAGATTTACTCAAAAGTCTTACTGTACTGTGTAGAAGGAAAAAGCTTACATATTTTACTGAAAAACCAAAAGGTTTTCCATGTTTTAATAATAACCACACACACACACACACACATATATATATATGAATAGATTAAATTAAAATTGTATTTCCTGTGGCAATATATTTTATTTTTCTTTTCGTCAACTTTTTTCACTTACAAACTGTACAAACTGACTGTGTTTACCTGTATCTGCTGTCTGCAAACTCAATGAAGGACTTCTCTTAACGATCAGGAGAGGGCGGTAGAGAGTTCAACCAGCAATAACAGGCCCACATTCCTGATAGCACATACTGTATATCAGTCTTCTTCTAAATTTAAGTGATTGCTGTTTTAATGCAAACACTCCAGAAAAACTATAGACTCTGTGACAACAACTGTTTTTGTATGAATGCATCATGTAGAGAAGAACTGTGAATGTCTTGTGCCTGTCCTAGGCGGCCTGATCCATGTATACTGTATGTACATATCTCTTTTCCCGAAACCTTTGTCCCTTTTCTAGAAAGTCATCTGTATAAGAAAGTGCTTCATTACTTTGAGGAAGAACCTCTAGGTGGAGCAGGCGCCGGCTTTCTCTTCACACTGTTTAGCCGCTAGTCCACTGCATAACATGGTTCTGGAAAGTGCAATAAAAACTTGTTAAGTCTGAACGAAATAATATCATTTTTATCTCTTAAAGGGTAAGTTTAAGTTGTAATTTTTGATCTGATATGCATTAAGTTATTAAGAGAGGATCTTCACTTAAACAGAGTGTTCATGACTTTGTTTTGCCCCATTAAGTCTCCATGTTTTAGGCGTTTGCATACAGAGAATGCATATTCAAGCCTGCTGAAAAAAATAAAATAAGGCACCACACGGTTCTAGATCATTATCTTCCATATTTGGAAGCATTACTTTTCTGTTTTGTATTTTTTATGTATATTTATTTTCATGCCACTGCTACTGTATAAAGAGGATAATTTACATGATCAACTGAAATATTAAAGTGTAATCTGTGTCAGAAATGGCAAATAAATTCATTAAATTTGAGGTGAGTGTGATGCTTTTGTTTGAACTGCCTTTACTTTTGCATGATAATTACTACTTTACATAATTTAATAACACATTATTAGGCAACTAACATAATTTCATAAACAACAACTTCCTGGAAAGTGTCAATTGATAAATTAACCTCTTTGTCTGTAGAAATTACAGAAAATAGTGCAAAATACTAATTAGCATCTATTGAAGACTGAGGCTGAATTTTTATATCTTGTTATTTTCCAGTCCCAAATCCAAAGATTTTCAGATTATTATCAGTTAAGGCAAAGAAAAGTATAGAAATCATCTGAAACCAACCAGACAATTATTTAAATATCAAAATAATTTACTTTTGATTGATGATTAATTTTCTGTGAACTCACTAATCAACTGATCAACTTAACTACTTGGCTATAACCGCACATTTCGGAGTTGATCTACTAGGATAAACCTTCCTTTAATAGAGTTTATGTTTTGTTTTGATGTTTAATGTTTATATTTCTTTCATAATTTTTGCTCAATCTGGTGCTGAGGAATAAAAAATATTCAACATTACTTTTTAAAAAAATCATAAACGAGCCAAAATTTCAATTTTAACTTGAATTCAGCTGTCTCAAAATTAGCCAACCAACGTTATTTTTGAATAACGAAACAGCTAGGCCTACAAGGTCTTCGACTTATTTGCCATCGACATGCATTTATTATAAATAACGCACTCGGTGACAAAGCTGACAACGTTTAACAAATGGGTTCATCTGTTTAAATAACAAATGTTTGCAGTTTTGTCTCTCACCTGTCCTGCTGGTTGACGTCCCGCCACACCTGTCGTCTCCCGTCCCCTCCCGTCGCGCCAAAGGACCACTGTGAATGAACATTATGTGCGCATGCGCAGTAGACCCAGCACAGACTTCCTGCGAAATAGTGCTCCCTAACAACAGACAAAGCTTGGCACAGTGGATTCAGTTGAAGATGCTTTAGTAAAAGCGTTTCTCACTCAGTCCTTCAATGGTAAGACTGCTATTGACCGTTTCGGTGTGTCAGGATTGTTTGTTGAGCGATCGTTTAGCGGTCGCGTGCAGCGGGAGTGAGATGGTTTTTCACGATGCCATTTCAGTACCCACTCCAATGGCTGCTGGTACCGACTAATTTCTGTAACTGAAAACTTTCACGCCTGGGCCAAACTATGTAACACACACATTTCATTGTTATTTATTTGCCGTAAATAATAGACAGTGCAGCTAGCTTGCACGCCAGATCGACAGTGGATGAAACACGGTTGGTAAATAATTCGATCGTGGTAAACGTGAGTGAGATTATCGCCTGCTAACGTTACGTTGGGAAGCTAATGTCCCTGTTGACAAGCTAGCACGGTGGCGTCTACATGCTGGAGTGGTGTGCTTTATTGCTGTTGTACGTTAGTTGTTGTGAGTAACGCTATGCTTATCATTTAATGTTGGCTAGCTGCCTGTGTTTAGCCTCATGTGTCGATTGTGCAGATTATGTTTCAACCATTGTTCACGTAAATTCAAATTAAGGAGGATATAATTTTTCCAGGAATTAATGTTAACTTTGTCAGAAAGCAGACTTCCCTTCCAAAGTGTTCATGGCTTGGTTTTTTGCTGGATTCAGCTAACGTAAATAGCAGGCGGCGGCTCATATTTTCAGATGACCTGATTAGAAACTGAAACGTTATCAGGATTTCTGCCAAACGGTTATAATTGTCTCTGTGCAGAAGAAACACAAAGAGCATCAATCCAAGTCCAGGCACAGTTTTATCAATTTATAAATACAGAAAATAAAAACAGATCGCTTCACCTGTCAGCGTCCGAGATGGAATTTTATTTGTTTGCAAACAATACACTGAAATTTTATTTTTACTGAAAATAACTGACTAGCCTCCTTAAATGTGTTTAGAGTGCGTCAGTAATATGAATGCTTCTTACCAGCACTTTACAGGTACCATATTTTTCAAATAATTTCCTGGAAAGCAACAAAGATCACATTCCAAATTCTTCTCAGGGTTTTTGGAGATTAATCTGTTATTTGGTATATCCGTTTGGGGTCGGGGTGAACACAGACGATTTAGAGAACATTTCCAAGTATCAAAATGTGAGATTTCTTTGCAGACAAACAATCATTTAAACAAATATAAGGAGTCAAAGTTGGGTTTTTTTCTAGGATTTACCTTGGTTGAAATGGATCTGAGTCAGTTCAGACATTTCTCCAAAAAAAATCTTTCTTTAAGGAAACTTTATGGAGGTGTCATAGATGTTTGGTCATTTTTTCCAAAATAGAATCTTCTACAAGTTAAGTCTGTCACAATATTTGCTCCCAAGCCAGCTGCTTCACTGACTCGCCCCGGTCAGTGGTGTGATGTCCGCTGGATTCGATCCTCCACCATCTGGGAAAAAAAGATAGCAATCACTTTAAGCCGAGACTCACGAGGCAACCTTTATCAGGGCGATGCTGGCCCTCAAGGTGACTCGATCTGTTCCTGGTGAATGATGATCATTTGAGGAATTCAGGTCCATTGAATCATCCAGAAAAGGGAAGACGCTGTGTATATGAACTGTGGGAGTCTTTGGTTTGACAAATTATCAACAAGCATTATTGAAAAGCTGCTGCTTTGGACTTTAAGATGTTCTCGGGCCAGTGCAGCTGAGAAACTATTGCTTATTTTATTCTTTTTGACTGTACGGTAACAGAGATGGGACAAAATCATTGTCTTGTAAGTCAGAACAAGTAAGTTTTAAGTCTTTGCTCTCAAGTCCGAAGTTAAGTAGGGCTGGGCAATAAAAAGATATTATACCATTATCGAGACAATATGAGATTAAATTTCTTCAAGGATATTGAATGTTGTTACATCGTGATATGGAATTAAATGGAGTTTTATCCTGATTTTAAAGGCTGCATTACAATAAATACAGTAATTTTCTTAACTCATCAGACAGTTCTACTTGTTTTAATCCTTGCCTTTGCCCACTTAGTCATTCTGTCTACAGTACTAATAATTATTGATCAAAAAATGGAATTGTGTTAATACTTTTTGAAACTACCAGTGGTCATCTTTGCAAAATTGTCACATCAGAGAGGGAATTTAGTTGCAAAATGTGTAATGTTCGATCCAGTCTCCCAGTTCCAGTATTAATGAAGTACTTTTAGGAGGTTATAAAATGTCAAGGCACATATCGTTTATCATATAACCTAAAAATGGAATATAAGTTTAAGCCCATATGGCCCCAACCCAGACGTTAAGACAGGCGAGTCCCAAGTCAAGTCCAAAGTCCTAAACTTTGAATTTTGAGTTCTAAACAAGTCATTTGAACTCTTCTAATCTGTTAAGTTTACACAAATTGTAAGTGCGCTTTAAAAATTGCATTTACTTTTTAAAGTAACATTATGACAAGATGATGTAACCCACTTCTTCATGATTTGTTCTTAAACTTGACTGAATGTTGTCAGATGCTTCAAACAAAAGAGGATTTAAAAAAAAAAAAAAAAATTGCATATTAGCTGTTAGCTAGCGAACTGAACAGCTGGTAGCATGTGTGTGCACGCCCGTGTGTGTGCGCGCCCGTGTGTGTGCGCGCCCGTGTGTGTTAGTGCTCAGTGTTTGATTAGCTTTTTTTTTTTTTTTTTTTTTAACAGTGAAATCTCAAAACAGGTTCTTTGGAATGCCTCAGTCCATTTGAATGTTTCAAAAAACACGACACTGGGTGCTGCTTATTAATGTATCATCAGAAAGTCATCCAGTGGCCTTAATTTCCGAAAAATACCGTTCTTTTTTGAGTTCACTTACGTGAATCTTGCGTAAGCCAACATGTCGATGGCCCAGCTTGATTCTGAACGTGCACTGCTAACAATTGCCTGACACATTCATGCGATTTTTGAATTTACCATCTGACCTATTTTCGCTTTCTGTGTCTGCATTATGTCAGTTAGATAAATGTGCCCTCCCTTCAGCCGTGAGGAAAGGCCAGTTGAGCGAGCAGTGGACAAAATGAGGTTAGATCTTATCCCCACGGTGCGTCTATTGATAAGGCCGCTGCACCTGAGCGCCTAATGCTCCCCGAGAACATGTTTTCATTGAATGAAGGTGAGCTCACATGTAAGGTGGCACACTTCCTTAATCCCACAGTAAATGTGGTGTTTACTGCACCCTGGGGACTTAATACAGCATCTGTGTCACGCACAGCTCACCTGCAGGTCTCGTGCAGGAGGTTAGACCAGGGGTGCCCCAGTTCCTTCATCGCCCCCACCTCCCCGCTGATCATCTCTGCGATAGTGGCGGGATACTGATGCATGGATGAGCGTTTATGGGACAAGGGGAGGGGAGAGTCACCCATCAGAAAGCTACATAAGGCATAAAACCCCATTTATTCTGTGCCTTTGTGTTTTTGCTCCCGTGCCTGTGTGAAGCAGGGTCCAGACACGATCTCCAGGTGCAGAGAGTAGGCTGTGCGTGCAGACATGTCGGGTCGCTCCGCTGCAGAGATGGACGACTCGCAGGAGCTGCCTGAGCTGCCGGTGAGTCTCGCCAACACAGCTGAGC
>JAPQLA010000008.1:4710068-4727030 GCA_029822935.1 Naso vlamingii | reverse complement strand
CTCTCTCTCTCACACACACACACACGACATTCTCCAAACTTTTTTGGTTTTGCTTCAATGTGAATCCTGAAACAATTCAAGGGGGAAAAAAAACTCAACCTCCAGCTCCTCCTCCACCCATGAAGCAAAGTATTTTCTTTTTTTGTTGTTGTATAATTGTAAACGACTAGTGTAAACAATGAATCATTTACAATTTTTTGTTTCCTCAAAATGATTCATAACACCTCATATTAAAGATTGCCCTAGTGGAAAAAAAACAGATCGAGTCGCTGAAAAATCATTGCACTTTGATCGTCCGTCACACAAACATGGAAACAGGATCGAGAAGATCACAGTGCTGCAACGCTTTCCAGAAACTCTCTCCTGTAGAACTAAAGCTCTCTCTGGCACTTAAAACATGAAGCAAACAAGGTTTTTTTATGCACTTCTCAGGGGAAAACAACTTTGAATCAAAGCTTTTGTCTTTTGCTTTAAGTACCAGAGAGAAGGAAAGATTCAAGACGCCCACAGAGCATCTGATAACACTTGGCTTCTGCAAAACCCACCCGAAATAAACCTCCAGAAGTTACCCAGTGCTAAAGCCTCACAGTTCCCCCCCTTCAAACTGCTTTACGCGACATCAAAAATAAATCTTAAAAGCAAAAATACTTTCTTTTTTATGTCTTTTTGTTAGCATTGCTGACGCTCTGCAAGGGGAGGAAAAAAAACAAAGAAGTCACAGCTGCCTGTTCAAAGATGCTACAATTTTGCTTTCAAACAAAGAGCCCCCCTCCCCCCCCTTCCCACCCACGTCTGCTGCTGCAAAGAGAAACTGACTTTTGGTTCTAACTGTCGTCGTTCGCTTGAATGTAAAGGTGGTCCTTTATACACTGAGCAGGTTTCATCGCCCTGTGGTCCATGAAACCATTTAAGCAGAGCCTGAAGAGGAGTTTCTGATGCAACAGCAGCAATAAAAACGACAGCTGTCGAATATGCTGAAGAGCTTGGCGCTCAACCATTTGCTATGGAGAGTACTCATTGGCAACAAATACATTCACCAATTTTGACTTTGTCCTGATGGGGCTCAAAAAGAAAGTTTCACCTTAGGTTTGGCAAAAAAAAAAAAAAAAAGCTTTCACTTTGTTTCCACATTTTAACTGAATCTGAAGCAGTGGGGGGAAAGAAAAGAAATTTCTCATTATTGTTTTGCACCAACTTCCAAAAAAGACCCCTAATAGTCAATTATGTATGAGCTCATTATGACAAATGTGACAACCAGAGCTGCTTTGAACCGGTCGTTGATGCATCAGGCCATTGCCGTAGCTGTGTGTAAAAGAGAAACCATCTTTTCATCAATGAGTTTACAGTATTTACCAGCCCATTATGATTTTTCTTAATGTAAAAGAAACTCCAGACAACAGCTGTCTGCAGGATAACTCGCCAGCAACGGCTGTAATGCAACAGCACGAGGCTGTTATTCATTCCTCATGCCGATTTGTGTGGTTGCAGGCGAACATCCATGAATCAGTATGGGGGCTTGTGTCTTCAGCCATCTTCTCGTATTAACTCTGCTCATGTATTATTCATCACAAAAGGGAAAAACAGTCACGCAGTATTTAAATAAAGCTGCCCTTTTTTTTTTTTATTGCAACGTTCACATTAAAAATAAACGTTCACATTCAGGATGGTTTCTTTAAGGAGTCTGAGCCACGTTTAGACACACCGCTCAGCATGAGCCTGTGCGCGCCATGTTGCCATTTTCTGTTGCATAATGGATGTTTAAATAAACTCGGGGTTACGCTTAAATTCATGTCATTTGTGCTCGTATTCTGCTGCACGACAGACGACAGCAGGCTATGAATGGATGAGTGCACATGGGAGTAAGTAAGGCACTTAAGTGACGACAACAGTGTAAGTGGACAGAGCGATGGCTGGTGTAAGTGCACCACTGTAACATTACGGAGAGGCCAACCTTGCTGCTGGCTATGGCAACAGTCTCCAAGGACGACCACTTCAAAACAGCTTTGATACTCATTTGCTCTGCTGTGTGACCGAGATAGGTTTTAGGGAAAATACTCTGAGCTCATATGCAGGATGTTTATTTCTTTCTGAGTTTGGTGCAAAACAATACTGCTGAACTTTCTTGATTAACTAAAATAAAAAGAATGAGGCAGCTCTTTGAGGACAACCTGAAGAGAAAATTAAACCAAAACAAAAAAAGCCTTTACATCCATTTGACAGGCTCTGAAAACGAGTGAGAAATGGGAAACTGAAGAGTTGCCTGAAGCCTGTGTGCAAGCGCTGATGTCTGTGCAAAAGCCCGGTGTGTCCAACTGCCCTGCAGGGAGGATGAAACTCACATTAAGAGGGTGGGTCTTACAGATTTCATATAACGAATATGAAAATTATAACTGATGCATCTCACCTGCTTTAGGTGCTCTCCGGCTGTCCTGATTTCTCCTGAACTTCCTCCACATCACAGTCGGCGCCGGATGAGTGATACTCGGCCACGTACAGGCTCTTGTCGATGCTGCCTGGAATGGGCTTGATGTCGGTCACCAGCTGGTCTTCAATGGCCTTCAGGTTGAATCGGTCCTCAGATGTGATCAGGTTGATGGCCAGGCCCAGGTGACCAAACCTCCCTGAGAGGGAGAGAATATGTTTACCATACTAATTCACTGAAGTCTCATTCAAAGATGCACTGCTACCCTGAATGTAAATATATGAATTTGTAACCTGATCACTAAACGGATTCTACCAAGCCCTGTGAATACATGCAGTATTATTATTATGCCAAAAAGGCATTACTCCGCTTTGCACGCTGTTTTCAGGCCCCACCCCTTGCTTACCTGATCTTCCAATACGATGGAGGTAAGTCTCAGCGTTCTTGGGGAAGTCGAAGTTGATGACGACATTGACGGCCTGGATGTCAATACCTCTGGTGAAGAGATCTATTGCAGGGCAACAGAATGAAATCACACCATCAGAGGGTTTGTGGGTGATATTAGAAGTCTAATTTTAAAATGTGTGATACAGAAACTCACCAGTGCAGACCAGGTTTCTGCAAAGTCCATTTCTGAAGTCGTGGAACACACGGTTTCTATATTCCTGAAAACAAACAAGACATATTTGTTACAACAGAACACACAATGACTAGGCTTGGGCCGGTGTCTGGTTTTACTGGGCTTAACACATTTAAGTTTATGCATATTAGCTAAACCAGCATTAGTCATGTGAGGTCCTGGCAAACTGGAAGCATACATCAGCAGCAACATGTACCGACACTCAATGGGGCGCATAAATTGAACTCATATTGTGTTTACATCAAGCAGCAAGACAACATGATTAACATATTATGATGGTTGGTGAGGCCACAAACGAAAATGAACAACAGCAGGACCGTGCACGCACTTCAGGTTAGACCTCAAGCTGCTGCTGCACAGCAACTTTTAAAATTATCAAGACACACAGCCCTAAGCTTAGCTATGAGCGTCAGGAGGAAGGAGGGGTCTTCTGACATGAATTACGGACAATTTAAATCATCATTTTCGTACGGTATTAGTTGTGCAAGTTCTAGAAACGTTGGAAAGCTTAACAATGTTGGGTCTGTGTTCATTACATAACTCTGGTGTAAATTCATGTTAGAAAGATGTTGTACAGCTTCGCAGTATTCACACACATCAGCAGATGTTTTGGTCTCAGTGTTCGGATGTCAGTGACATTGGAGAATCTCAACACTCATTGGCTGACACATTGGCTGATATTCAAGAGTTTCTTGCTCTCTAATATCTTGTAAGAACCCCTCAGCTTCATTAAAATTTACATTTTGTCTTTGTTATTCAAAACAGTCCAAACTATTCAAGATGATGAAGCAATGAAAGCAGCAAATGCATTTGTTTTTTTAGTGAAAAAACAGCTGTGGAGTGTAGTAGGAGAAGACAAAATATATCCAAGGCACTCTGCTCTGTTACCAAAACTTTAAAAGCCTTTACTGGTTAATGGCTGGACAAAGTGAAAGAGTAACTTAACCCCTAAACCCCTTTTTTCAGCTGAAAATCAAGGCTAACAAGTGTTTAGTAGTGACTGAAATGAATTCAGGTCTTAATCTTGACATTTTAGTGCAAATTAACTGACTGTTCCATATTATAAGTGTGTGTAGTGACTGCCTTCTACTGGTTGAAATACTGCAATTGCAAGGCAAATTTTCGATGCATTATAATTGGCTGACAAGGTGAAACGTGATGTCACCAGTGCCAAGACACAATGTCCAGGCTGAGACCAGTTGCCAGCCAACCAGAGGATCCTAAATGCCTTTTTTTTTTTAATTTCAGGAATGACGCACTTCGGTCAGAACTCTGGCAGTTTAGTTATGCTTTAAAAAGGGAGACAGACCAATATGTGTCAGCTCAGCTAAAGCCTTCATCACGGTTCAATCTAAACTGTTTTATTTAAGTATTTTTATCAAAAGTAATTCTCATATTTGTACAATTTGTAAAGGCTGAAAAACATCTCGCTTTAACCAATTCCAAGATTCATTTTGGAAGTTTCATCTTGACTGGATTTCCACTCGACACTCAGGGTGCCCCCTAACAATGTAATACTAACTTGGTTGAATCAAATTTTACAAGTTGATATTTGGTTAAAAAAACAAAAGGCACAAAGGCAGCATTTCTCTTAAATGAGCCTCGTCCTCACCTGCATCATCTTGGCATGGATGTAGAAGCAGGAGTAGCCCAGCTGAGTGATCTTCTTGGCCAAGAGCTCCACCCTCTGAGTGGAGTTACAGAAGATGATTGACTGGTTGATCTGAAGCTGTGATGTAAAGAGGGGAAAAAGCGTTATGATTCAAAACATCAGCCCTTTGTTCGGCGATTCTTGATTCACTGTCGAAAAGTGGAATTGGAGCAACATTTTAGTGAAGCTCTAGGATGCATAAATAACAGCCCCTGAGATGCAAATATGTTTTTAAACAACTAAAAATGCACTGCTGCACTGTTTATGATACACATGTGGGTCAAAAATCAATTTGCATCATTGCATTATTTGTGGCTGCAAGGCTGGCAGCTTAAAATGCATGACAGTGAATACAAAGTCAGTTACCCTGGAGAATAGTGTGTTGAGGCAGTGGACTTTCTGCCTCTCTGTGACGTAGGCGTAGTACTGAGTAATGCCCTTCAGAGTCAGTTCCTCCATCAGGTTTATCTCATAGGGTTTCTGAAGATGCTTGGCCTACAACAAGGACACAGAGTTAACAGTCTGAATTGTGCATTTTTAAAAAAACCTGTACAAAAAAAGAAATGTGTTTTGACAAATGTACAAGCATGTAGAACGTCCCTTTATCAACTGATAAAATAAGCTGTGGTTTGATCACTTTGTTGTAATTTGTTCAGCAAAGTATTTTGGTTTTATAGCAGTGTTAAGTTAACTAATAACAGAAAATATGTTGTCTGTATGGGTGCATTCCAAAGGAAATTGCAAAATATGTTTACAGACTAAAACAAATCCTGTGACAGTCTAACTGAACTGTTGTAGACCAAGACCATCCTGGAAAAGTGTACAACGGACCAACACAAACAGATCTGGGCGCAGTGTGCGAACAGCTTGGTTGGCACTGTGAGCCAAGTGGTGCCAAGTGGCTTCGAGCCATCGGCTTGGCTGTGCGATTGTTGTGCAGCAATTAGCCGACTGCTCACCATGAACTTCTGCACGCTGATGGGGAAGGTTGCAGAGTAGAGCAGGATCTGCCTGTTCTTTGCCAGGAAGCTGATGATATCCTCGATGAGCACCACAAAATCCTGAGACAGCAGCTTATCCGCCTGAGAGGAAACAAAGACAATGTAATATGAAAGAACAAAAAAAAACAATGTTGAAACAACTCAAAATGTGTCGGAATAGGAATAATATGCATGAGATATATTGTTTTCATGTTTACCTCATCCATCACCATCATCTGGACTTTATCCACCTTTGCCACTCCCTTTTTTATCAAGTCCAGGATTCGACCAGGTGTGGCAATAACAACATGCACTGAAAACATGAGAATTACAGTTGAACACAAGGTGATTATTTTTGTATCTTCTCTTGAATTCATACAATTAACGTAACTAAAGTGTGAGATGTACACGTCAAAATGACCAGAAGCCGATGGCCCTCAGGCAACATGCAAAACAGACCTCGAATTTCTGGCTAATGGGCAAAGTGCTGTGAAGGAGGTCAGTGAGACACACTGTGAATTCTTACCGGTCTCATCCAGGCGCATGATGTCATCTCGCAGGTTGGTGCCCCCTGTGGTGGCCATGATTTTGACTCCTCCCAGATGTTTGCTGATCTGGATGGAGATCTGGCTCACCTGAAGTGCCAGCTCACGGGTGGGCACCATGACAAGTGCTGAGACATGAAAATGTACAAAATGTCAAAGATTCCAAAGAAGCAACAAGAGAGCGACATCTTACAGACTAGAGAAAACCAGTGTTAGAGGGGACACTGTGACGATGCAGATAAGGACAAGAGAAAAAGAAATGAGCCTTCAGGAGGGTAGCTGTATAAAACTACAGGCAGTGTCTCACCCTGTATGTGGTCCTTTTTCAGATCTATTCTCTCCAGCAGTGGTATGAGATAAGCTCCACTCTTCCCTGTTCCGTTCTTAGCACGAGCCAGAATATCCCTTCCCGACAGGGCGATGGGAATGCTCTCCTCCTGTGACGGAAAGAAAAATGATCTTTTGCTTCATTCTGTGAATGTCTGTTGTTTCCAATTTAATCCTAGTGCTGCAACGATTCTCTTATCTACATAATAGTCTTTGCACTCCACCACTGACATCACATTTCATATTTAATTAACCCAAGTATGTATATTTAATGCTGGCAAACACACTTGTGCCGAGTTATTATGAGACTACAGCCAAGGGACATCCTGGTGCTTTAGACGCACGGCATGTCACTGCAAACTCGCTTGCAATGGTCACAAAAAAGAACAGCCAAAGTTTTGCTGGTTTAACGATCCACAAATTATTTAAACATGCGAACATAAACTAAAGTCCACAAAGGAAACATACTGAAATCAACTATTATTATCAACTATTATTACGAAACATCATCTGCTCAGCAAAGTAATCCATCCATACCTGGATGGGGGAAGGTTTCTCCCAACCCATCTCAAAGATGCCCATCAGGAGTTCTCTTTTGAGACAGTAATCTTCAAATTCATTCCCCTTGGTGGACGTCACATCCTACAGCAGACACAGAAAGGTTAGAGTGGCAGGAGAAAAATTAGTCTTAAGCCAAAGTAAGATTAGAGAACTTGTTGAAGTTGGACTCACTGAGGTTTTGACCCTGTTGTCTTTGGGAGGGAGCTTTAAGCTCTTTTTCCAGTCATCTCCAAACTTGATGCCTCCTCCATCCTGAGAGGCACTGCCTGCTATCTGAGGGGCACCCAAAGGTTTTCCTTGAGTTGTGGGTGCTGGCTGGACTGAAGCTGGTTTGGTCTGTCCTCTGAGCTGCCCGTTCTGCTTGTTTAGTCCCATGACGACTGGGCCAACGTTTTCTGTTCTGGCGGTTGCCATTTTTTCCTGTTTTCCTCGCTTTTTTTTTTTCTTCAAAGTATTAGATTTTTGCCTCTTAGGTTTTTCTTTTTAAAAATCCTCTTCAAAAGTAAAAAAGTTTAATAAAGCATTAACAAACAATATTCTCTATTCTTTTTAAGTCCAAAGCTTTCACAACAGAAGTCAATTTGTCGTATTTACATATACACATGTACGTGCAGTTCGGTCCCCCTTCAACAACAGAGTGACTGACGTACGAGAACAACAAAAAACAGGTTTTTACACAAGAGCTCTTCAAAATGAAGAGAAATTTGCATTCATTTGCATGAATATACTTGCCCACAATATAGAAAATTATACGTGAACAAGTATCAAAGCAGTTCAAGTCCTGAAATAGAACAACTAAGGCAATCTGAACTTGGGGAACAGCTTCTTCAGTATAATCTTAGTTAAAGACTTAAACTCCTGTTTCTAAATTGAACAATGTTTCCTGTTTCCACTTTGAGTCCATGAGAGTTGCTCAATATCCCTGTCCTTGAAAAAAGGATGTCCAACTTTGTACAAGTTTTTTTTCCCCCAAAATCATATAGTTTATAATGCTCTCCGTTTATTCCACTGTGTGGATAAATGTCACTCCACGTGTGAGAAAAACTGGATCCTGAAATCGCAAATCATACACGGGGTTATCAAGTCCAAAGCCAAAACGCTTTCCACCCCTTTGAGTTCTCAGTGTGCGTTTCCTTTCTCCTTCAGGTGTTCCACCCTCTTTCCCCAGACACCACAGGTCTTCAGGTCGCTGTGTGAAGTGTGTCCGTGATCAACCTCCCGCCTCCTCAAAGTCAGCCAAACAACTCAAACTTATCACCTAGAAAACAAAATAAAAATTCAACTGTTAGATTTTAACAAACTCTGGACAGCTGACCAATCATTTAGGCAATCAACAGGAAATTTACTTAATTTCTTAAGTTTTAGTGATTAATTTAAAAAAAAATAAAAAATCAGACCTTCTGATCGTGTCTTCAGGAATTTTTTTCAAAAGATTTATACAGTTGTGTTTTACAGAATACTTGTGAAGTTGTTAATTCAAACTTGAGGGGGGCTTCTTCTAATTTAATGATCAAGTGATCTGCTAATTACTGTCCCTTTCTTATTTATGTACAGAATGTGTAACTGTGAAATTATCTCCTAAAACCCAAAGCTTCATTTATTTTACCAACAGTCCAAACTTAACTCTTTACAGTTTCTGTTCACAAAAAAAGGAAAACAGCAAATCCCGGAGATTTTCAAGCCAACACAGGGAGAAACAACTTTAACAAGTATGCTATTATTACAATGGTTACCAATTTCAACATTAATGCCAGCGGCAACCAATGTGATTTTATCTTATATTTTTGCAGCCTTGACTTCCCAACTTCAGGTTGTGAATTAGTAACACATCAGAGCAAGTGCAGTTTACCACTTTTTGTCTCTGGTAACTTGGGTGCTTGTCATTACAGACATAGTACAGACTAACGTTAATCTGTTCCAGATTTATTAGAATATCAAGCAATAATGTAAAAAATAGCCGAAACTACACTCCAGCGATACCAGGCCATACAACAGAGCAGTGAAAGGCTTTAACAGCTAATTCGATAAATGGTTTGGTTCAAGATTACACAGGTGAACTTGCCAGGTGGCAGTCTACTGAGGCAGATTAGCGGAGACCTAACCGGCGAGAAAAACATTTAAAAGACTAACAAAAAACACAACAGATATATTTGAAACATTTCAGAATTAACGTTTACGTTATAAATGAAAGCGACCGTCAGAGACTGAAGTTCATGCTAACTTTTTGTCAACTGCTAATTCACTTTAGCCAACTTAGCTAACTGTTAGAAACTGTCGGCTCGTGCCCAACCGTTCGGGTTTCCGTTCACATATAGGAATACTTACCGTTACTTAAAAAACAAACAAACATATATTTCCTTGACATTTTCTGCACAAAGTTCATAAGAACTTTAAAATAGTGAAACCATCACAGTAGCCGCGAGAGGTTTCACTCATCTTCCTTTGTATGTCAGTAGCTTCACAACGTTCTGCGTATCAGGAGAACCAACATTAGCAACGTTAGGCTACCGAGTTAAAGCCAAGCAGCTCAAAGCTAACTAACCGCTAAGTCGCTACAATAACGTTACTCACATTTCAGAGTTTTCGTCATCTCTAATTCACAAAGATGACCGAATAAATCTGAAATTTACTGACAAAGGTATTTCATGTTGTTTATCTTGCATTATACGTAATTTAATCTTAAACGTTATATGGCGCAATCAGCCAGCTAGTTAGCCTCAAGGCTAATTTAGCACAAATAACTCCACTCGCAAACGTTAGCGATGTGCTAGCCAGCTCACAAACAACTCGAGGGTTTTTAACGGAAACTTGACGGTTTCATGTCACCGTAAACCTACCTTAATTTGACAAGGGATGCTCAGTGTGCGGTTGATCAACTACTTGCTTAACAATTCGCTTTTATAACTGAATTTTACTTGAAATAAATCGCCTCTATTGTGTTTCTTCTTCCTTTAAATCAACATGGTCGCCCTCTTCTTCGTCTGATCGTCCTCGGTGGGTGTCTCGCGCCTGTTTATTGCACGTGTGAGTCCACGACGCTACTGCCACCTGCCGCCAAATCTAGTTACTGCTGCGAGAGGCGACCAGATTATGATGTACTGCCAAAGGAATTACAATGCGAAGGTAACACTGAAAAAGAAATGCATACTTGATTTTAATTCCAGTGGATTATAAAACTAAAGAAAGCTAAATTGTGTGCCTATTGATTTTTTTTAAATCGCTATACAGAAATGATGTCTGTAACGGTAGAATTAGTATTTTCTTTTTTTACTTTTTAAAACACAAGAGCTGCACTCGTGTTTATATAAAAATTATCAGCAGCAGCTTACAGATTTGATTAAAAACATAGTGTTACGTGATATTTTCTGTGCTTATAAATTCAAAACACAAGTTTAAACTGTTTTTGTGTCATCAGACACAATATTTGGAGTTCAAATTACACCAGTCTGATTATTATAACAGGGCTGAATTTTGTAAGGGTAGTTATTTCTTTATAATAGCCTTTACTGCAGAGGAGTTTATAGTTAAATTTAAATAATGAAAGGGGACAATCCAAATAGTGAGTTCCAGTACAACTAACAAGAAACACATGATTCATTCTACAAAGCAGGATATTGACTCTGGTAAAGTGTTCAAGAGAAAAAATAAATATTGGCATTTTTGAAAGTGTTGTAAAGTGTGGAATGACAAAAAGCTATTGTTTGTGTGCAGACTAGAGTATTTTCAACTTACTAATAATTAGGGCAGGGGGTTATGCATCATTAACAGCTTAAAAATTACTCTCAGATACTGTTCCTCCTGAGTTCAATACAAGGTGTTGACCTCTAGTAAGAACTGGAACAACACTGATAAAACTTTCCCTCCTTTAACACAGATTCATTTTTTCTCAAACACTGACTGGGTGCCTGCAGGGGCACAGCTGCTGGGCAGGGTGATGCAAGTCTAATCAGCATGATGTCATTGTTTATGGTGTAAAAGTAGGGTAGCAGATGATGACAGCTGAAGCAATAAACTTCTTACTACCGCCCTTGTATGCTGCAGGTTGTGGTGCTCACAGAGGCCATGTTGGAAACAGAGAGACAGAGAAACTGAGTGAAGTACAAACACATGGTTGGAACAAGTGCAGGAAGTCATCTTTTAGGAGAGCACGATGACTTTGCGAGCGGGGTAAAGTGTTAGTATGGGTTTGAAAAATGTTGCAATGTGGTCTTTTTCTCAGTAAAACCTAAGATACAAGCTTGTGTACAGTACCAAAGAAATGATTCTTTTTAACTTACTTTGCTTTTACCATGTTTTTTTTTCCTTGTGCAAGAGCTGCTATTGTATTGTATATTTGCTATTTATTACCATTTTATTGTATTCTTATCCTTGGGCACTTTGCCATTCTGTTATTATTCCTGGTGCTAGATTTATGTTAATTTGTCATTGATAGGATTGGTGCAATATGGCCTGCATGCAACTTTTTATGATAATCTGAAGAACATTTTGCTTATGTTACAGTGTAGACTGCCTTTTGTTTCCATGTGTGTCTCATTTTGTTATTTATGTCTTTAAGGATGTATCGATGTGATTGCACTTTGAGTGGCACTGATGTCCAAGACAAATTTCCCACAGGGGACAATAAAGTTTATCCTTATCCTTCCCCCCTTCGTATAATAATATCAATCATCCACCTGTGACACCCAAATCAATATAGGTTAATACAATATTTTTAGAGTGAAGTTGTTTATCAGGGTGTGTTAAAAGAGGAAGTAACACTCAGATGAGTTCCAGTATAACATGTACTTTTTTAATGTACCATTAAACAGAAAATGTCCAACAGCTTCAAACACAAGCATTCATTGTAGTTTGGATTTAATCCCAACTTTAAATAGAACACAGTGTTAAATATTTATATTAAGAAATAATTTACTGTATAAGAAGTTTTTTCACACCTACAACCAAACACACTGCTGGTTAATACAATGAGAAGGCCTCCTTATCATTATGTTGTAAACATGTGACAAACTGGCAAAACCAGTCAATCCAAATATAATAATAACACAACAGTGCATCGGGACTGTGTTTCCTGTACAGGTAAACCTTCAGTCCCGCTAAGTTTGGGAACAGAGGCAGAGAGTTTTTTTGTACACCTTACAAATACAACAGCACTTTAAATTCAAGGCACAACAGCTCCAAATACTGACACACATCAGTTAGGAAATGACTGTGAGGGCTGGTTATTGTGAAGTTCTCGACCTGGATCTTTAATGTGCAAGTCTTGGTAGAAAAATACTAATTATTATAAATACTTATCATTTAACATTTTGTCATAATTTAAGATTATTTTAGAGCTGGTTATAGAAAGTATTTAGTGGCTCTCTTGAAAATTGTGCTGTAGGGATGTTAACTGCCAGCTCAGTTAGCTTCCTCCTGTTACACAGGTTTAGTTGCATTCCCATAATTCTCCCTGACTTATTTCCTTTTTATTATTTATTGCACCTCTCTCACCACTTTATGTCAGATCTCCTCTTCATCAAAGACCAACTAGTCCCAAAAATATAATTTAAATCAGCCTGAAGCGTTCGTCGTTTGAGAAGTCTCAGCCAGCTTTGGCCGTTTGTGAAGAACAGGCGTCGGGTTTTCCTGCTCAAAAATCTTCCTCATTTGCTGCACGCAGATTTCTGAGGCGACCTCGGTCTCCTTGGCGAGCTGTGATAGGCTGAGGAAGCCGTGAGGAAGGTCCTCCACCACCGTCAAACTCACCGGCTGACCCATGTCGCGCAGCTTCTTGGCAAACATCACAGAGTCATCCAGCAAGGCATCGAGAGCAGAAGCCTGTGAGGACGAAAGCAACTGTTAGCTGGAAACAGTGAAACCTCTGGAGAGAATAATGGACCATAGCTTGACTGATATTGACATTAAGGTTTTGGAGTTTAGCTTAACAAAATATCACTAAATAGTTTATTTAGTTTGAAAATCAAGCTAGCTGCAGCATGAGACTCCCAAGGAAACAACTTCGCTGCTCCCTCCCCTCTTTGTTTTTGCTCTGTACGCCCTTCAGGTCGCTCTCTCTTTTAGATGATCATCTTGATTTGTCCGTCTGACTTTTTTGTGTTGCTTTGTCGTGTTTGCAGTTGTTGCTAAAGCTGGAAGAGCAACTTTTCCTCCTGTGTTGTCCGCCACTGTATCAGGCTTTCACTAGCAGAGGGGATGTAAACGTGCATCTACCTTTGTAGAGCAGCCAATAGAAACACAAGCGCTCTGAAATGACCTGTGATTGGCCAAAAAGTGTCTGTCATGGTCTTCATTTTCTTAAGCCTGAATTCAGAGCCAAGGAGAGGTACAGAAGTCTGCTGTTCTTTCAGACCACCTGAATTACAATATGCTGAAAGGTTATTATAGAATTTTTGCACAATAACACCAACAATAAACTGCCTACCCCAGCTTTAAAGCAACACTATGTAACTTTGATGCGACCCGTGGCTTTGAAAATTGAAACTTAATGATGCACGTTAATACGTTGCACAAAACAGCAATTTTGGCAAAATTGGGGTATATTTTACAGAGAGAATGTCCTATGGTTCTCCCTCTGATGTCCTGCAACTGCTCTGCCTCAACTCTGTGATTCACGGAGGTTCCTGAAAGCAACATGTAGGCTGCCTGCAGACCGAAGCTGCAGCCGCAGCAGCGGGTAGTTGTTGGTGACAGCTTCGCGAAATAAAAGGCTGCAGACAGACAGAGCAGTCGTAAAATATCAGGGGACATTTTCTCCGTAAAATATGATTGGTTTTACTGAAATTGCCGTTTTGTGTGACATATTCACGTGCATCATTTAGTTTTGGTTTTTGTTCTCGAAAAAAACCCCTGCTATTTTAATGTGATTATCAGGCTAAAAGTCTTACTCTTCCTCCTATAATTTGATCGAGATTTATATCTGATGTCAAGACTTTAGTAGCCACGGAAAGTTGCTGAAAATAAATTCAGTCGTTAAAATGTTTAGATGAGGTTTTGAAATAAACAACCTTCCCTCTCTTACCACTATGTGCACAGGTGGGAGGCCTCTCAGCAAGTTTGTAGGAGCCAGCAGCGGCGACACAAACGGGTTCCTGATAATGGGAGAGGAAGTTGGGCGAACAAAAGCCAGGCACTCGGAGCGCATTGGCTCAAAGCCCTCTGGGTAATCCACATGACATTCACCATTCTGTGTGGATTTGAGAGTGGATGTCCTGCAAGGTTCGTTGCTCTCTGACCTCCTCTGCGCTGACAACAGTGAGCGAGCTCCACCTGAAGTGCGAATGGGCTCCAAGAAGGACTGGATCCAGTTGGAGGCTCCCTGCGTGAGATCGCTGAGCAGCACGGCAGTGTCTCTACCGAGCGCGCTCAGACTGCTGCTGCCCACTGCAGGCTGCACCGTCTGAGAGTCTGCACCTGTGAGGAAGGTGATGAGATGTGAGTGAGGGACGTAAAACAGACAAAAAAGACATGAGAGGAAAGACTAACACAAGATGGATGTGGTTTTAAAGAATGCAAGCACAGCTCTTGTCAAGATGAAAAGCAAAAATCTGTCAATGACAAGAAATGTAACAATTGTACCTTAACCCTACATCTGTTCATTGCAGACAACAGATGAGACTTTGGTCTCTTGTTCAACCATGAACTCACTCTGTGCACGTTGCGTGTTTTTTCTTCTCAGTTTGTGGTTATTTATAACAACAAAGAGACAAAATTTGTTAAAGAAAAAGCTAAAGGCAGCAAAACAAAAATCTGCAGGAGAGTTTGGGAAATTCTGCAATACAGGACATTCATTTTGCATTGTAGTGCATTATAAAAGGTCGTTGCTGCGATTCTGAATATAAACGTCCCAACTGAAGTCGGAAGAATCAATAACTTAATTGATCCTTCAGACTTTGATTGAGATGTTTATAATTATTGCTCATCTATTTTTGACTTAACACTTATTTGGTACTCTGATTTTTGTAAGTACCACATTTATTAAAGCAACACTGCGACTTTAAACGCAACCCGTGGCTTCGAAAAAGGAAACTTAACAATGCACATTAATACACCACACAAAACAGCACTTTTAGTCAATTGGGTCATTTTATGGAAAAAATGTCCTCTGGTTTTCCCTCTAATGTCCTACGAACTGCTCTTCCTCAACTTTGTGATTCACGGAGGTTCCTGAAAGCAACATGTAGGCTGCCTGCAGACTGAAGCTGCAGCTGCAGCAGCAGGTCGTTGTTGGTGACAGCTTCGCTAAATAAAAGGTTGCAGACAGACGAGGCAGTTGAATGATGTCAGAGGGAAAACCAGAGGACATTTTCTCTGTAAAATATGATCTGATTATGTTTAAATTGCTGTTTTGAGCGACATGTTACCATGCAAGATTTCGTTTAGTTTTTCAAAGCCACGGGTCGCAGTCACAGTTACATAGTGTTGCTTTAAACTTTATCCGAGTAACCTGTCGATCGTGTTTATTTTTCATTCTAGGTGTTTATTATTTGTGATGCTTTGATTCTATAGTTTTCCCTTCTATGCAAGGTTCATTTGTTAAATGACCTATCATAGTCACAGATCGTTTGACTGTTTCCTGAAGTGACTCATATAGGATCTATTTACCCTTGTGTTTTTTGAGTCGGGTGTAAATCATAGTGTTATTTGTTAACTTACATCTATGATGATGTCTCTTATTGCTGATTGCATTTTAGCCTTTAGTATTGTGAGTCCTCTTGACACGATTTTGTAATTATTTGCTTCTTTATGTCTATATGCTGCGTCTTATCCTCAGTTAGGCAGCTTTTTTTTCATGTGATTGCATAGGATTAAATCACATGAAAAAAGACTTGCGGCCACTCCCTATTTAAGACGGCCTCTCTCTTTTTGCAAACTGTTTGCCTGATGAAAGTTCAACACTGAAATGCTGCAGAAATAAAATTACTCTTGCAAGGTAAAAAGTGTCTGGGAGTCTACTTATAATTTTGCATTAACTCCATGTATTAGTACCGCATCATTGTGCTAGGTGCCTTAACAGAGGGCTAATGAAGAAATAAGACAGACTGCAGAAGCTCTATTGGTCCCATCTGCCATTTTTGACAAACAGTCCAACTAAATGGGTTCATGACGACTTAGTGGAAACTGAGCCAATGTGTCTGGCTTTTCTATTCTGGGTAAGTCTGATATCTCGTTGAATAACAAACCTGTCAGCCAAAGAGTTGATTAGTGGCATGGATCAAGTTAAATATTGTTTGATGCTAAAGTCTGGTCTGACGGAGACGATGACAGCAGGCTGTGCCTCCCACATCATCTGGTTTACACATAAACCCTCTGGAGTTTTGTTTTCTGTTCCTGTGGCGCTGCATTGTGCTCTTGTGTTAAATGAGGCATGACACGGAACACACACCTCCTGGCGTCCTATTGCACAACCACATACCTGCATAAGCATTGAGGCACTTTGTGAGGACACCCAGAGGCAACAGCGGGTCGATGAGCGTGAGCAGGCGGGAGGGCGAGGCATCGGTGGTGAGCAGGGTGGCGGGGTAGGCGGCCATGATGCCGTCAGGGACTCGGATGCCGGTGGACATGGCCTTCATGGACACAGTGATGCAGAGGTTTCCTCCGGCGCTGTCACCGGCCAGACAAACCCGCTCTGCTGTGGAGCCTGAGACACACACACACACACACACACACACAGAAACATTAGCACTAAAAATGAGGATCATTTCTATATGAATATAAAGGATTATATAAATAGGCTGTTCATTAATGTCTCTATTTAAATTTCTTTACATTCATTTCAGAATTTCCTTCACTTACAAGTGTTCAGTCACAGTGAATGAATGCATGAATGCATGAAG
>JAPQLA010000008.1:4633682-4645551 GCA_029822935.1 Naso vlamingii | reverse complement strand
GCCTAAAAGTGTGTAGTTATTATAAAGTGTTACCGTTAAGTGTTACCAGTGCCTCTTTTAAAAAAAGGGGTGGTAAACACTTTGTATTATTCTAGGAAGGCTAAACAATTCTCTAAAACAGCTGGCCACTATAGTTTTTAGCTTAATTAAAAAGGGGTTAATAATAAATGTTAAAATGTGTGGGGTCATGACTGACTTGAATAACCTACAAAGACCCACCATGTTCACCGTAATGAAAAATCATTTCAGCCACTGTTACAGTGGATCCAATACAGGCTGTATGAAGCTTTGGATAATTTGACAATATTTGTAAGTGTGATTAAATAATTCCTTACGTATGTTAAAATCAAAGCTTTGAATTCCAGTAGTATTTTGAACTGCAACAATTAACAATCAAACAAGAACCAGAGAATGAAAAAAAAAAGACAAATACAAACACACAGATAATTCATTCATGCTGCTAAACATAAATGTGACTCACTCACCTCAAACTTGAAAACCCAGCCTGTCCATCACTGTGTGTTCGTCCTGTGTGACCCTGCAGCAGCACTCAGCAGCAGCATGCTTCGCCTCCTGTGAGCAGACTGATCACATCAGAAGACTGCACTTAATATGCATGTCCTGCTGAATATCTGCTCTCTCACCCTCAATGGGGAAAATTTAATAACTGTGTGGACAGACTTTGTTCTCCTCTCTGTCCAAACATCATCTCCCAGCAACCACTCAAAAGCTTGGCGGGATGAAGGTGTAAATGTGTCCTAATAACTTAATGTGTAAAAGGCCTCGATGGTGGCAAACAGGGCAGTTAAAGTGACAGCATCCGACCACGGGAAAGGGGGAATTCTGCTAGAGTCCACTAGAGGGCAGAAAACTGAGTTCAATGCCTTCACTGCACAGGTTCCCTTTAAAAAATTTCCAGTGACAATAAACTTAAAACATCCATCTGTAATGCATTATGAACATACTTAAAATGGGTTATAATGCACCTAAAGTGCTGTAAAATCATTTTCATAAGCAAGGTTAGGGTAACCCTAACCACATATAATGCATTATTTGTGTATTCATAATGTGTTATAATGTGTTACATATGTTCATAATGTGTTATAATCCATTATAGAGACAGGCTTCATAGAAAGTGTTACCAAATTTGAATTTTATTTTGTATTTATAACTGGGTTTTAAAGCATTTGTGGCTATAAAGATGGCTTCTTATTTGTAGTTTTTTTTTTTTGTTTTTTTTTTACAGATGACTTTGAAATGGAGCCTTCGTCACTTATAAAGATTTATCTTTCTATAAGCCCAGCACAATTGGATTATTTTGAAAAAATATGTATTTTATTAGTAGGGATTCTGCTTTTTTATTGATTGATTGATTTTTTGCTGTTACATTGAGATCACACTGTAATTATTTCATTTTTTAAGATCAGTGAAGCTTGTTTTCTATCTTACTATAAATAGGAAATTAAAAAAAAAAAAAACAACTCTTAGTAATAAAGGATGCTGTAAATAAGGTTAATCAACCCCACCCAACAATTCTGAGATGCTCGAAATAATCAGATTGCCCCTGCCAGTTTTGGCTCCCTTAGAATCAAAAATAAAAACATATTTTATAACAGTACAGTTACTTACATTAGCTGAAGTTAAAGTTGCTTAACATTAGCTTTCAAATATCACCAGCAGCTGCATCATTAATAACCAACAACAAGTTATTACAGTAAAATAGAAATCTGACTGAAGACAGGCTGACGTACCTGTTCTCTGATTTAAAACTGACATGGTCTCCAGCTCTGACAGCTGACTGCTGACGGTATCAGACCCGGTCACAGAGGATGAAAACGTTCGAGGAAGAGGATGGGTTCAGTCTGCAGCCCCTGGATTCACTCGGCTCCACTGTGATCTGTCATCCAGTGTGTCACCCGCACACCAGCCCCCTTTTATACTGTCTGTTTGCACAACGGGCCTGTGATCGGCTTGTATTGTGGTGCCAAATGATCCCTGACTTATCTGCACCAAGGGGGTTGAACATTAAGACAAATAAACACCACAGATCTTAATTACATGGAAGCGAATGTGTATACAACAGGATGTTGTAGTCACAAAGATTCAGTGTGTTTATCTTTGTTCTTTTCATTAAAATCAGCAAAGCAACTTATACAAACACAAAGAGAGCAGTGTGTATTTTTTTTTAATGTATCTTTTGTTCTTTATTATTTTATTTGTGATATTCTTTCTGCTTTATTTGTATTTATTTGATTTTTTCCACTTTTATTTTGATATCAACATTTGTAGGCCATTCTTGCAATGGTGATAAACTATTTTAAGTTAAATATGTAATTACTTCAGATGTTTTGTTATTCAGCGTTGGAGGAAGTATTCAAATCATTCACTTAGTTAAAGAGGCAATATCAAACTATTCAAATACTTTGGTATAAGTTAAAGTTTTGTATTCCAAACATTACTTAAGAAAAGTATGAAAGTATCAGTAACAAAATGTAATTGAACCACCAAAATAAATGTACTAATTATGGAAAATTACCCCTGTCAGTATTATAATTTTGGATGATTTTCAATGATGTGTAAATATGAGGTATTTGGCTGAGGTGAAGTTAATTTTATCTGCTTCCTTTTGTTTGTTTAATATTTACTAATCAAATGTTATCAATTGGTCGAACAAATCCAGAAGTAAAATCTTGACCTGAAATACAAGCTTAACTTGTAACTGTAATTGTTAAAAAGATGAAAGAGAGTAAAAAGAACATTGTTTGCTTGTAAAATGCAGTGGAATAAAAATATAACATGCTCTAAAGCAGACATTCAAATACTGTACTTGAGTAAATGTACTTTGTTACTGATGTGTTCTACAATGGTGTATTTATCAAGTCACTTTCTTCGTCCTTTCTTGTTCTAGAGACATGGCAGCATAAAGTTTTAGTTACCTTTTCTGTGTTTTCATGCCTAAAGTGTCTGACTATTTAAACTCTCATTTTCATTCAACAGCTCAACTCTGTTGAATGTTGAGTATTGTTTGATCTGTGAAACGATAACACCATAATGGTCTGAAATTGTAAGATTTTTCCCTCATGAACATACTATCAGGATGGCTTAACTATATGGAAGACTGTTTAAGCCCTCCCAAGAAAAGCAAAGAAAAAGAAAATGCAATAACGCCACTTTTATTCTGTCAGGGATTATCTAAAGTACAGCGTGTAGCATGTGGTGCATTTCCAAATCAGAAGTCATCATCTAGTGACCTCAAGCCATCATGAGGTAATGGTTTTTTCATTTGCTAAATGTGGTGCATATTGCAGATAAACTAGTAAAATAGCATGGAAGATTCATTTAGCATAAAAAATGGAAAGTTTTATAGGCTATTATGGCAGAGTAAAGCATAATAAACTGTAAAAAGGATTTTGGAGTAACAATCTGTCTTTCACCCTAATTTCACACTGGAGTCAGCAAAAATACATGTTTTTGTTTTAACGCAGACATGTCAATAATGCTATACACACTTAAGATGATAAAGGTTGTAACATATATGGAATATCTTTTTTGTGAAAAACCTTTTAAATGTTACTTTTTTTTTTGCTTAGCTTGCAATATTAGATTTATAGTAGAGAATACGCTTAGAAATGCTCATTCAATGATGACATTTAACAATTATTTAGAAATGTATTTGAACACTGATGATGCTTTGCTGAAAGGCTTTAATTAAAATCACAAACATGATTGTTACATTTACCAGTTTTTAACTTCACTGATGTATTAAAACTTTCCACACTGTGTTCTTGTTTTTATTTTCAAAACTGACTTCTTCCACGTGTTGTAAGTTGCAGGAAGTTACAAATAAGCTATTTGATAAAAGTATTTGGACATTTCTTCTTTACTGTTCTTTAAAGAAAATAGACAGCCTACTCAATACACTTTTAAACATCAAAATTTATTGTAAAGAACATTTAATAACATTTGAATAATGAACAGATTTGATTAAGAAATTAACATGTCAAGAAACCAATGAACTAATGCAAAACATTATTAAATTAATTTCAAACATCAAGTTGTTTATTAACCTTTAGGCTTCAGTAGACACGTTTTGACTCATCGCAGCAGGAAAAGCACAGGTGTAACTGACCTGTCCTTTCCCTTCATGTGGGTCAATATGCCTTCACTGAACCAAAGCCTGACATGAAAAACCATTTTATCAGGTGCAAGTCAAAATCTGTGCTGTGGGAAAGGACTGCTCACAGGTCAGCTTGTTAATTTTAATCTCTTCTTTTTTTCAGAAAACACAACATGACATATTAGTGGTTCAAGTGGTTGGCCTCTGACACCAAATTGTCTGATGTGAAGTTCACAACTAACTGCTTAAAAACTGGTTCAAAAGAATTTTGGAGTCTCAAAAAGAACACTTCTACCATTTAAAAGATGTGCAGGTTCCTCAGCCAAAATCATAATCAGACAACAGTTCCTTCTGCTTCATTTTTCTCAGGAAAAAAAAAAAGCATTGTGAGTCATTTTTCATCAGCAGCAAAATTACTGACATAACATGAGATATATCAATACTCCATTATAGCTTTTGTCAGCAGGGAATGTCAGTTTTTTTCTTTAGAAACATCTGATCTGAAGAAAAAAGTGAAGCTGTAACCTGATAACATGTTGTGGTGTAGCTTGTTAAAGTCATTCTGTATTACAATGTAACAGAGACATTATCTAGATTATTTGCTGGTATATCTGTTAGCAGGAGGTACATGGGATCTGAGTCAGGTAGCAGTGGTGATGACACATTTTTTGGGGTTGTTAGAAGGAACACAAATAGCTTTTATCAGACTGCACATGAATGTTTTATCCTACTGCTCTTTTTGGATTAGTCACAATTACTTTTCCTGATATTCCAGAAATCTTCTGTGACCTCACTTCTGACTCACTTAAGTCACCTCTGTCCCTGCCTGGATCCTCTCAGATAGTGTCAGTGGTGCCCAAACCTTTGCAACACCATGACTGCTATTAAATCGATGCCGAAACCCCTTGAGCAGGCTGAAATTTATTTGCCGTCGACAGATTCTTCCTATGGTTCCCCTCGACACTGCTGGTGACAGTGAGAGCATGACCACAGGCTCCAGGAAAACATTACAGGAGCTCGTTAGTATTGCATATGTTCTCCACTCAACATTTTCCTGATTCACAAATCCCACAATGTGCGAGGTGTTGTAGGGTGCATAGCACACCACAAAAACAGCCAGCGTGGAGAGTGCAACAGTCAGGACTCTTCTCTTTCCCGCAGGGCGCAAATTTGAGTGCCACACAAGTGTAACGCAGCGCAGTGTGCAAAAAGATGTCAAAATGAGAGGTAAAAGAAACATCACGATGGCCATCTCCAGACGCAGCGGCAGCAAAACAGCCAGCTGGGAGGAGTTGAAGTGCTCGTAGCAGACTGAAGTTTCACCCTTACTGGAGACAAAGCCAGCCCCTCCTTCAGCCACCAATGCAATACTGAGGTGAATGATAACCAAGGCCCACAATGCACCACAGATGAAGCAAGAAAACCGAGCACGGCGGTACCTCTTGTAGGTAATTGGAAATGCGATGCTGAGGTAGCGCCCTGCTGTGACAGCAGTGATAAACAGACAGCTGCCATACAGTGAGGAGAAGAGGAAGAAGCTGTAGACGAGGCAGATGGGTGCTGGCAGCCTCCAGTCCTGAAGCATAGTCTCCATGGCTTTGATGGGAAGCCAAGCCACAAGCACCAGGTTGGCCAGGCACAGGTTGAGGGCATAAACCACATTGGGTGTGGTGCCACGCTTGGAGGCCTTGCGCACATACACAAACAGGACGAGCAGGTTGGCCGGAAGGCCCAACAGAAAGGTGAAGATGTAGACAAAGAGAGCGACGCAATCCTTGGGAGCCATGTACATCTCTTCAGTGTAGGACATGGACACTGCTGTGAGGCATAGGAGGTCCAGCAAAAAGGCAGCACTGCCTCCAATTTACCATGACATCCGTAGAACTTCAAACAAACTCAAGCAGACCGGAAAGTCTCTACTGAAAGAAACAAACAAAAGGCTTATTTGACAAAAAGTTAGGTGCACTGTTGTCCTTGTGTCCTCTTCATTTACAAACCACATCTTTCAGAAGATATTTTCTTCACTTATGGTGGCTTTTTCCCTCTTTAAGCTGGTAAGAGAGCTGCTGTAGTGCTGGCTTTCCTTCTCCGTCATGTTCAGATTCAGCTCTGAGACATAACCAACATCTGACAGCGAAAAAAAAAGAGGCGGTAGCCACATAGGTGCTGATGCATGTGGGCATGAAGGGGGCGAGGTGCACACGGCATCATGACAGAGATGCAGATAAGAAGATGCATCAACTCAAGCAGAAGAGCGAGGCATTTAGCAGGCACCAGTCTGCCTTAATTGCTCTTTCAGGGGAGGGTAACAGGACAGGTAGCATCTGGGCCCTTAAGTGAAATGATTCAGAATAATTCAGCTTGTCAGGAAGAACATGGCCATCCCTGTACAGCTGAGGTTGTCTAAGTGAGCTGGAGGGCTGGGCAGTAAAGTCATAAACGTGCTGAAGTTGATGGTTGATGTGAGGACAGGATGGGTTTGGCTTTGGGAAACAGTGACTTGTCACAGCGCTTCTTGGTTTTATGATGAAGAATGAGTTCTTTTAGTGTGTGTATGTGTAAAAATGAGTGTGAGGGGAGAGTGGGAGTGTCATGCAAAAGGCTTTTGGTGAAGAAAATGGAGCAGAAAATTACTATGAGTTGTTGAAGAGGCATTTTATTGCGGCAGGTGATGGATACAATGAAACATATTTCCAGGAACTGACCTGCAGCAGCTCAAAACAAGTCTACTCGCTATTTGATTAGTCTAATGATCCACTGTTGAAAACAAATGTGTTTATAGTCACTGCTCAGACAAGTTGAACTGAATGCGATGACTTCATACTTGCTTCATTTATCAGCTAAAATTGAAACTGAGGGTGGCACGGCCTTCAGTCGTATCACCTCTCATGTTTTTCCTCTGGAGGTTGTAGAGGGTATTTACAAAATGAGGGAATTTTAATTAGGCCTTTTAATTACACTGATAATTGTGATTGTCTCAATAATTTCTCTCATATAAATATATAAAACCCCATGAATATCACATTCACAATGCACTCAGTTGTTCTGATCTCCCCTACATCCAGAACTTAAAGGATATATTGGTATCATTTCTATGTAGAATAATAATAAGAGTTTTTAGAAAGGTGTGGAATAAAAGTATTGCTTTTCCCCAAAGATTTTTTATGATTGTGAATTAATTACTTAAAAAACGTTGTCAGGTTAAAATGGTTATTTGTTTAAGTCAGTCTAAGATAGCCAAGGGCTTGTGAGCGAATAGCAAAAACGACATTTGTAACATGTTGTATCTCTGTGTCATCAGGGAACAAGATTCTCTGTGGTAATGGTGTGAGGTTGTCTTTGGGACTTTTAATATATTCTTAAAGTGATAAGCAAAAACCTGCAGCCTGCAGTAGCAGATTTTTTTGGTCACTTGGGGGCAGCAGCAGCAAGTTGTAAACTCAACTTTTTAAGTTGATACGGTGAACTTGTTTTTGAACTGTGCACATCCAGCAGTAATAGAGCAACATTACCATGCATATATATTAAATTTATATTATATTATGCAACAGTTAGGTCCAGCCAAGCAATTTGATAGGCTAAAGCACATTAAAAATGTGACAATAATTCGCCACACCATTACAGTTTCTTCACTCTGTATGTATGTATTGCCATGGCAACATTCTAATTTACAGCTGCGATCAACAGTTACACTGTAATGTTAATTCATTCAGCATAAAACACGGATTTCTCTCAAAATATAACATTTGAACTGAATTAACGTTTGAACTGAATTCAACATCAATATCAACTCAACATCCAGGTTTGCCGATGTCTCATCAGCCAAACTGGTTGAACTGGAGAAGACCAAGAATGAGAATGCACTGGTAAGATGTTGCTTTAACTATGTAACATTACTGTAGAGTCGTGATGGCGATGTGTGATACTAATTAGGCCTAATGTTAGCTGCACCCTTAAAAAATAATGTTTGTCTTGCAGGTCTGAGAGCTCACTGAAAAGTCACTGGAAGCCATCCACGGACAGCAGGAAAAGATGGAGCCACATACTGTCAGATCAATCCTCAGAATCGGCGGTGCCTGTCAAGCAACAGTCAACTATGCTTTCACCGACACTTAGTTTACTGGCTGCACAATCAACAACAACGTGAGGATCAGTTCGTATACTGATACAAAGCAGTGTAGTGCCTGGTAGCCTGTGTGCACTGCATTGCCAAGGCAACAGTGAGAGTTTGATCCTGAACTGTTTTTGCTGGCAGAGCCAAATAAAGTCCTTAAAAAAAAACAATTTTGTCACCTTTATTCAACATTTTCTTACTCAGCATCACTATTTAAACTGTTGTTGAACTGTTGTATAAAAGCAATATCACACTCGAGGTCATGATGTTGTACGGTAATATTGTCATGGCTGTGGCCTGCGGTCTCGTGCCTACAACCGAACTACAGCCGTGACGATATTACAGTACAACATCATGACTTCGAGTGTGATATTGCTTAAGTATATAAAGTTATAATATAATGAACAACACACTGAGAGCAGTGAGACTGAATCAGAATGAAAGATTTAGGGACCAGATGGCTAAACAACTGTAACTGTAACATATCTTTTTTTAAATTGTCATTTGATAAATCATTGAAAAAATATCACTTTAATGATTTGAAGTCATTAATGCCGTTCCGGAAGGAGGGATTCATGATCAGTGACCAACCAGCTCTACTCCTCATTCTCATGCATGTTATTACCACAGGCTCATACCTGATCACTCTCAGGTGTTTCCCTCATTACACCCAGGTGTTCACAATCAGCAAACCATATTTAAGCCACACTTACCATTTGCTCCTCCAATAGTTGCTAGCTCCCAGCTTTGCACATTCCAGCACTGGCCCAGAAGGGCCCCCTTCAGGCCCCCTTTAGGCCCACACCACCAGGGTGGTGGGTGGACCTCGAGTGTGATATTGCTTTTATACAACAGTTCAACAACAGTTTAAATAGTGATGCTGAGTAAGAAAATGTTGAATCAAGGTGACAAAATTGATTTTTTTAAGTACTTTATTTGGCTCCGACAGCAAAAACAGTTCAGAATCAAACTCTCACTGTTGCCTTGGCAACGCAGCACACACAGGCTGCCGCTGCACCAGGCACTCACACCAGGCACTACACTGCTTTGTATCAGTATACGAACTGATCCTCACGTTGTTGTTGATTGTGCAGCCAGTGAACTAAGTGTCGGTGAAAGCATAGTTGACTGTTGATTGACAGGCACCGCCGATTCTGAGGATTGATCTGACAGTATGTAGCTCCATCTTTTCCTGCTGTCCATGGATGGCTTCTGCTACTTTTAACTTTAACTTTTATAAGGGTCACCCTACTTTCAGCCTTCATTTAATCAGGTCCCAGCACCTCCTGCTGTAACAGCCACGGGCACATCCTCCTTCAAACTTTAGGGACCTTGTCCAAGAGAGCCATGCCCAACCTGGGCTCCCCTCCTTCTGCCTGTAAGGGTCATACCCACTCGGGTCTCCCCTTCTCCTGCTGTGCTGGTCATGGACAAGGCCATCCATCTACCAGAGCACAGTCCTGCTCAGGCTACCTAACTCGCTTGTGTGGCGAGGAGTTCAGCCTGTTGGCTGTTTCGGTACTCATGAATCCTCTTGTACAAAATGATTAGAGTTTCTTTGAAAGAAAAAATTCGACAGATCTTTGTGGCTTAAGAGTCTTGGTGAGTTAGATTACTGTAGTTAGCTAGCAAATGCTCTTTTATAAGTCATAAATTAGACTGTTTGTAATGTGTCCTGGGCCATTTCCACAGGTGATTTCCCAACTTTTCACAATCACCATTATAATCTCAAACTTCTAGTGCTCAATGTATTTATCCATATGTGGTTTGACAAAATTAATGCATTTATTTCAAAGATACATAATTTGAAACAACTAGTGTGCTTAGGGTTATATTCCGGTTTCCTGACCCTGAAGAGAAAGAACCAATGTAATATGGTACTAGTTTACAGGGAAATGATGTTTAATTGGTAAACTTTCAGTTAACTGATTTTAATCAATTGATAGAATTACTTTAAACATTTGCAAACTCATCTAAGAAAGTTCCACTTTTTAAACTTTGATCAAACATTTCTTAAAACTACATCTTTTTCTCTCATTTAAATCTTGCAGCAACTGACACAAACATGTCCATTTAAAGTCATTACAAGCGAGGCAGGTTTATTGTATGTGTTTAGTGCCTGTTTACCAGAATTTTATCTAAACCGCATATACCTTATGAATCAAAGTTCATCATTATCTCCATTTTCATGCTGCAAACAGCGTCAGTTGATCAAACATGAGGAGGTCAAACAGAGCCATTAAGGCTAACGGTCGATAAAAGTTATGACCTTAGAAAACATCAACGTGAGCCATTTTACCCGTGAATTTTTGCATTTTCTTGCCGCAATCACTAAATTCTACCAAAATACAACATCCTATGTAAACACTCCAGAATTATTATCATGAGTAAATGTGTGATTAAGAAAAAACAAGCATGTTATCCACATTCTGAACATAGCAGGGATGTTTTTGTTTTGTTTTTTTAAACTTAAAAAGACAAATATTAACCACACAAAATATTAACCACACAAAAGAAGGTCTTGCTAGGTTTGGAGACCATTTTTTGAAAGAGGGTGACAGTTCATGTTGAAATAAATAAATAAACATAGAAAGCATTTTATTTTTTAGCATTAATGGAACTAATTGATCAATTTAAGACTTAAAGACTGATTGTTTTGCCATTTTGGGCAGAACATTTCAGTGCCTGTTGATGGCTGCGGGTTAAACACGAGGTCAAAGCTAAAAATGAAAGAATTCTTTATGTTTATTTGTTTTATAAGTCACTCCTCTTTTACTACTAAATACCGTGGTCTTACTGGGCCAGCAGCTGCAGATTGCTTCTCCCACTGGAGTTTGTGAGTGGAACCAGCAGCACTGGAGTTTTATCAGAGCAGGAGGTGGATGTGAGGCGGGTTCGGGTGTTCATGCTCCGTTGTTCCAGAGCCAGAGCTTCCTGTTTTCTGGAGAGATCCTGCAGCATACGGGAGTGATGGAGCTTCATCTTCTGCAGAGAGTGCCTGTGTAAGGACGAGACATCAGAAACAATCAGAAATCAAAGTGTTAGAGTTGTTTCTTCTTCTTTGCTCTTGCTATTATTTGTTACCAAGGTCTGTAGGCCTGTCTTCTCTATTGTGGAATATCTCTGATATTTACTTCTGTGGCTTCTTATCAATTTAATGAGCTGAGTTTAAATTATCTCTATGTACAGTCCATACCTAGTTACACATCATTTTCCTTTGTTTTGACAGAGGTAGGTGGTTTGAGGGGGTGAGCAGGCAGATGCCTTCCTCCTTGTTAGCAAAATGTATTTGCCTAGTTTGCCTGATTTATTGATATTCATCTGACTAAGGTTTGTGACAGCTAAAATCTATATCCTCCAGTATGGCTCTGAAATGTTGGCAGCCTAACCATGCTGTGTATTGATAAATCCATGACGCTAGCCTTGGCTCTCTCAGTTACGTCATGGATCTACAATATTCTCTAAACTATACACTGCAAAATACTCAGTTCTATACTACATTATTATCTGTAACTTTGGAGGAGTGGAGGAGTGTACCTCCACGATCAAGACAAGTAGCTGTAATATTCCTATGATATATATATATATATATATATATATATATATATATATATATATATATATATATATATATATAT
>JAPQLA010000008.1:4494510-4507940 GCA_029822935.1 Naso vlamingii | reverse complement strand
TTACACTGGGTTTAGATTTGAATTGTTATGTAATCAGATGTGGGAGTTCCGTAGCAGTGCGGCTGATGACAGACCTTGTGGGAATAGTCCTTAAAATGTGTAAACAAAACTAAAACAATGATAAATTGTTGCTGGTGGCTGGTGATTCATATGTTGGTTTAAGCACAATGGTTGCTGAGATCAGAGCCTCAAGAGTTAATTTGCCGGTTAAGTTACTTATTATTCGTATCACCTGTCTCCTCTTTTTGAGTTATTAGTTCATGTTTTCTCTTAGTTAACTGTTGCTGTCTTTCTATACTTTTGTTTGCTGTAAAGTTAAGGTGTACATATTTGGGCACTAATAACTATTATGTTGATAAGAATACAGAATTAAAGTTTTGCTCATATTTTCTACTCGTCTTGCTGCTCATTAACTTTCAGATTTCCAAAGAACAATTTTAAATTTATTTCGTGACACCATTAACATCATGTACATCTTAGTTCAAGACTAGCAGAGTTAAAGGGTGAGAATGGAGCCAGTTTGGTGTTGGATGCACTTGAAGTAAATAACACTCAGTTTAGTGCTGAGCAATTTATCAGTATAGTGTTGTACGTTGATATGAGACAAGATATCGTGTCAGATTTTGGATATCGTTACATCATGATATGGCACAAGTGTTGTCTTTTCCTGGTTGAAAAGACTTCATTACAGTAAAGTGATGTGGTTTTCTGATTTTACCAGACTTTCCTCAGTGTTCTTTTATTTACCTTTACCTACTTATCCACAGTACTGATAATTATTTATCAAAAAATGACACTGAGTTAATATTATGTGGAATCACCAATAGTCATCCTTACAATAGTGTCTCAGTATTGAGGAATTTGGTCAGAAATATTGTGATATTTACTCATTTATCACCTTAGCCACTCCCACCCCTTAGGCTGCACAAATCACAACCTTCATGATCAATAATTAGAGATATCGACCGATATGAAACTTCAGTATTGTAATAGGTTTTCCAGCTGTAAAGCCCCGGCCTAACTCAGTTATGGTGCCATTTTACATTATCTGCATGTTATTTGTGGAAATAGCATGCAATAAGCTGCATCTCTAAAAAATGATAATTCTTGCCTGTCACATGGTTTGAATTCAACTGATCTATTAAGTCACTCTATAAAATAAAACCATATTTATCCATCAGACTGTCATAACCATCTTATATCCACGTGTTCTTTGCTAAAATAACTTTAATGACATCTTTGGGAGTTTATTTATTTCAGCTCATATTCTTTGTGCATGTGATACTGTACAAATTTTATGAGTGTGTGCTGTGTTGTATTGTGTGTATAATCATGTTTCAGAAAGTCCATCGCTTGATCCTCTCATTCCCAGCAAAGTCACACTGTACCTTGGGAAGAGTCAGAATTAGCCTTGCGTGATTGTCAGCATTGAAAACTTTTTCTTGACTGTGCAAGTTGCTGTGCCAAAAATAGTCTCTAAAAGCATTTTCTGTCATAACAGCTACATTTTTATGGGCAAATAAAACTAATAGGATTAGCAAGGAAGGATTTACAGACAGCTTCCCTAAATTAGATGGAGGATTTAATTTTCCAGATTTGAAATTGAATTATTTCATGACCCAAAGATTTTAATTATGCCATATAATCTGATGAGAAGTGTGTTTATTCCCTTTAAATATTTCCACAACAAATTTGTTTTGAGGATTTCAATTCAATTCACGTGCACCCAAATTTAAAACAAAATTTTAAACCAATTTAATTCCTGCAACTGTGGAGGAAGTGATTATTCAGCAGTAATTTGGCTGGTAATTTTCAGCAATCTTTTGAAAATCCCATTTTAAAACTTTATTTAAGATATGCAATGATGGCATTGGGAGATCAAACTTAAGTTTGAGAGTGGGAAAATGTTGAAGTTCAACAGAGATATTTCAGTTGAAAATATGTGGCTAGTTTGAAATTAATAGTGTGAGATAATTAGACTAAATTGCCATTGAATTTAATCTTCTTATTCATTTTTTTGTTTGAACTGGCGACATATTTGGAGATTTGAGTAAAGATTTAGAGGTCTGGAACCAAACCTGTGTAAAGTAATGTGAAGCAGTTTCTAGTCAAGAAAGTGTACAAATATTGTAGTTGTATTACAGTTATTTTGTGCTGTATGAAGCGCTGTAGATAAAGTAATGCATGCATTCTGAATTTATTGTAAAATTGAATAGGCTTTGGCATGACTGAAGTAAAAGCTGTTGCATATTTCAGGCTTTATCACATGATAGTCATTGCAGTGAGATACTGAAATGTGTTTAAGAAAATTAAGAACTAAACCTACAAACCACCGAGTACTTGCCAGAGGAGTGGTGGTGCAGTGTCTTACACACTTTGGGTGTGTCACAGTAGCACTGAGCTAACATGGTACAAGGACAGATAAAAAGTTGTTTTAGGGCTCTTAATTACTAGGGTGTCATTATCTCTCCACTTCTTGTTCCTGGAGCACTCAGTTGGAACAGAAAGTCAGGCTGCAGCAGCATCTGTATGTTTTATCTTTGGCATGACGAGCAGCTCTGCAGGGCCGTTTGAGTACGAACTAATGTGGATGGTTGATCTAAGCTCATAATCCTGCTCATACTTGTTTTATGTGTGTTCACATGACATGTCCATGTTTTTGTAGGTACAGGACAATCGTTGAAAGTACAGCCGAGTGGCCTTTATATTGCAGGATTGAGAAATTTAAATTTTGCTTTCAGCAGCCTACCAAATAGATCAGCTCCGACTCAGAATATGATGCTAAGGAAATGAAGTTATCAGTGCAGAAGAAGTTTGACATGAAAAATTAAGTTAAAAACATCAATTTAGCCCGTGAATGTGGTGACAAAATGCAGTCATCTTTTAGTTGTTGGATGTTAAATCTCCTTTCCAAAAATAACCATTTGTTAATTAACACTAGAGCTGCAACTTTTAATGGAATAATCGATAAAAATAAATTCCTGGCTTAGCCTCTTAAATGTGACGATTTGCTGCCTCTCTGTGTGATTTACGATAATAAATGATGAATCTTTGTGTTTTGGGCTGTTGTTTGGACAAAAGAAGCAATTTGAAGACGTCACATTGGGCTCTGGGAAATTTAGATGTGTGTTTTTAGCACTTTTTTGACATTTCATGGAACAAATTATTAAGCGATTAATCATAAAAATAATCGGCAGATTATTCGATAATGAAAATAATCATTAGTTGCAGCTCTAATTAACACTAGTGCAAAATCTACACCCTATATTCACATCTCTGTTGTATAGTCAGTTATTATTCATGTGTTATGAATCAGCACCCACAGAAGTCTTTTTACATTTTGAAGCTGGGTGTTATTTTTATCATCAGTCTTTGCTTTTCAAATTCTCACAGTGTGTACAGAAAGCACTTTACCATTCATGCAAATACCCTCTGAGTCTGAACACCTGCAGTTACCTCCTTCTTGAACTCTCTCTCCAGGCTCTCCAAAAACAAGAGGTATTTACCTCAGTGTAAGAGTGATTAGCCTATGATTTTCCCCCTGCATGTTGAGGTGGCTTTGTATTTAACAAGTGGATAATAGAAACCTTCAGGCGATGTAGACAGACTCTAGACTTGACACTTAAAAGCAGCATGTCATACTATAATGTAGTACCAGTAATCTGAATCTGAAGGCATTTAAAGTTGTTGATTGAAATCTATCTGATAAGAACGTTGATACTTCAGTCTCAATATCTTATTGTGTTTAATCGGTGGTTAAATCTGAAAGTGTAAAGAATATCATAGATTCAGCTACATGCCAGCAGGTTATTACAAACCTGATAACAAATCCGTTACCCAGCATTCATTGTGTTCTCCAGCAGGCTATCTGTCATCTTAAGCTGTGCAAGACTTTTACTTATTATTTTAAATATCAACAAGAGCTGCAGTGATGAATCGAATAATCGATTAATTGGTCTGTAGAACATTAATCTCCAACATAATTGATTAATAATTTCAGTAATTTTTCAAATAAAAAAAGTTAAAAGAACTGCTGGTTTAGCCTCTTAATTGGGAGGATTTGCTGATTTTCTTTGCCATTTATGATAAAAAATGAGGAATCTCTGTGTTTTGGGCAGTTGTTTGGACAAAAGAAGCAAACTGAAGATGTCACATTGGGCTCTGGGAAATTTAGATGTGCGTTTTTAGCACTTTTTTGACATGTCATGGAATAAGCCAACAATCGATTAATCATAAAAATAATCGGCAGATTAATAGATAATGAAAATAACTTTTAGTTGCAGCCCTAATATCAACATATAACAAAAGCAGTCTGCAGCTAGTTTTTTTCTTTGTGTGTGTGTAAGAGAGAGAGATTTAGCGGTTATCTTTATATTTAATTTGCATCTTCTCTTGAAGTGTTTTTACTTTTCCAGAATAAGCTTAAAAATTCTTTCTGTGTTTTGTGTTTTTGCAGCTAACTCATCAGCTAACTTACTCTGGTGACTTAATACTATTGTGAGCCTGTGCATATTTTTCTCTGCCCAGCTTCAGACTTTCTTAATTCCTGTAATGGGGCCTCATGAATAAGATATCAAGCACCTCTCAAGAATGTTGCCAGTGTTTCCTTATAATATAAATAGGAGATGTAGTTTAAAGTTCTTATTGATAAAGGAACTGAGCCAACTTTTCTATCTTGCTTTTAATGTTGGATTTTCTTCAGTCTTTCACTGAATTCAGCACATCTGGTGCCTCAAAGAACATTTTCTTATTCTGGAATCTTGACATTCAACCAGTTACAGACTTTCCATAGTCGACCAAACGGCCTGTGTGTTGTTTGTAAGTCAGCATCATGTAGTTTAAAAGTATTCATAAGGCCACATTATAACTGGAAAATAATCTTGAGTAAAAAAGTCAACATAACCTTTTCATTACGTTTTCCTGCACTGTGTCCTCACAGATACTCTCTTGAAGATGAGCCCTCTAACCTGGATGAGATGCCTCTGATGATGTCGGAGGAAGGCTTTGAGAATGATGAGAGCGACTACCAGACGCTGCCCCGGGCCCGAATCAGTCACAGTCAGAGAGGCCTCGGCTGGTTCCTCCTGGGAGGGTGGAGAGTCCTCTGTGGCAGGTACTTACACAGCTTTACATTATTGTTGTTTATATGCTGCTCTCTCATGGCTTAATCATCTTTGCATTATGACTTAGGCTATAGAATTCACATCCTGGTCTCATGTAGCTGGAACTGTTTCTCCGGCTTCAGTGTAATTTCTGCTCAAAAAAGAAAGTTACAGAAACTTAAACTATAACTTTTTCGCAAATCTCTGCTTCTGTGTTGCTCCTCTACTGCATGTTTTTACCTTTTGTCACCAATTGCTGTGACCTTGGGTATTTTTAATATCAACTTTACCGTAATGTTTTACTATAATGACATGCCCTGTGGAAGATTTATACTTTGCTACTTATAAAAGATCTCTAAACTTAAAGTTCACAAGGCAACAGTTTAAATTTTTCTGTAAATTTTCCTTTAGTAATAGTTAGAGAAGAGGCACCCTGTGTACAGATGCCTTGTCCTCGCTGCAGTGGCCAGGGGTTCGAATCCCCCTGCAACCCTTTGCTGTGTGTCATTCCCTCTGTTCCGATTTCCTGTCTTCAGGAATTCTTCAGCTGTCCTATCGAGAATACAGGCACAAATGACCAAAAAATATCTTTAATTATAGTCTGAGAAAGGTTGTGAAGTCAGTTATTTTCCAAGAAAAGTTTGCAGATATTTACTTCTTTCAAACTTAAATGAATTTCTATGCTGCGCTTCAAAGTGGTGTCATTTTCTTTTTGCATATTAGAGTACTGGTGCTTCCCTTTGTAAATTTAACCAACCTGGAAGTTGTCAGTGTTTTGTTATTCTGTAAATGTATGTGTAGTGTATAATGTCAGTAAGTATGCCTCTGATCATCAGTTTGGATTTCAAACGCACCGGTAGTTGTGCATGAAGTGCAAAGAGAGGATAAGGGCATGTTTTTTGGTCGAGTTCCTCGATGCGCACCATCAGTCCAAAAAGATTTTCAGGTCAAACAGAACGATGCTGTTTATCCAGCTAATGATTAATTTGACAGGTTTTTGCCCTCTAAAGATGCTTCTCTCTGGCTAAGAGGCGACTGTTTGTTTATGCCAAAACATTAAAGTGTAACATTCATAAACAAATGTTTGTGCAGCACTTCAGTGCCCCAAAAGTAACATTTCCTGAATTTTCATGGAATATTCAGTTTTCTGTCGGGTTGTTGTGAGTGGTGCATCTCCAGCTGAAGCTGCATATTGATCCCCCCTCCCCGTCCCCCCCACTAATGAACAAATCGGATTTTTCACAGCTGACCAGTTTGATGCTTTCCAGTAATTTTATGTGTGCTTAGTGTGGGATTATAAAACACAAATAATTCACACTGAATAAGCCCCGACTGTTCAAATGGCATATTATTTGAATAGCATTCATTTGCTCAAATAATCGCTCTTATGAAACTGGACGCAGTGCACAGAGACACAGAACGTTGAGGCCAATACAAACAAGACTTTTTACCAAAGTTGATTTATTTAGTTTTATGTTTTGCCAACTTGCTTAAAAAGTGGAAAAGCCAAGTCGAGCAGCATGACGGTATACACTGACACTCTGCCCTCTTTGCCCCTCAGGTGCCAGTTTAGGTCATGCTCACATCGAGCCCCCCTCATTGTAATTTACCCCCTCACTACACCTCTGTTTGCATTTGATATCAGATATGCTAGATAAGCCCCAGTGTAGTCATTAGCAGGTTGATAGAAAGTCAAATACTTTTAAAAAGTAAATGTAATCTGGGCTCCATCTCTTCTCTCTCATCTCTTCTTACAACTTTGATAGCATCACAATAATAACATCAGTACATAAGGTCAGAAGAGTCAACATGAGTTAAAACTAACAAGGAGAGGAGGACAAATACAAATAATGTTTTGTAATACAGCATGTTTGTCTGCACACACGCAGCATGTGCTGAGAATGCTTCCCAGCTCTTACAGTTCGACTCCCAGAGCAGCATCAGCGGAGGAATTCCCTCCCCAGGATACAAAACTTCTTAGATCATTCAAGGCACTAGTGGCAAAGGATTTCTTTACAAAAACTGTGTCAAAAGAAACGTTGAAGTGTAACTGAGACTGACAGGACCAGAGATATAAATAACGTCAGTGTAGGATGCTGCAGGACACAGCTGCAGAGCTCAGCCGCAGTTAATTTAACAGCTGAGAAAATTCATGAGAACTGAGGGTGTTAACTTAAAACGTCTTGATATACATTATTAGATGTCAAAATCCGTCTTTACCTACAGCCAGTTAAATTATTTAAAAAATTCTAAATTTACAGCCTTCTGTCAGTATTTTTCTTTTTTTTACTGGGTTATTACAAGTTCCTGAGAGTGTTTAACACAAACTAAGCACAGCTGTATGATTTGAAGCAAAAATAATGAGTGAAACAAGTATGAAAGTCTAATGGAACACACATTTTAAATAATAAGTTAATAATTAAAGTGATTCTTTTCAGCAAAAATTACCATGATTTCTTAGATAGAGCTTCTTTGCTTTTATGATTGGCTGCTTTTCTTCATTTGATGTTATTGTTGGTTATATGTCTTTGGGTTTTGGACTGTTGGTAATACAAAAATGCAATTCAAGGATGTCAAATAGAAATTAGGAAAATGCAATGGGAGCTTTTCACATTTTCAAACATTGTCCAGGTCAAACAATTAATGCATAACCCATAATAATTCATAACAAAGCTGAAAAGTTGTGTCACTTCACATTTGCTGTCTTGTGGCGGTGTAACGTGTTTACACTGATTCATATTGATGTCTTCCCCTCTCAGCTGCTGTGACTGCCTGGCCCACATATGCCGGAGGAAGAAGGAGCTGAAGGCCCGGACGGTTTGGCTCGGCTGCCCAGAGAAATGTGAGGAGAAGTTCCCCAAAAACGCCATCAAAAACCAGAAGTACAACATCTTCACCTTTGTGCCTGGGGTGAGTTGGAAGAAAAGCAACAACCTGTGTTTAAACTGTATTTTCTTATGTCATAGCATTCACATTTTACCCTCTGATAAACACAGAAGTTACGGCTTTTTTGACTCAATGTTCTTACTGGTACTAGCTTTTAGAGTCCCCACAGTTGTAATTCGTCCTTCCAGTTGAAATATGCTGGTCTTTTCACAGATCAACAGTACGTAAAGCACAGTAGCATGCATCGGGTCTAATCGTTAACTGTTCTGTCACTAAGTTAAGGGTTTACACTGTAGGGGACATTAGAGAATCCATCAGACTTACTTATTAAAAAACCAAATGGCTCCATGATTAAGAGGGCTGCCGTCGGCGCGGGCCATAAAATGTCAACTGTCTATTAAAGACATACATATTCTCATCGATGTTCAACAAAACGACTCTGTTTCTCTCGCCCTCCACTTTGAATTATTAAATACACACAAATTGAGTTTAGCAGTGTGCATTTTTCCCCAAAGGTCAGGGGGTTCATTAACTGTAGAACATCGTCCATTGATCCCAAAGTCTCTGATAATCTGTGACTGGATGCTAGAGTCTCATTATTGCAAGCATTATTCAAAATTTGACCTTAGATGAGTAGAGTACTCAGGGATCCCTGTTGATGGATGGTCCATTAGCAAAGAGCCCTCAGTAAGACACAGGTGGTGCTGAATTAAGAAACTCAGCCTGTTTTTCCTTTTTCAGTCATTACTGTAGTTATTGTCTTGTGCTGTATGTTTATTCTGCACAGATAACATTGTACCGAGTTTCGTGTCATGTGAAATTTGCACCTTGAAGCAGAAGTACAGAGTGTCAGAGTTTCCATTAGGTTAATGTAAAGCTAACAGCATTAGCATGTATCTTATTTCACCTTGGAACTCGTACAGAAACCCATCCAGGCTCTTTGTTTCCTTTGGCAGCTGTCGTCATCTTCCACTCCACTCACCTCGCTGACATGTTCACTCACTTCTCTGAATCCTTGTCTCGTCTGCTCCCCTCTCAGGTTCTCTACCAGCAGTTCAAGTTCTTCCTCAACCTCTACTTTCTGGTGGTGGCCTGTTCCCAGTTTGTGCCATCGTTGAAAATCGGATATTTGTACACGTACTGGGCACCTCTGGTAAATACACTCTGTTAAATTGTATGAAAATTTATTTGGTCTCTCTTAAATCCACCTGATGCAAACTCTGAAAAATGCACCAAATGCGAGTACATGTATAAGTATATATAAATAATATGTAAATATAAGAACCAAATATATTGCTCATTTATTTGTTTCCCCAATTCTGTTTGGTGCATATGCTCTGTGTGTGCAGCATGAAGGACTCCAAGCCCTGTGTTGCACAATGGCAAAAAAATTACCTCTATATCTTAAGATGTCGTTTGCATGTGTTTGTAGATATTATTATTGTTTATTTTTGACCACCTTTATGATTGCTACATGTAAATATCAAAATGCAACAAAAGTTTGTTAAAGAAAAAATGTTCTTTTTATGTACATGTATTACGTATTTTTAAGCAAAAATGCCGGAATTGTCTGGTTCCAAGTATTTAAATGTGAGAATTTGCTGTTTTATGATTGTAAATTAAATTTCATTGGGTTTTGGATCGTTGGTCAGGCAAAAAAAGTAATTTAAAGACCTTTAAATCACATCTAACTTGTCTAAAATTGTGATGTGGTCTCTATTTCTTTGAACTTCATAGGCTGAACAATTGATTAACCAATAGAAAAATTAAATCAGAACTGGAGATTAATCGTTAATGAAAATCATCATTACTGTCAGGCTTAAAGCCAACAAATCACTGATGTTACAGCACATTTTGGATTTTAGAGTCACCTTTTTATCCTGTGGAGAGACAGTTTAAAGTACGTTTACAGTTTCCCACTTTGTGTTTTACTACAAGGGACGATAAGTCATGATTTTAGAGGGAGTGGTAGTTTTTTTTTGCATTTCATTCTCAGTAAAAAAATACATAAAGATGAGGTGACTTTTGTTAGAATCTGCACCAAGACAACACTTTCCCTAATGTCTGCAGAATATAACTTATAGGCTCTCTGTAGAACCGCAATGATTCATCTATAATTTTGTGTTCTGGCACATTTTACCTTTATTTATATTTATTTAAATCACAGGAGCTGCAATTTGGATATGGCACTTGGATATGTTGGAATTTGGACATTTTTTGATTGTTTTTTCAACTTCTATCATAAAAAGCTACTTAAAAAGTTTTCTTAGAGAAGGCAGTAAAGACAAGTCTGTTGTGACCTCATTTAAGTGCTCAACAACAGCTGACTTTGAGCAGCTGACAGAGTTCCTGAGTTTTTTCTCAGTATGAAGTGACTCACATTTTTGGTTTCCTGTGTGTTGAATTAAACTTTCTCATGTTATGTTAATAGATTCTGTTATTAGTGAAGCTTTATAAACTGTCATGAAGTGACTGATCTGCTTTGCTCTTTTGTCACTCAGGGTTTTGTTTTAGCCGTTACGATGGTGCGAGAGGCTGTGGACGAGGTGCGACGGTACCAGCGGGACAAAGAGATGAACTCTCAACTCTACAGCAAGCTCACAGTGCGAGGTGAGTGAGGAAAATCCATCCACACTCAACCTCTTGCCTCTAACTGTTTGCTGACATTATGGTAACAGATATGCCAGTGTTCAGTCAATGCAATTAAGAGACGGCACTGTGCTGGACTTACACCTGTAACACAAGTCATTCCTCTCGCTGTAATTGCATTGATTTTTCTCTCTCAGTGTCTCTAGACTGTATGATCTAAGATCTGTCCCTTTGTTGAATGTGTGGTAAAATCCCCATGTGTGGTATCTGTGACCATAGCCAAGGATGTCACTTTCACACACGTGCTCATGTGCTGCATGTACACAGTTTTGTGTGCGTTTGAGCACAGAAGAAGTAAAGTGGTGGCGGATATCGAGGCAATAATAATTGAGAGTGACCCTATGTGCCATCATTGTAGTCTAGATGAAAACAGGAGGGTATCACATAATCATTCAGGAGGAAATTGATCGGTTAGAATGTGAGAGAGAAAAGAGAGGAGCTGTCGCAAAAAGTGGGCTGTGGTTTTAAGAGTCAGCGCCATTTTCAAGGGACCAGGAATCAATACCTGCATTTTATTTCATAGCTATTTAAATATTCACAGCAAAGAGGAGCAGAGAAGAGTCTCATTTTAATGTGTAGTCACTTCATGGCTGCAGCCTCTCACATTTTCCTCTATTCATCCCATCTGTCTTCAGGTAAAGTTCAAGTGAAGAGTTCAGACATACAAGTCGGGGATCTGATCATCGTTGAAAAGGTAAAGCTGCATCTTTGCTTGTAAAGGATTTTAGATCCATCAACTTCAAACTAGGAGCGACAGATGCATTGGTTTGGCAGTAGTATTGGCTGATATTGGCCTATCGCAGATATATCAGTATCAATGTTTATGTTCTCCAAAGTGCACCGATATTAGAAAAGTTTTTTAAATTCAGAAAAAATGTTGCAGTTTGTCCAGCAGCGAGTGGTCCATTTCATATCAACCGGTAAAGGAAGTGTTTACTGTTCTCACTGCAGTCATGTTTGGAATAAAGTTTGTTAAAGTGTAAGACATCCTGCTTCCATCACATGTCTTTGTCACAGGTGTTTGATAACCACATTCAGCCGATATTTATATATCAGATATGAGACTTTTCTTGCTCCCTAATATCGGCATTGGCTCCAAAAATCTTATTGGTCTGGCCCTACTTTTGACCATTTCCTCCTACAAATGGTATTCTCTTAATTATGTATTTTTGTGCAAATAGCTTTTTGTTTGGACTCCAATTGAAGGTGTATGACACAAACTGCAGTTTGTTTATTGATTAGGAAGTAAGCAATTTAGATAATACCTACATTTTGATGTGGCTTAATCATCATCCAGTTCCCTAAAAGACAAAATATGTCTGAAGCAAAGTATTTTACTACACAAGAAGAATAAGGTTCTACTTTTATCTTCAACATCTCTTCACACGACAGGTATGAAAGTGAGCTGTGATGACACAACCCCATTCTCTTATGAGAGGCTCAGCACACAAAAAAAAATTGGTGTGATGCAGAATCTAAAGAATTACTACTGCATTACTTTACTATCTTCTCAGGTTTAAGTCAATTTATGGAGTGTTTTCATCTTTTTAATTTTTTTCTTCTTAAGAAGAAGTTTTCAGCTTTATTTGTCTCACCCCCCCCCCCCATCAAAGGTTTTTTGCATCTCATTCAAAAGAAGAAAATGAGAATTTTAGGTGCATTTTCCAGCATTAGTTGACCAATCATTTGAAAGTACAATGTGCAGCTCATTTGTTTAGAGTTAAGCTTTACTGTGACTGCAGAACTGATAATGCACCTTTGTCACTATAGATGTCTCTACACCTGTTTGGAGGTGAACTTAAGTTTCAGCTTAGCCAACATGAAATCTAGAGTCTGCTGCTAGAAAATGGACAGGTTAAAATTTCCTTTACTATGTGTTAGACAGATGTTAAAACACTGTTTCTCTCTTACTGTTTCACCCTCAGGTGAAAGTATTGACCTTGTTAAATTATGCAGGCAGATTCGAAGGGCTTTTGCCACAGTGCTCAATAACACGCTGCCGTTTGCTCTTCTCGTTTGTTTTTCTAGAACCAGAGGATTCCTGCAGACATGATATTTCTGAGAACATCAGAGAAAACCGGTGAGTAGGCAAAGTGTTGTTATTGAAGAGACAATATCAAGCTCAGCATAACTCCTCCTGGATTAAAGGTTTTAGAATGAGTAAAAATATCCATTAAGCGAGTTCAATAGATCCAACAATGAGGCAGAGTAAAAATAATGCCTTACAGTTGAACTTTGTGTGCCCTGTGGCTCTTTAGCAAACTGTGTCAAGATCATTTGGATGAGAAATGTGACTTTTCTCCTCACTTCCAGTCCTTTGACATCATCTGATCAAGGCAGCAAGTGATTCATATGATTTATGTCACATTCTTGAGGTGACTGATGATGCAAATTCCATTAATCAATGAGCTGCGTCAGATCCCGGCTCTTTTCTGAGGGGCATTGTGAGGAAATGTTCAGAGGACACCATATCCATCAATCTTTGATGTGCCAATAATGTTGGCAGGCAGTTGTTGATGTCTTTATGCCTCAAACACGCACACACATACATAAACACATCCTTATCTTTCACACAAACGGTCTCGCGTACTTTGTCTTACACACACACAAACACACACACAAACACACACACAAACACACACACACAAACACACACACACACACACACACACACACACAAACACACACATACATCTCAGTGATGTTATGTGTGGAGCTGAAGTGCCATCGCAGCAGAAGGAAAGCATGAATCATCCTCCTTGTGTTAATGTTTTCCATCATAGTTAACCCTCC
>JAPQLA010000008.1:3998397-4009060 GCA_029822935.1 Naso vlamingii | reverse complement strand
TACCGTAAGCGTCATAAACACAACATAGACATAAAACTATGTAATTTATATATACCTAGATTTCTTAAATGTATTTATTTATTAATTTTGAATTGTCCACAGTGTGGTGCTTACCTCTCTAATAACTTTTGTCAGTTAAAGTTACCCTTAATGGTCTGATTGCATATTAATTGCTGCCATTTGTGTGTTTGAATGTTGGAAAAAGCATTTTGTTGCTAATCCTTCTGAATATTTTCTCTTTGTGATTTCATATTGACTCATACACTCATATTTAATATGAATCTAACCTGGATGAGGCAACTGTGCTGCATCTGCTTATGTCAGTTACAAACTTGTCAGTGGGTTGTACATTGAATTGCATGTTAAGCAAACAAATATATATATCTGAAAGGGTCAGTGTACTCCAAAACACAGCAATGTAACAAAAGAAAATACAACTTGTAGGATTCAAATATTACTTGAGCAACATCCCAACTTAAACAAATAACACATACACTGTGTGGACAGGTGTGCTGGATCGCCAGGTAAGAGGGCAAATAAGTCTTACTGTGTTTTGGGGTGAACTGTCCCTTTAGCCGTCTCATTAGCTGCTCTCCCAGCTGTTGTTACTGGTTGATGATGTAGATAGATTTGCCCGTGATGGTCAGTTGAGTCATACTTGTATTTACGGTGTTCAGGCCTGAGGATTTGCGGCGTGAGTTTGGCCGCTATGGGCCGATAGTAGATGTCTACATCCCACTTGACTTCTATACACGTCAACCAAGAGGATTTGCATACATTCAATATCCTTTCCCAATGAGTTTTGACTGTTTGTGCTCTTGCTAACCACTTTTACTTCCCTTTCAGCAGTGAAGATTTGCTTTGTTACATATTTTTCTTGCACATAATTTGAATAAACATCTAACACACGTATTTCTCTGTTATTGCTTCAGAAAATGTAAAAGCATCCAGTTGTGGAACCGGCCACAAAGAGTAACAAAGACCCATATAGAGTAGCTGTAAAGACAAGTCACACAGACCTTCAGGATCAGAGGGAGGGAAAAGGTTGAAAAGAGAAAGTAAAGCATGAAGAGGAAAAGGGAACGGAGACAAAGCTTGGAAATGGCGGCAAAGAATTGGGAAAAGAAAAGAGGTTTAAGAGGAAAAGGCAAGCAGGAAACCCAAGTCTCTGTGGGAGTCCGTTAAAGAGTGTAAAGATCAAGATGAAGTTCAAAGTCAAGCATGGGCAAAAGGTAACGAGTCTGAATTATTTTGTATCCTCCTGAGACAAATCCACAAATTTGACATGACAGCAAAATCAGCTTTTCCCTGTGATATGGATGACATTTTCATTTTAATCAAAGCAATTTAATCATCTGTAAATGTATTTGATTTGTATATATATATATATATATTTTAGTCGTGATCCCTCAGACAATTTTTTAATGTTTGAAAAGCTTGCTTCATCTTTTATCTCTACAAAAATCTACTGAGTGTGTATTTGTTTGTTACTTCTCCTACTTGTTATCACATTAACGGACAGGTTGTGCCATTTTAAGCTGTTAACCTTGAAATGAGGCCACACAAATCAAAAATGTTTGATGAATGCTCTGCATTCGTTTTTTTCTTTTTCTTTTTTTTTTCTCTCTCTCTTCATCCTTCTGAGAGAAAACATTTGTATGAATTTGTGTGGCCTTATTGAAAATGAGAGCAAACAAAACCCTTAACCACTCAGCATATTTGAGGATGTGCGTGACGCAGAGGATGCCCTTCACAGCCTGGACAGGAAGTGGGTTTGTGGCCGTCAGATTGAAATCCAGTTTGCCCAGGGTGACCGAAAGAGTAAGTGAGGATTTGAATTTTGTTTTACAACTTAATACCTTGAGTAGTAATTATGTTTTTGAATTGAATTTGTCAGGGTCTCTCTTTCTGTTCCTCTCTTTCTCTCTGTCTCTCCACATATATAATATATATATATATATATATATATATATATATATATAAAAGATAGATAGATAGATATAGATATATATATAGATAGAGAGAGAGAGAGATCGACAGACAGATTGCATAGCAGCAAACTAATGGCAGGACTGGAGTGGCTAAAATCATGGCATAAAGGCATCTGTGACAGTGTTCTATTGTAAGAGCATCAATACTAAATGGATTTTCTGGCTTGCTGGAACTCCTTAATAAAGCTGTTAGCTCCACCTGTGCTCTTCCTGTTATAGCAAATCAAAATGTCTTTCAGGTCCTGTTGTAACAATGCAAATGATGCCCTCTGTGATTTAATTTATATTTTCTGTTGATGCAAATAACTGCAGACACTTCCTGATACATGAATGTTTTAACTGTTAAAACCAGTCATGGGTGTGTTAACTAGTTCATGCCGGCTGTAATGCCTGATATAGAAGCACACTGTGTATTAGCTCTGTGAGCTTATGGGATAGAAATTATTTTACATTCCAATATATTTGTTGTGCACTTTCATACTAACAGTGTCCTGCTCTGAGTGTTGTCCTCCTGAGTATCTAAAAATAAATACTTCCCAAAATGGTTTTGGGCCAACCCCTTCCCCCTCACTGTTTGTCCCATCAGCACCAAACCAGATGAAGTCAAAGGAGCGGCGTTCTCCAGGCAGATCCTCCCGGTACGATGACTATGACCGAGACAGTCGCCGCCGGCGTTCACGCAGCCGCAGCTATGACAGATACAGATCACGCAGCCCCTCTTACGACCGCCATCGCAGACGATCGGAGAGTCCTCGAGAGTGAGTTTTTCTATCAGTGACGTGTTAGTGCAGACTCACTCCTCCTAGTATTTCAACTTGAATGTTTCTTTGAAACAGAAAATAACTTTTCTTTTCTTGCTTCAGCTCTCGTGGACGGATGTATGGAAGAGGAAGAAGCAGAAGCCGAGAGGACGACAGGTACGACTTGTCGTTGATGCTGTTTGGAGGTTGTGATTTGAATCTGTTGCTCTGTTGGTTATTATTCAGAGTTCAGATGCCTGCTGTAGTCCTGTAAGGTTTTTAAAGCATGTGGATACACCGGTGCAGACACAGAGCGGATCTAAGATAATGAGCTGACCGAGAAAAATGAAATGAAAGCACTTATATTCAAAGAGAGCAACATACTGACAGAATGTAAATGGATTGAGACCACGATCAGATGGAGTACAGTTACCAAACCAACAGGAAGCAAAAGCGTATTCAGAGCCCAGAAGTAAAGACAGTCGAATGAGTGTCTAAATGTTCTGCAGGTTTTACTGATGTTTCTGTCATTGTCAGGTACAGGCAGAGGCCGCGGAGAGAGTCCAGAGGGAGGTCTCGATCACACTCCAAATCTGCATCCCCACGAGAAAACGTCAACCCGGCGTCAACCTCCCATTACACCGAGGAAGAAGTGCGACGGACGCACTCCACGTCCCGCTCCAGGTCCCGGTCGGTGTCGAGATCACGGTCCCGTTCACGCTCTCGTTCCCGATCCTGGGCTGGACGCAAGTCAGGAGGACGCTAGAAAAGTATCCCACCCCGACCCCCACCCCAAATCCGTCGTTATGTCAGATGAACCAGCATCGGTCATTTGTCAAGAAAGATTTGTTTGTTTTGACATGAATGTAACGTTTCCTGAAGCATTTGTAGAAAGCTTGTTTTGTTGCGGCTCCATTTTAAGAACATTGCTGGTTCTTTGCTTGGTTTTATAAAATTGTGTTGGTAAGTTTTCCTGATAGGAATATGAAACAGTCACCGGTTTCTGTGTTCAGTGATAGTTGGCCAGGAATAATTGTCTTTTTTTAAAATTTTTTTCTTCCTTTTTTTTTTTTTTTTTTTTTTTTTTTTGTATGCAGTTACTGACTTCTGTTCTCTGAACCCTATGCACCCTTTTTTTTTCTTTTTTCCAAAAAAAAGAGAAACAAAAATCAGTATTTTGAAAAGGAATCAAGTCCGTTGAGGAACCAAACTTGTGTTTCTGTGTGTTTGAACACATCAAACGAAACACTGCTGAACCATACTGATGTTTTTCCCACAGCTGAAGTGCAGATTTTTTTTTCTTCCCATTTCTGCTGCGATCATTGTTTTTAACTTAAAGAAAACCCATTCCCAAACAGTTTAAATTTGCTTTGTTACATCCATTCGTGCAAAAAAATATATATATTGGAGGATAAACCCCTTGAGATGCAGCATCTCATTTTTGAGTGGGTCCCTGAAAAACAACATGGCAGCAAACAACATTGAACAAGTAGATTACATAAATAATATATAGACACAAAAACATTTACAGCTTGAGAAAATCTTTTGCTGCAAACATCAAGTGCACATAACACTGTCACAACAAACAAAACTACAAGTCAGAGAGTTTCATAAAGTGAGTCAGTGGCTTCCCTGAGAAAAGAAACATTCAAAAAAAAAAAAAAAAAATCATTCTATGTGGGAAAAGGACCAGTGGTGGTGTCAGCTGTGAGTATTGCGGCTAAAATGCACAAAAATGCTGCTTTGGTCCTTTAAGTGTTAAAATTTTGTCAACCAGTAACTTTACCTGCAAACTGCTTGAACTGTACATGGATTTGTTTTCATTTTTGTGGTGTTTCCTGTAAGATTAAACCTTTTAAAAGAGGTATTTTATTTTTGGAACATTGCTCCTGGTTTTGGTTCTGAAAGAAAGCTAACTCGAGTTTCTCTTCGGTGTTTCCACGACTGTGTTGATGGTTTTTCAGAATGAATCTTGTCACTGCATGTTTTATTCTCCTGATCTTCTATCTTTAGTAGGAAGAAACTGTTATTTTGAGTAATAAATGGATAACATTCAACATGAGGAAATCATGTGTGAGTTCAGTTTGTAAAAGTTGCTTGTTGATGCGAGCTGCTCAACTAAAGATGAATAAACTTCATTTAGGGAATCTGAGGAGACAGACTGAAGGAAGCTTTAGCAGAAGTAACTCAGGCTCTCTTCTGCTTCACCTTGATGTCTAATAGATGTTCCAGTGTAAAGGGCAAAGGTGGAGCTGCAGTCATCTGCATGGAAAACAGACCAGCAGAGTCTGTCAGTCCAGCCATGGTCATTGATTTCCTTTTAATGGATCAGTAGTTGAGAGGAACGGCTGAAATGAGATTCACAGTGAAGAAGCAACCATGTATGAAATCGGACGTGCCCCATTGATGGCTGTATTGAAAAGTAAAGATTGATTAAATATAGCTGCAAGCAGCAATGAGGGAGCCAAGCAGTCAAAAAGCCCTATGCATATAATGATCCTCAACCATTCTTCAGAACTTCAGAACAACTAATCAGTTATAGCTTCTGCTGTAGACTTGTGTTGCAGTTTTAAATTGTGCAGGGTGTGAGATATGCCTGTTCAAAATTGCATTTTCAACTTTTTGCAATAGTGCCCCAGTACGGCAGATCAATGTAAAATTCACACCATGGCCTCGTGGCACGACCCTCTACCAACCTGCCAGGTTTCATTAAAAAATGGCTGCCGTTTTCTGAAAAGCCACGCCCTCTGCCATTTTCATCAGCTCATGGTGGCTGCTTACTTTTTTTTTTTTTACATTTATTTATTTAGTTTAACTTTTTAAACATAAACTTTTCAAACCTGCCAAGATGGAGTGGTAGATGTTGGTCTCTAGATTGTGTGTACGAAGTTTCGAGCAGATAGGTGAAAACTCATAGGAGGAGTAGGATTTTAAGTGTTGTCCACAAAATTCAAAACAGAAAATCTTGTGACCAGAACTTATGGGTTCTTGAGACAAATTTGTTTCTTGCGATTGATGGAATATGTGAGAAAAGTTTCTTGACTCTATGTAAAATGGGGCTTTGCTGCTTGGACCCCAATGAGTCCAGTGGCTGCATGGAAATGCACGGATTACAGAACAGACCGAACCAAAACAAATAAAAACAACAACTTTGTAGACTGTATATATGACCAAGGACATGACTGGGGGTGCAGATGACCCACAGCTGGAGGCTGCCGGTGACACAGAGGTTGCTGATTCAGTCCCTGCCTCATGTGTTGATGCATCTAGCTTGGTACTTTTAAGTACCTTTATTAATGAACTTCAGGTTCTGTGGCATTACATCAGCGGTCTCCACCATCTCTGAACCCCTAAAACTGCCCTTTGAACTATGATTTGTGCCTGATGTCTGCCACCACCAAACAGTACACATATATACGTACTTAAACTGACTGAAGAGTATAAGTATGTAGATCTTACAGTCTAGATCACAAGAGTAAATCGGGGTATTGATCTTGTCTTTGGTATAAGATTGTAATCCACCTCCAGTCTCTGGTCATTGGTGCTGACACTGTCAAATGTGAATTCAGTTCAGGGTCTTTTGAGTTCAACCAGAAAAAGGTGTCAAACGATCGAATACTTTGCAGCACATTTCACCCCTAATGACTCGCAGGAACTGGCAGCCTGTCCAGTCACAGTGCTGCAAGGTAAATGGCAGCAGAACACGGCGTCAGTATTGACTGTCCCTGACTTTCAAATGATACAAGCTATGAACTGCTGGAGCTGGCAGAGATTGTTTGTTCATGTCCAGTTTTCACCAACAGTGGAGACCAAAATCTCTCCCAGTGTGAATGTTTTATACTTTCCAAGAAGACAAAGAAGATAAAAGATGCACTTGTAGAATTCTGCTCAGCAGCATTTTTACACAAGGCCTTTATTCTTACATTTCATATCCAAGATGAAAGGTAAGCTCATTTCAAAAAATCTGTTTTTGAGAAAATCCTGTAATTTTGTTTGATTACAAAGTGCCAAATGTCTTTATTTACTGAGATGCTTTACATTCCTTTTGTCGGAAAAAAATCTGAATGGGTTGCAATTATTGATGTTAATGAGATGATACATGATTGATTATTACCATTTGTGAATTTTACCAGGCTTTTATTGACTTGGTGCTAAATTTTGTCGTGTATACTTTTTAATAATAAATAAATCAAATATCTCATTGAACAACTCTGCATTTTACTTAGTGTGTAATGAGTTAGGGTTCCGTTGTACCTTGCTAAAGTGGTACATTGTATGTGTTTGTACTTTGAAAACCCTGTTCCCAGCAGTGGAGGAAAAAGTATTTTACTCCAGTAAAACTAGCAATATTGTAATGTAGAAATACTGTAAGCTTTGTATTCAAAATGTAAAAGTATTAAAAGTATTGTCAGAAAACAGTACTGAAAGTATCAGAAGTAGAAGCACTCAAGTACAGTACTGAGTGCACCACTGATTCTCAGAGCCACAATCCCTGCCTGCTTCACCTGTTTCCTCTGCTTATTTGCACAAAACGTGAAAACAAAAAGTACAAAAGAAAACAAAACAAAAAACAGGCATAGGTTATGTGTATCTGACCTACAAGTAACAAGACAGAGCAGTACAGAAACGCCTGTAAGGGAAACTTAGAAAGTTTCTCCATTACATAGTTTGTCCACCAGAGGGCACTGACATGAAATTTTCCACCTGTTAAATGTTCATCTTAATCTGTTTTATTAGAGTTTGTAATCTGGTGGTATTAACAAATCCTAACTTTGATTTTTTTTTCCTCATTCATCACAGCACTGCTAATGTAAACAATGGGAGATTGGAACTTTCTTGGAGGGATCTTGGAGGAGGTGCATATCCACTCCACCATGGTTGGGAAGATCTGGCTGACCATTCTGTTCATATTCCGGATGTTGGTGCTGGGCGTCGCAGCAGAGGACGTGTGGAACGACGAGCAATCAGACTTCATCTGCAACACCGAGCAGCCCGGCTGCCGCAACGTCTGCTACGACCAGGCCTTCCCCATCTCGCTCATCCGATACTGGGTGCTCCAGGTGATTTTCGTGTCCTCGCCCTCCCTGGTGTACATGGGTCATGCCATCTACCAGCTGCGTGCTCTGGAGAAGGAGCGCCACTGCAAGAAAGTGGCTCTCCGTCGGGAGATGGAGGCAGTGGATGTGGAGCTGGTGGAGGCGCGGAGGAGGATTGAAAAAGAGATGAGGCAGCTAGAGCAGGGGAAGCTCAACAAAGCACCGCTGAGGGGTTCTCTGTTATGTACTTATGTGGCCCACATTGTCACCCGCTCAGTGGTGGAGGTCAGCTTCATGATGGGTCAGTACATCCTCTATGGACACCGCCTGAGCCCTCTTTACAAGTGTGAAAGGGAGCCGTGCCCAAATGTGGTAGACTGCTTTGTGTCCAGGCCCACTGAGAAAACTGTTTTCATGATGTTCATGCAAGTGATCGCCTGCATCTCCCTGTTTCTCAGCCTTCTGGAGATCATGCACCTGGGATTCAAGAAGCTTAAAAAGGGTATCCTAGACTACTACCCACATCTAAAGGACGACCTAGATGATTATTACGTCAACAAGTCAAAAAAGAACTCAGTTGTGCATCAGGTTTGCATGGGCACGTCTGTAAGTCGTAAGACAACTATTCCCACAGCACCATGTGGATACACATTACTGTTGGAGAAGCAAGGCAATGGACCTACCTACCCTCTTCTCAATGCCTCCACTGCTTTTGTCCCAATACAAGGGGACCCTGGTGCAAAGCCAGACGGCCACAAGGACGGCAAGGAGGGAGTGCCGAGCCCCACAGAGCAAAACAGCAACTCCAACAACACAAGCAGCGAGACACGTTCTCCTCCTGCAGACAAACAGGACGAGCCAGAGGAACCATCTTCACCCCATCACGACAATATGGATTGTCCGCACTCTGAGTACCCCACCCTCCCCGTAGCAGACACCTCCTCCTGCACAACGCTGTCTGGTATGGCGAGAAGGTCAAGGAGGGTCAGTCCACCATGGAACTGCTCCACCCTGGTCGAGGGAAATGGCTCAGACAGCGGAGATTCCTATCACGGGAACAACAGCATGAAGCTTCGTAGCAGCTGTGTTGGCCCCCGAACGAGGATGCTTTCTAAATCAGACATTAAGAGACAGAGCAGGTCCCAGAGCCCGGACTCAGCAGGGGAGCTGAGCTCTGTGTCTCGACACAGCCGGGAGAGCAACAGCCCCACTGCCTCACCTCCAAACCGCAGAGTGTCAGCGGCCAGCAGTGCCAGCAGCAGACGAGCTCCAACTGACCTGCAGATATAAACAGGCTGTGTGCTCACCAGCATGGCAGCAGAAACTCCAAATAAGCCACGTTTGGGTTCAAGTTATGTGAACACTATATTTTAAGTTCTTTAAAAGACATCTTTAGAAAACGTACACAAACAGCCTTTGTTTCAAATTACTATTAAAGGGATAGGCCAACTTTTTTTCCCCCTTTTTGTTATTGGCCTCCCTCTCGAGTTCCAGACAAGAAGATAAATAGCATTTTTTCAACTGTTTTGACTGAAAAAAAGTTGATGTATCCCTTGAAGTTTTTGCTTTTGACACCAAAGAGAAGCCTTTTTCCAATCATATTTAAAAAGAACTTAAATAGCATCAAGACATTCTGCAATCCCGCATCAACTCTTCAGATTTTCACAGGTGATCAGACCACAACAGTTTTGTTTCTCCACATTTTCACATCTGTTACAGACATTCAAAGGGACATTTAATGATTTGGTTACACGAACAGCTCTGTCTGAATGATTGGAGGGTAATGGAAAAATGAACCGATCTATAAGGTTGTCTGCAGTGCTGTTATGCAACTGGATACATTTAAATCAGTGACAAAGTCTGATTAATCCAACTTATCTCGAGTTCTTCAGCAAGGACATTTAACATCAAAATAACTTGTTTTGGATGCATCTTTCACAACAGGAAATAAGTTCTAAATATCTTTGCGTTAGTGTGGTGACATAAATAAAAACTTTAATGAGTTGCATTAAAAAGAACAGCAACCTTCAAATCATTGCCTCTGTATGAAATGACTGTTTTGACAGTCATACTGTTAATATCAATTTAAAAAACTTTGAGAAACTTAAAGACCATTCTAAGAAATGGTCTTGTAATTTTTTTAATGTACTTATTTCAGATGATTAAGGTGATCAGATGGGAGAGTTAGCAGGAGTTTTTTTGGTAAGAAAAAACAAGCAATAGTCAACTAAGGATATCACAAGAATGAATGATGCCAAATGCTGAAAAAACGTTTTTATTTATGGTAAAGCAAAAAGTCACTTCTTGTTAATGTAACAAAAAAAATAACAGTGATTGTGTTAACTGAAGATCTACTGTTATGTAATAAACATTTACATATTCTTCAAAAAATGCTACTGGATAACGTTTTTCTTTCCTTTTTAATGCCCCAGACAGCGAAGCCAAAACTCTTTTCATTCTTCTGTTCCATTACCGGGTGATGGTTTGTACTGCATTAGCTGGAAAATAATGGTAGAGTTTAAAGGTCACAGTAGCAGCAACACATTCAAACACACACAGCTCTGGTTATCTGTGAACTCACCCTGTTTCTCAGCTCTTTGTTCTCCTCCGTGAGCAGGTCGCATTTCTTTTGTAGGTCAGCCAGCTCCGTGTGAAGAGCCTCAGTGTCTGCTGGCTCGGGGCCAGCTGCACCCAGGTGAAGCTTTATGAAACTGTGCAGGTTAAAGGTCAACATGTGCTCTCAATGTCCAGTCTACAGAGATCTTTCTTTTTTTTTTTTGTAAAAGATATTTTTTGTGCCTTTATTTCTTGGATAGGACAGCTGAAGAGTAGACAGGAAACAGGGGAGAGAGAGGGGGAATGACATGCAGCAAAGGGCCACAGGTGGAATCAAACC
>JAPQLA010000008.1:3945396-3963731 GCA_029822935.1 Naso vlamingii | reverse complement strand
TCTCTGCTCTTCTTTGTTGCTCTTAAAAATAGTAGTTGCCAGAGGCAGCATAAAGCCACTTCCTGAGTACTGTTTTACAGCGGCAAAGAAAAACTGATTTCAGGCATGTAACGTCAGTCAGAGCTAACTGAGCTAATTGGACTGTAGCTGGGTACCGTTTCTTACCGATAATAACTGACATGGTATCTGATTGGTGCACAGACTGGTGTATTTACCAATACTGACACCAGCATTTTCGTTGGTATCAGCAACATTTTCCGATACTGGTAATGGAATCGGAACAACTCTACTCCCCGTGCACAGCCTGTATGATAATCAGATGCTGGTTGGTCGCAAGAACATCCATTAAAAGAATAAAATTACCCACCGCACACTGAGGTAGGTTTCTTTACTTTGACTTTATTTAGAGCCAGCAATGCATTTGCCTATTGTGTCTTCAGGTTCGCTCGGTGAAATGACACGAGGTGTGATAAATACACATAAGTCACATGACTAATCAACAGCATCTTTTCCTCTTTTTTCAAAGTGTATCAAACATGAACAAAGTTTTTCAGAAGTAAACATTATTCAAAAACATGACAATAATATCTACAAAACGTTTTAAAAAGACCTTTATAAATCACATGACTAATCATCAGCATCTTTTTACATGTCACTCTTCTTTTCAAAGGTAAACATACACAAGAAACACAATATTTACAAATTAACATAGGTCAAAAACAGCAACAAACCTAGAACAGTTAATAGAAATACACGTTACACCATTTTATCACAATAAGAAATCTGACAGCAATACAGTACACAAGATTTCCAAAGAAGGGTAAACTATCGGCAGTGTTGGATAAGTTACCCAGACACAGTAATTAGTTACTTGATACTGATTACTCATTACAAAAGTAATACATTTATTTATTACTTTGTATCAAAAGTAATTAGTTAAGTTACTCGCTACTTTACTATATTACTTTCACAACCCAACCGACTTCCTAAAAAAAGTGGAAGCAACCTGTTCAGCCAGCTCCCAAAACTTTATCCACTTTATTGGAACAACAACTTTGTTTTGATGGCTACTAATTTAAAGATATGCATAGACATAGACATTCTAAGCAACACTATCAGTAGCTTATTAGAACTTCAACATTAGTGACCCCTCAAATCAGAATAAGCCTCTTGTGGAAGAGTGTACATCAGCAAATGCATGTATACCTCATCGTCACGGGATATATGAGGACAAAAAACTCATCCCTTTCTAGTAATGCAATAATGCAGCGTTACTTGGATCAGTGCCTGTAATATAATTACTGTTCTGGCAATTGTAATCCCTTACTCGATTAATTACTAGGTAAAGTAATAAAATCACTGTTATGCATTACTAAGTAGTGTGTTACTTCCCAACCCTGACTGTCGGTCCCACAGCTGCCCTTCTGCATCACTAAGGTGAAGAGTGAGTGCCAGGATACCTAGTCGCTCATCTGTCGCTACGGGTCCAAGTTACCTGTGATGACAAATGGGAAAGTTATTATCAAATCACAAAAAGGAACTCAAATCCCATGTGTCATTAAGTCCAAAAAGCTCAATTATATTCAATTCATGAATCCAGAATGCCTTTCTTCTGAGAAGCTGGTTAATCAAATTAGCACGTCTTGGACTGGGCTACACTCTTTCAATACTGATGGATTTGAGAAAGTAGCTGACCCTTGATTTTCCTCTTTACAGTGCTTGGTGATGGCATAATCCATCTATGTCCCTATACGCCACTCAGCTGCCATTCTGGATAGCTGCTTTATACGACCAGGCCCAAATGTAAATTAATGGGGAGGGAGCCATTTTTAAAAATTTCAATGGTCACCTGGGCATAAAAACTTCATGTATAGAATCAGCTTTACAATTCTGATTTAAAAAAAAAACATCTAAAACTATTTGGGTGACTTTTCTCAAAAAAAAAAAAAAAGGACTGAAACTTCTTTTTTGTTTCCCACAGGTTATACTTCTTCCACACATGCGAAAGGTTTCGTGGCAAAGTGCCAACATTATTAACTAGATGTGTTTGACATGGTGTTGGCCTTTGGGGGAAAGGGACAGGATATGTGCCATACAACCGCCATCTCTGCAATTTCAGACTCATTCATTCTCAATGCTTATGGCGGTTTGTCTCCTGTCTTCTAACTTCACTGTCCATCACCAGCGTAAATTAATCTTTGATGTTGCTTTTGCTTGCTTTTTTTTTCTCTCTGCAGGTCATCATCCTGAACCACCCCGGCCAGATTTCTCAGGGCTACGCTCCCGTGCTGGACTGCCACACTGCTCACATCGCCTGCAAGTTCAGCGAGCTCAAGGAGAAGATCGACCGTCGTTCTGGCAAGAAGCTTGAGGACAACCCGAAGGCTCTCAAGTCTGGAGACGCTGCCATCATCACCATGGTGCCTGGAAAACCCATGTGTGTTGAAAGCTTCTCCCAGTATCCTCCACTGGGTGAGTGAATACTGTCTGCCAATTTTGGGATGTCAAAGCAGAACAAGCACAAGATATTCCTGCCTAGTCGTATTCCTATTATCAGAGACCATTTCAGCTCACTGCATGCAGTAAGAAGTTTTGCTGTCTTGCAACAACAACAGTTCAGCAGCTTTCTATTGCTGTTAACACTGTTGTAGTTTGACTTCTAAAATGATTCTACCAACGCTCAAATTTTCCTTAATAGACTGTCGTTATGTTCGTCTTGCTTTGCGTGCACTGTGGAGTGTTTGATTTGAGTTTGGTAGTGGATACTGCTCGGTCTGTTGACTTGTCCTAGCATTAGCGTTAGCTTGTATTAGTTTTGCCGTTCAAACTCAGCACTCCACGCAGTAAGCTGAAAATTGTCTCTATCAGTTGGAATAGGACTGGGTAGGTAAAAAATGAGGCCCTATGCCAAAAATTCAAGAATATCCCTTTAAAGAAGGGCTTTTGAGGAGATTAATTAAAAAAGAGAGAGAGAGAGATCATGAATCGAGATATAACCTGAATATATTGCAATATAATTTTCAGCCCACTGACTTGCATTAGCATTAGCGGTGATATGGCAAACGGCAAAACTCTGTACTGCGTGCAGTAAGCTAAAAATGGTCTCTATAAATAGGAATAGGACTGGGTAAGTTGAAAATGAGGCTTTATGTCAAAAATTTGGGATTATTTCTTTAGTGATTGCTACATGTGAGTGGTTTCACCTACAGGGACAATTGAACAAAGCAAAACATTCTTAGTTACACCTGTGCTTCTCTTGTTAAAAATGTGTAAGGGAATCTTTACAACCCTATGGATTCTATGGAACCCTATGGTATCCTTTATCTTAACTTCAAGCAATATATTATGACATGTCCTGATCCAACAGTTTATATTGACAATTTTTAATACTAGTTTAAGACATAAAAGGACTGTTTAATATCGTTTTATTTTGTACTCACTCTCCTGTTGTTTTGTCTGCTCATCAACTTATTTAAAAGTCATATCTGTAGTAAAATATGCACTGTACATTTACCACACTTGAAGCACAGTGAACACTCAGTGACACCATTCACGCCTCTTATCGACTCCTGTCTCTCTCTTCTTGTCCGTCTTTTCCTTCCAGGTCGCTTTGCTGTGCGTGACATGAGGCAGACTGTGGCTGTCGGCGTCATCAAGTCTGTCGAGAAGAAGGCCGCCTCCGGTGGAAAGGTGACCAAGTCTGCACAGAAGGCAGACAAGAAGAAATGAATTCTCATGCATGACGTCCAACTAAAAGTCATGTCTCAGCAGCAACGGGCCAACCCATCCCTCCTCCTTCCCTGCTATCCCACGCCGTCTTCTCTGAGGCAGAGCTCTCTACTCAAGGACTGGCTTATGCTGATTAAAACCCATCGGAAAAGTTTCCGCAGGAAAGGAAGGCTTGTGCCGTCTAGGGGAAACTATGATCATAATTAAGATGAACCAAAACAATAAAAATCCTAAACATTGCCAAATGAAGTTGTTTCTATTGTGTTTTTATTTACCTGCTATTGGTCAATAAGGTTAAAACACATTTTAAGCCTTTTCTCATTTCTTCTGAAAACTATACAGGTGTTGAATGTGAATGTGTGTCGGGGGTTTCTTTGTTATACAGCTGCAAAGGTTTCAAAAGAAACCCTCCAGAAGAAAATGTGAGGTGTGATGAGTCCAGACAAAGTTTAACAAACAGGAACTTACTAGTAAAACTGGTTCACCAACTCTGTGTGTGTGTGTGTGTGTGTGTGTGTGTGTGCCTTGTATAATTATGGACTGAACTGTGCAACAAACAACCAGTACACCTCCAGGCACAATACCATCCCAGAGACAGACATGCAGGAGGAGGAGGCAAAGGCGTTACCCTCTCATAACATTTTCGAAAGAAATACGAGTAGGACCAGGCAGAGGTACATAAAGAGCAGACAGCCATCTCCACTTCCTCTTTTTTGCTTCCAAGCAGGTGAGTGAAAAGCTCTTCAGATTTGACATATGAACAGATTATAGTGTTGTATTAATCTATGGTTTCGTAAGATATCAGAACTTAACAGCAATAAAATTGACGCTTTGAATTAGGCCCACATTATAACTTTATGAGAGACTGTGTTTTTTATGGTTCCACAATAGGATAAAATAGGTTCTACTGGTACAAAATAATTTATACTGGCTTAATACTCTGTAATGGTTTCTGCCATTCTGGTGGTTTCTACCACAGGCTGTAATGGTACATTCCAATTTGTGGCGTCAGGTAGAAGCTAGGTACATCAATTAATCCTGTGATTTAGTATTTAATGTATTAAAGCTGGGCTATTTTACTGTTTAAAATAGCTTTTGTGATACTGAAGCAGAATTACTATAGCCTAAATGTGCTGTTGTATGACGCAATGGTGAAAGGAAGGAAGACAGTACATGTGGCACTATAGGGTCAACGTTAACTTAAGACTATTTTTTACTCAAATATTTACAGTGTATGCCAATTTTAACGTCTTTTGCTTTGAGTAAATCTTTGAATGTAAGAGTTAAACTTATTATGGACTTTTTAAATAAAAATGTGGTGCTTTTAATGTGGGTAAGGAAGGCGTGTAATGTTGGTTACTTGGTAAGCTCATTATATTTGCTCAGTTTGATTGAGCTAATTAAACGGTGCTAACGGCTGGCTAACGTTAGTTATCAGACGTTTATGCTAGTTAATTTTAATTTGCAGTCTGACTTCCGTGGGAGTCCTCTACATGACATTTAATTGAAAAGTCAACACAAATAATCTCTAACCCTAAATCGTTTAAACCAGTTACTCGAGATGCCAAAGGAAAAGATCCACATCAACATCGTGGTCATTGGCCATGTCGACTCCGGCAAGTCCACCACCACCGGACACCTGATCTACAAGTGTGGAGGAATCGACAAGAGAACCATCGAGAAGTTCGAGAAGGAAGCTTCTGAGGTTGGTTGAGGGAACAACGCGGCCCTTCACTTGAGATTCACTAATCTGGGCAGCACACAAATGTGCCGGGCTCATGGTTTAGAAGCTCGCAAGTTAGACTTGAATGACCTGTTTTTATCATTTATTTATTTAAATTTAAAAGGGACAGTGTTCAGTTCAAACATTAATGTCACCTGTCACCATTATATGCACCGTACCAGATTATTGCTACAAGTTAATTCGCACCTGTAGTCCCTTGGCAGGTAAAAAGAAAGAAGAAAGAGACAATACAATGCCAGGCTCAATGTTCACAGCATGTAAGGCTCAATGAGGCCGCGGTGTGACCTGACACGAGGAAGACGGGTGTGGCGGATGCAGCTGCTCCCAAAGTTTGCCTGGTTACACCTGCCACCTACTGCTGAAATATGTGAACTGTCACAATCATGCTAATCATACTACAAATACTTCATATAAATTAGCTGCAATTATGTTTTTGTTTCTAAATATCAGAATAATATTACAATATAGACTTGGAGGAAAAAAACCTTCATTATTTAAGCATTTGTTATGATTGCTCCAGTTATCTACACAAAATAATAGCTTAATAATAGTAACATTATTTATATGGCGTCTGTTAAAACACTTTAAGGTGCCTTGACAGACAGATCATAAAGCAGGATACTCACAAAGAGAATGTATGAAGGAACACCAAACATTAGCAAAATCAAATTAGATAGATAGATAGATAGATAGATAGGTTTATTGTCATTGAATAATAAAACATCACAAAACTTTGTTCAGCAATCCACTTTAAGTAGCAGCATAATTTGTTTTTTAAAAAATGTATGTACAGAATATATGCGAAATGCAATAAAAGTACAATAAATGGTCATAAAAGGTCCATTTGATTTAATAGAATAAATATACAGAAGAGCCAGTCACTATACAAAACAGAATACTGTATACATATTGCACTTGTCCGTGGGGACAGTAAAAAGTGAAGTTTAAATAAAGCTAAAACACGATGACAAAAGATGCAACAATGCAAAATGTCAAATTTCAATAACAACTAAAGGTTAAAACGAAAGAGAATATAACACATGAAGGCAGACAGACACAGACAAAGAATAAAAGCAATAAAAAGACACTAGTGCATAGGAGAAAGTCTATTCACTTTAAGTTGTTAATAATCAGGCAAGTTATTCCAAAGCCTAGGGGCAGGGCTGGGCGAAAACTGTACAGCAGTATTTTCAGGCTGTACCTCAGTACACAATATATGTTGCAATATTTTTAAATCTTTTACGAATTTACAAATTTCCTCTCTGATGTGACAATATTGTAGGGTTGACTGTTGGTATATTCAAAAAATGTTAACACCATTTCATTTTTGATCAACAATCAATAGTCATGTAGATATAATTACTAAATGGTTAAAGGCGAGTATTAAAACAAGTAGAACTGTGTGAAGTAAAATCACATCATTTTACTTTAATGCAGCCTTTAAAATCAGGAGAAAACATTTATTTTGTATCATGACATAAGGATATCCAATATCTAAGACAATTTATAGTCTCATATTGTGATATAATATCTTTATATTGCCCAGTCCAATCAAAGCACAGTCAGGTTTAGATTTAAGTCTTGACTTTAGAACAGCCAGTAGGGCCCCACCCAAGGATCTGAGACTGCGATGGCAGAGTCATCATCTCTGCCATGTACCTTGGGGCCAGACTGACAAGAATTTCAAATGTTAAAAGTTTCAAATATCACAATTTCTTTACAGCTACAATCTAGCTAATAAATCCCTAAATAAGTTTGTTTAGAGGACACAAAAGGCAGTCTCACTACTGCATTTTCTTACCAAATGTTTATACCAGCTGTAATAATTAAATTATTTACCAGCTGCAGGCACATAATGTATTTTAAAAATGTGTTTCTACAAAAGGCATCTGCAGAACTGGATTTTTCTTATTTGTTCATTTTTTAAAGGCTTTTCTTAAATTTTAATCACAGATTCAAACGTCTTTTATCCCCTTTGTGTTGTCCTGACCACCATAGATGGGAAAGGGCTCCTTCAAGTATGCCTGGGTGCTGGACAAACTGAAGGCCGAGCGTGAGCGTGGTATCACCATCGACATCGCTCTGTGGAAGTTTGAGACTACTAAGTATTATGTGACCATCATCGATGCCCCTGGACACAGAGACTTCATCAAGAACATGATCACGGGTACCTCTCAGGTAAAGGAGCATCATTTAACCTGCTCGTACTTGACCTGTCACTTTCAAGTTGTCATCTGGTTCTGTTTTCAGTCGTATGGTTCATAAGATGCTGCATGTGTTTATTTTTCTGTGTAAAAAAACATTACAAGTGAGACAGTATTCCGGCATGGTAGTATTAGTTCTAGAAAATCCCTTATTATTGTTTTTTTAAAGTTAAGTTGTTATAAAGTTCAATTGAGCAGGGCATGTGCCCACTACATTCGTGTTTTAAATCAACTCGTAGATCTATCTCTCTCATCTTCTCCACTGTCTCGCAAGAATGATATTTTGAATTAAAAGCTTTGAGTCTGAGTCTAAACTGTGTTTGCCTGATTTCTTTTGAAGTCTGCATCCCTAAAAAAGAAACAAAAGAAATTAAATGACAGACGCCCCGTCATTGTAAGAAGTGGAAAATATTCTGTTAAGTTTTTGATGTGCACATGTTAAGAAATGCACAAACAAGAGCAAATGACAATGACTCCCACAAAAATACAGGTATGTAGAAACATAGAAAATTTCTCCCTGTTCAGGCTGACTGCGCTGTGCTGATCATCGCTGCTGGTACTGGTGAGTTCGAGGCTGGTATCTCCAAGGATGGTCAGACTCGTGAGCACGCTCTACTGGCTTACACTCTGGGTGTGAAGCAGCTCATTGTTGGAATCAACAAAATGGACTCCACCGAGCCCCCTTACAGCGAGAAGCGTTTTGAGGAGATCAAGAAGGAAGTGGAAGCCTACGTCAAGAAGGTCGGCTACAACCCCAAAGCTGTCGCCTTCGTCCCCATCTCTGGGTGGCACGGAGACAACATGCTGGAGCCTAGTGAAAAGGTAAGGACACTTTCAGCTTGTGTAAGCCCTGTAATCTATTACATGACTTGTTTTTTAATTATGAATCTGTTTATAGATGGGCTGGTCCAAAGGATGGGCCATTGAGCGCAAGGAGGGTAATGCTAGTGGAAAGACACTGTTTGAGGCTCTTGATTCCATCCTGCCCCCAAAACGCCCCACTGAAAAGCCCCTCCGCCTGCCCCTGCAGGATGTCTACAAGATTGGCGGTAAGAAGTGTCAGGTGCTGTAATGTCACCTCAGTATTCGTCACATTACATTATATCACTTCCCTGGAGTTAGGTTCAGTGTTGCACTTACAACATCACATTACAACATTAGCAGCAGCTCATTCTGGCAAAGCATGGTAAGACTGGTGAATATGGATTGTCTTTGGAATGGGTGCAAAGAGTTTGCATTTAGTTCAGAATCATCTAAACACTGGCGCCCCAGTAGCTCAGTTGGAGGAGTGGGTGCCCCATGTACAGAGGCTGTGTCCTCGCTGCAGCAGCCCGAGTTCAGTTCCAACCTGTTGCCATTTGCTGCGTGTCATTCCCTCTCTCTCTCTCTCTCTCCCCCATTTCCTGATCAATCCTTCAGTTGTCCTATCAATAAAGGAACTAAAAAGCCCCCAAAAATATCTTTAAAAAACAACAATAATAAAAACAGCCCAATCACGGGATAGAACTTTGGACACAGTATATTTTCTATGTCATTACTGTACACTACAACTGTACCTACATTAATAACCCATATGTAATTTTAGTACATGTGAGTTATTAGCAAAATACTGACTACAGTACCTTTATCAGGACAAGAATGTACGAACAAGAAAAAGTAGCAGACAGCAAGGTTCATATCTGACCCTAACTATCACTGTGTTTTACTGGTTTTTGAAGTGCTAATTTACAATTACAAGAAGAAAAAAAATTAAAAGAAAAAACAAAAATGGTGCAACAGTCATTATCAGTCATTATGTATTTATAGTTATAGTGTAATCCATTTTGATGAATCATGATTCAGTGTCACAAAATACAACAAGTATTTTAAATGTATCATTTATTTTGAAACCTAAAAACAAAACTTATCCAAAAAAAGTAAATTAAAAAAGAGTAATTTTTAATTTAAAAAATTAAGCACTTCTGTTATTTTTTTTTAAACTTCAGAGTTGTCTCAAGACACTTTGAGTAGGTTTAGACTCTAAGAGAAGAGAGAGAAGCACAAGGAGAGACAGAGAGAGAGAGAGAGGGTGACAGAAAAGAAGAGCAGGAGTGTGTGTGTACTGTTTCCCTGGTGATGTGTGGGAGGGTGTGGGGAAGAGTAACGTTAAAGGCCAGTCTACACCAAAGATTTGCAATGCAACAAAATGGTTTTACAATGTTGCAGGGGAGAGTTGCAGCAGTGTGAAGTGAACGTTGCAGCGCGGCCGACGCTGTTGTGAGGAGTCTGAACATGAACGTGTCAAGTCACCAGGTCCAGTTTTAGAACGCCAAGCATCTAATCAATAAGTGCTGCTGCTGCTTAGCTGATTTACAGTCTCACCGCTGTTCTTCTGCTTCACTCATCTACAGATCAAATGCACCTCTCTCTCTCTCTCTCTCTCTCTCATATTAAGTCAGTCACTAACTGGCTTCAAAATGCACTCATTTTTTTTTCACCCTTTTATAATTCGGCCTTACACTTGTAAGTAACTCACTGTCACTGTACTTTTTCCAGCTCAGGGAGATAGATTGTGACGGCTGTTAGTGTTTAAATGATAAAAAGAGTCAATCTGGTTTATTTGTGTGTGTCGGTGTGACGCTGTCCAGAGTCCTGAAAAAACACCTGGTGGAGATTGATTGATTGACAGACAGACCAATCATGTCACTTAGTTCAGTTTCTTCGCCTGCTTGCTCTTTGAGGTAGATTGTGAAAGTTTTCGGGCCAAACCTCATTTGCAACGAGTGTGGCAACAGAGGGAACGAGGGGGAGATGTTTAGCACCAACCGTGATCAGCTGTTGTTCCGCTCCTCTCCCTGCTGGGTTTGAGCGATTATTGTGAATGTCCCTACTCATAAATGTAAGGAAATAATGCTCAGCTTGTGTGACAGTTTTATTTTTGTGGAGGTGGGAGGTGCAGCTATGATCAGCGATCCATGCACGGCTACTGTCCATGGAAATCTGCGGGATAACAAAGCAGAAAAACTCTGGGAAGGAATCAAGGTAGTAACAGGCATTAATGGAACATTATACATGGGGAGAGAGATGAAGACAGAGAGGAGCTTCATGTGTCAGAAGATCCAAAACAAAAAATGCAACTGATGTTCTGCTGCACAGGAAGTTTATTGCTACTGATATTTTTCAACTCCTAGTTGGTGTTTTTTCATGCACTACTTAATCAACACAGTAAGCTCTTAATGATAAGTATGCTAAAACCATAGTACACAAAATGGTCTACAACAAAAAACACATACCAGAACACACATACCACTCTATATCACACATATCTCATTATAGCAAGATAAATATAACCTACATCAAGATACAATAAGCTAAAAATGCGTACAGCTTTGTTTTGCTTTTAGTCAGCAATTAACTTTTATTGTTGAGTATTTTATATGTGGAATTAGTTTGATGTAATATGTTCCAGAGTCAGCAGCCTTTTATGGAGAAAGCCGACTGTCCACATTTAGATTGACGATGTGGAATTTTAAAGTCACCATTCATGCTGCTCCTGGTTCCTGTCTTGTTCTGTCTTTTAATATCGTTAATATCAGGCTTTTTATCCATTATTTTCAGTGCCCGATAAGATCAAGATGAGTTGCATATATAGATGGGTCTTAAACTAGACAGGTTTTTTTCTGTTTTTACCAGCTTTTTGTAAAAGACATGCAGAGTAGTTTGAAGACAAAGCATTGAATTGAATTGTATTTTAAGGAATTACAGTGTAGCTGCAGGGTACATGGGCTGTAAAATAAAGTGGTCCCTCGTTTATCTCCTTCTTCAAAGTATTTCCAAAGTAAATGTTGGATATGTGGCATTAGTTATTCAGGTATATTAATATCAATTGAGAACGCCTGGTATGCCTCCTTTACTCTCTCAGGTATTGGAACTGTCCCTGTCGGCCGTGTTGAGACTGGTATCCTGAAGCCTGGTATGGTCGTCACCTTTGCCCCCACCAACCTGACCACTGAGGTGAAGTCTGTAGAGATGCACCATGAGTCTCTGCCTGAGGCTCTCCCTGGCGACAATGTTGGCTTCAACGTGAAGAACGTGTCCGTCAAGGAGATCAAGAGAGGAATTGTTGCTGGCGACAGCAAGAACGACCCTCCCAAGGCAGCCGCAAACTTCACCGCTCAGGTGAGTCTGAGCAAAAGAATAAAGAGGAAATAAAGATCAAAAAAGGAGTAAGTAATTACGAGGACCTGGTATTGGATTTTTAGGTGTGACAGGCTCTCAACAAATTAAAATTTTTATAATAATCAAATTGTACATAAAGATGGCATAAAACCACAACAAAACTTTTCTTCAAAGTTTGAATAAATTCAAATTAAAATTACAAGGCTGAAAAAAATGCTTCATATTGTATTCTGTGCTATTCTTGCAGGCAATAATATTGTGTATACCTATTGGCCTAAAACAGTTAACTATAACTAACCTAAACTGTTAGTAACTTAACATGCATCACTCCGCTTTACTGGTGTTCTAAAGCAGTTAATTAACATTACATTATGGTCATTATTTTTTTTAGATTGTAACAAACTTTGCACTACAAAGGTGAAAAAAACAACATTTTAATAAATTATAAATGGGGGGAAGACGCCAGGATATTTCTTCACAAACCTGCTGTGCTCACGTGAGATCAGCTGACCTGGACAAACTCGAGAAGAGAGCAACCAGCACGGGCTTTAACTGGCTTTCAGACTTTTCAGTGTTTTCAAAGTAGAAACACTTGACGCTAATGACATACAGTCTGTTAGGAAAAATTGTTGTATAAATGAGCCTCCGTTTAGCATACAGATAAATGAACATACTAGAAAAGTATAAGCACCAAATAGCCTAGCAAGCTAGTGTGCAGGAAAGATTTGGTGTGTTGCTTGGTGAAGTCCAGTCATTGTCCAGTTGCGGAACTGTTTGTGTTAGTGCAAACAAATGGTTAAATAGACAAACAAATCTTTTTTTTTCCAGTTATGAGTAGTGGAGCTAATTACTACTAGAATTTCAGTAATAATATTTAAGTTACTCCAAAATAAAATAGCTTGTAACAACAATACTTGAATTATAAATCGTCTTCATTTCTTCAAGGTAGGCAATGTGCTGTCAGCTGTCAGGCACATCCACAGGGACTGTCTGCAAAAGAGCAAAACTGGCCGAACAGCATTAATATATCGGTATCTCTCATCATTACGTCAATGTAGCCGATCTGACAGCGCAGCTGTTAGCTGCTCAGTTGTCTGATGACAGAAACAGATGTTGAAAAAAATGCAGCCCCAAATGACATGTCAGTTTGCACAGAACTGATATTAATTATCACAGGACCTCTGTGTTGTTGAAATATGGTCAGTCACAGTCAGTGAAATTTTTACTTCACAAATAACAGATGCAGCAGATTCGCACAGGATTAAGATCACAGCGTCCTCTGTGAGTGGAGCTTCAGCTGCGCATTCACAGGCACACATGCAAAGTGTGAGAAAGGCAAAAATTACAAACTTTGTGGAATGTAACAGAAAGTAGTATAAAAAGTAACATACAAATTAATTTTGACTTGGAGTTATAAGTTAAGTAATCAAATTACTTTTGAAAAGAGCAATAATGTTTGTTTTTGTTTTTTTTTTGAGTAAGAAGTCTAACACTGCAAATAAATTCCTGTTGTGGCCAGTATAATAGAATCACAGTCGAGCTGATATTCAATGCAATCTTTCTCGTGTGATACTGCTTAACTAAACATCACTGTTTCAGGTCATTATCCTGAACCACCCTGGCCAGATCTGTGCAGGCTATGCCCCTGTGCTGGACTGCCACACGGCTCACATCGCCTGCAAGTTCTCTGAGCTCAAGGAAAAGATTGACCGCCGTTCTGGCAAAAAGCTTGAGGACAACCCGAAGTTTGTCAAGTCTGGAGACGCTACCATAGCTGTGCTGATACCATCGAAACCCATGTGTGTTGAGTCCTTTTCTGACTATCCTCCACTGGGTGAGTAAATGGCTTTTTTTATCTACTGTATTTGTAGGCTGTGGCCCACTGGGTTGTTCAGACAATGGGTCAGGTTTTTTTTCTGTTGAGTGCTTCCACTTCAGCAGAAATTTAAACTGCTTTTATCACTACACTATGACAGAAAGCTGCTTCAGTCTCTCACTCTGACATTTTAGTATGGCAACTGCTTACAAAGCAACTGACACTTTAAACATTTATAGTGCACACAGTGAAACTGTCTCCAGCATTTTACTACTACTGATTGACTACCTCATTCATCCCTTATGAACAGTGAGTAAGAGAGCTCAGCACACTGTCTTAAGTAAACACATGCACATAAACAGTTTGACAATACATGAGCAGCATTTAGAAAATGGCTGCAAGTACAGAAACATGCTGCAGAAATCACTAAAAAGTGCTGAACCTTGGTTGGACAAGATGTTTTTGATGTGGTTTGTGAATTGTAAAGTTGTCGATGTTGGGTTCTTGGAAATTTTTTGCCTTTTCTAGTGACTTCCTTCACGTGTCGCAGTGATGAGTGAAACTTTTTATGTGAATGACAGAAATACAGTGCTATTTTTGAATTCTTTCACAGTGGTTAAAAACCTGTGTTTCATACTGTGCTGCAGGCAGCAATACTGTGGGACTTGTGTGGTAGACAGACAATGATTCACAGCTCAAACTCCACACAACCTCAAGGCTTATGTTTCCAAAATTGTTTGCATTGGTTGATAGTAGTAGCGTGTACTTATGCTGCTTGTATGTGCACAGCAAGCTACATAGGAATGTTACATTTGTTTTAATGGAAAAGTCCATTAATTAGCAAGCTAGCATCAGCTAACTGCTGGTGTTTGGCACGTACCAAACAAGCTTTCTCTGCTTGCAGTATTGTCTCACCGACACAGTCACCACCACACATGTCTAGGGGACCATTAGTGATGATTGAGAAGGATTCATTTTGTATCAAGTCTGTATTGTTTTTGGCTGGGACCTGCCCAATACATGGGTATATCCATGACTGACTGACTGACTGACTGAGCATATTTTGAGGAGCACAGTTTGGTGACGAGCTACGGGAAGACCCGACAAGGACCCGACACAGTGTGTTGGGTCTGCCCGTAGCTTCTCGGGTTTGCTCGACAATACACGCGTCCCTACGGAGCTATTACATTCTCAAACAGATTGCTGTTAGCACGTTGTTAGCGTTAGCTTGAGGGTTGCTCTGTTTGTCAATGCTGGCCACACCCAGGAATAAGAGGCTCGCTTCTGTGTGCCTTCGCTTATGTTGTGGACTGTTTGCACTGTGTGAAACGCAACATTCTCAATCAGTTTGCTGTTGCCATGTCGCTAGTGTTAGCTCGTAGGACACTAACTAACTTGTATGCTAGCTCATAATGTAGCCTGTACATTTGCACTGGATCGGTTTAAAACACCCTGTGCCAACAATAGCGGTGGCTTTAGGCTATGTGATTACAAGAGACCAGAGGAGCAAGATCGCTTGTTGACTGGCAAAGAGAAATGTGCTTGTGGTATATACGGGCTAACACAAGTGACATGCTAACAGCAAACTGAAAAGGGGAGAATTCAGGCTCTGCATCGCTTCACAGAGCTTCAGCCCCCTGTGTGTCCCTGGCGTGACAATGTTTTATCAGAAACACGGATCCTCCATTCAGCAGTGAACAGAAAAGACATTTTGTGTTGGAGTCTGAATGACGTCTAGGAACACGTTGCTGCCTGTTCATTTTCAGGCATTTTCCACAGGCTAATCAGCTAGTAGCATTTAGCTAGTATCAGTTCGCTAGAAGCTAGTTAGCTAGCGTGGCAACATTAACTAGTACGGCAACTGTTTTATCATAACCTATCAAAAAAAAACAACAACAACATACTACTGAATGTTAACTAGAGGCTTGTTGTTAATGACACACGTTGTTGGAGATTCATTTTAACCTTTTAGCAAGACTAGGTTGAGACTTAGAATGCGGCTGGTCCCATTTGGTCAATGTGTTTTTTTTGTTTTGTTTTGTTGTTTTGGCCAGTGTGTTTTAGTGATAGTTACAGATAAGTGACAAAGCAGCTCTCCATGTGCAGACAGACATTAGGGACACCACAGTTAAACACCTGAAATAACAGTCACTGCCAAACACACAATACAGATTTAAAAAACAACAGCCATCCCAAATGTGTGCAAATGGAAAGATGTGAAAATAAAAATTTGTTACAACACTTAAAATTCCTTGAAAGCTCTCTATAGAAGCAGACAAACCAATAAATGACTGAGAAAAAAAAATGCATTTCCAAGTGCAAAGTCACCTCTTTGGACTCAAACATAGGCCTACTTATACCACATCATGTATGTGCAAATACACTACACTCAAACACAGTTCTAATTAACTTAACATATTGGGAATATGATTGTTAACACTTTTTTTTTCTTGTTCATCTCTCCCTCTCAGGACGTTTTGCTGTGCGTGACATGAGACAGACTGTGGCTGTTGGTGTCATCAAGGAGGTCATGAAGAAGGAGGAAACTGGAAAGATGACCAAGTCTGCACAGAAGGCAGTGAAGAAATGAATTCTCATGCAGGATGTCCAAAGGGAAAAGAATGTCACATCTCAGCAACATTCCAGTCTTAATCCCAACATTGTCCTTTGGCTTATGCTGATTATAACCCATCGGAAAAGTTTCCGGAGGAAAGGAAGGCTTGTATCTTTTTGGGCAAGCTATTATGAGAATTAGAATGAAAGCAAAATAATAAAAAATTACTAACATACCATGTGAAGATGTTTCTTTTCTTGTTTCAAAAATTTGTCTTTTTTAAAATAAACAGTGTAGAAGTGGTGCTTTAATGAAAGCATATTTATGCATTTGTAAGCTTTTGACATCCTTCAGATGTCTTTTACTAACAAAACAATTGTTTCATATTGTTTAATATATCTTGGGAAAGGGAAACTGCTGGCATTTCACAACACAAATACAAAGTCAGATCCAAGCTATCTTAATCAAAGCAGTACATCATTATGGATTAGTTTTTCCTCAAAACTCACCTTTACATCTTCACAAAAACAACATATGTAGATTTGAATCTTACAGCCTATTGGAAAATTATAACCTCATTTAAAACAGAATTACTCAATACCACCTGAACCTGGATATGGAGGTGTCCTGTATGCTAATGTTACTGCAAAAACACTACAAACCCATGGAGTCAGTTCAACAGTGCGTTTGACCACCTGCGTATCTATTTGTAAAGACGATATCTTACATCTTTTTCTTGTGATTCTACTTTTATTGTTATTTGAAGACAGACAGAACATTAACTGCATTAACAAAGTCATCAACATATGAAAATGCAGTTTATGACAGAAAAGAAAATCATCCAAATGGGGAAATTCTAATTACAAGTCGAGCACACAAGGTAAATTATAAATACTAAACAGAAATCACCGTCCTCAGGATTAAATGTAAATAATCAATTTCTTCCACTCTTCAATAAAAGTATCCTTGTGGGTTCTCAAATTGAAAGTATTTTTCCATGACATAAATATTGTGCATATGGGTAATTCATTCATTCAGTTCATGAACAATATGTATTTATTTCTCAGGCATTTCTTAGAAATCCAATAATGTAATGTAATGTAGAGCTGCAGCTAAAGATTATTTTCATTAATGATTAATCTGCTATTTATTTTCATCTATCAATTATTTATTACATGAAATGTCAAAAAAGTGTGAAAAATGTTCAGTTTCCCAGAGCCCAATGTGACATTTTGAAATTGCTTCTTTTGTCAAAAACAGCAGCCCTTAAACAAAACGACTCCTCAATTTTTGTCAGAAATGACACAGAAAAGAGCAATTCTTTTTACTTTTTGTTTGAAAAATGATTGAAATGATAAATCAGTCATCAAAATAGTTGACAATTAATTTTCCATTGATTGATTAATTGTTGCAGCTTTATTCTCAATAAATACTTCTTCCTCTGTTCAAGGTTCTACAGTTAATTCAGGTACATCAGCTCAAAACTGAAAATTATTTTAGCTTGAAAGACAGCATCAAGGATCAAATGAATTTCAGTTAACTCGATTTCAGATTTAATCACCAAAACACAGGAGAGGTAAGCTTAAGAAGGTCTTCATACCAGCTCTGAACTGGGTTCAGTTTCTGGTTTCACATTGCCTGGGAGGCAAATTATAGCTTTTCTGGCTTAAGCTGTAAAAATGGTACTAAGCTACAAAGACTCAAGTTTTTGGTATTTGTAGCTTGGTCTGACACCCAACACAGCAAAGACACAGGTCATGAAGATCCACTCCAAAACAGTCAACCCCGTGATCATATGCAACAAGGCCCTAGTGGAGGTGAAAGCGTTCACATACTCCAGCGGTGTTGTGGACACCACCAGAGGGACAGAGGCCAACATGAAGTGCAAGTAGGGCTGGACGATTATGGCAAAAATCATAATCACTATTATTTTGATTGATATTGAAATCGCGATTATTAACAGTTATATTATTATTATGTGGTGGCGCTGGCTGAAGTCGACACACTTTTTTGTGTCTTTTGCTCCTTTATGACTTCGTCATAGACCACTTTGTGATTGATCTTCAAATGGTTAAACAAATTGGTCGTGTTGCCCTGGGGGTGCAGACACGATAGTGCGACATAGTTTGC
>JAPQLA010000008.1:3896326-3907937 GCA_029822935.1 Naso vlamingii | reverse complement strand
GTGTGTGTGTGTGTGTTTTTAGTGGGAGACGTTCACTTCACTTCTGCGATATCATGGTTTCAAAGCAGGAGTCATTTTCCTGTTTATCATCTGAATGGACAGATTATGAGACAAACAACAACACGGGCACATGAATGGCCGCCTCTCCTTCCTGCTTGGAACAGATTTTTCACTCGAGATGCACATGTTTTCTTTCTTTAAAAAAAAAAGGTCAAATTCAATGCAGCAGAAGAATCAGAAATATCTCTTTTATTCAAATCATTCTTTGTCTTTGTCAGAACTTGGTGCCCACATTAACCACAAGGCAGTGTGTTGTGCTCGTTAGTACGAGCTCATGTTGCCTCAGGCCTTCAGTTTTGAGGAGCAGCCTGTAAAACCAACTTCCTTCTTGCTGCACATACTCAGATGTTTCCAGGTGACTTTATCAGATTTTACACAGGCATCCTTTGAAGCCACAGAATTTTTTGTGCAGCTTTTTCACATATATTGTATTTTTATTTGGGCCTTTTTAACAGACTTTGATGTGTAAAATTGGCCAGTGGCAGCCTGTGCCACCCCTGGCTACATCCCGGACGTGCCCCTGTTCTTCTGTGATCTTTTCTGACATTCAACATTCAACCCCCTGCTTCCTGTTTACACCTGCATGTGCATGTACTTGCAGTTTTAAAACACAGTAGTTGTGAGGATGTGGCCTGACTTTCCCACAAAAGAAAAAAAGCTAAAAACAGTGATTTAAGACAGAAGCTAATGCTTTGGGCCCCTGTGCCTCTTCAGTGATCCTCCGTGGTTTTCTGCGATTAAAAGAACGGTCACAGTGGCCTCAGTTGAATAATGACAAACTTTTGTTAAAACCTGCTTCACAAGTGGCATCCTGCATGTGGGTCAAACATTCAGACCTACACTTTTGTGTCCTGTTAATAATCATTGTAGGTTAAATTGATGATTATTTGTACAGCTGCAGTTAAAGTAAAAGCCAGTCAAAATAGTTAAAACAACAACAACAAAAAAATAATATTAACTTAACATGTCTGAAAAGGAGCTGGAAAGAAATTAAATCTTTAATATTAAAATTATTTTTAAGCCCAAAAATAAAATATTTGCTGTTTTAGACAAACAGGCAATTTAAAGAAGTCAACTCAGGCTTGTAGACACAAAACAACAAATTGATTAATTGAGAAAATGGCTGATTAATCATCAGCCCAAGTTTAAAGCTACAAACAAGCTAAGCTAAAATTTGAGAGATTTCATCACCTTTATGCTTCTAGTGGCTCTAAGTCCCTTTGGATAAAGACTTTAAAATAAATATTGCAAAAAAAGAAAATTCCCATGATTCACTGCTTCCTCCAACTTTTCCATTTACCCCTGTTACCAGGGCGACCGCGGGTGCCGAAGGACTCTCCATCCAAGGAGGAGGAGGAGGACTTTGAGACTCCCACTATGTCCTTTGAGTCTTTTCTCACTTATGACGCCCCGATCTCTGTCAAGAAGAAGAAGAAGCAGCCATCGTCATCGTCATCATCCTCGTCACACAGTCGACCGTCACACTCTTCATCCTCCGTGTCATCCTCCCATCATACACGCACCCCTTTGCCGGTGCCCTCCTCTTCCTCCTCCTCTTCCTCCTCCAAAGTGAGCAAAGCTAACGGCACTCAGAGCACCAAGAGGTCACGTTCAGGCTCCAGTTCGGCTGCAGCAACGACCGAGAAACGCAAGAGGGTGAGAACAGTTTGTGTGAATGTTTTTTCTTTTTTAAACAACGTTCAAACCCAGAGATGTCCAAAAAGTGTTCAAGTTAAGGGTACGTTTCATTTTGTCGCCTGTTTAAAACTTCCGAGGTAACTGAGTAAATATAAAGTAAACAAAGCTTTAATACATTACCTCGTCTGTGAACATTTTGGCCCGAGTCAATCAGATACATTTTTTTCTCTGATGGCAACTGTGAACAATGAAATAAACAAATCCCATGATCCCACGCTGCTCCAAGATGTCCTCAAACTACGTCTTTTGTTTTCAGTGTCTGGATTCTTGGTGGCAGAAATAACTTATTGTGCGTACTCAATGTTACTGAGTCTTGAGCTCATCAGTATTCCTCTCCAGGAGACAAAACTGTTCTTTTATTTTGTAGAATTGTTTGTTTCCTAGCAACAGTTGCGTATTTCACTTCACAAATCAGGGATGAGCAGTAACCTGCAGGTTTTAAAGGTCCAGTTTGTAGAATTTAGGGTGCTCTATTTGTAGAATATGGCAGAAATGGAATCTAATATTCATTAGTATGTTTTCATTTGCATTAATTGAAAACAGACACCCATTCCAGTGAGCCCCATGGGATCGTATTTCAGAAAAAACAAAAAGTAGTCAACAGACAAAACAAATTGTTTTTTGATCCTGTTTAAATTTTGCTGCCAATTCAAATATGATGTTTGCAGATTCAAAAGATAATTTTGCAAGTCAAGAAAGTCGTTGTTAATCACACAACTGCTGAAGTACAAGACTTTGAAAATAAAGTATTTAAAAAGAAGACACACCTGATCATCGCTGAATGAAGTCTTCAACAACCGCTGAATAACTCTCTGTTTTTCTTGGCTGCAGCTCTCAGCATGTCCGTGTATTTACTCTCATTCTGAATGACCCAAAGACACTGTGCTAAAGTTACAGCCATGCTAGCGTTGGTGACGTATGTGGTGTGAGACGAGAGACATAGTTCACTGAGTGATCTCATGAAAACTAAGTGGTTCTTAACTATCTTGGTGATAAACTGTGACTTTATTGATTTGTAAAATTATCTTTTAAAATGACAAACATCATATTTGAGAATGAGGTTCAATTCTAACACGGCTAAAAAAATAATTTGTCTCTCTCCATTGACTACTGAACAAACTTTTTCCAAAATAAGGTCCCGTGGACTGGAAGTAGAAGGGCGGGACTTAGCCAGTCTATATCTACAGAGAAAATGAGTCGTCTTCTTTCATTTCACATTTTTCATAAGTTTTGAAGCCACTGTAGATTCTCATGCATGCTTCGAAGGCAAGGGTGAGCAGAAGGATTTTCAGTCAGATGCAGTCTGCAACCTCACCACTAGATGCCACTAAATTCTACACACTGGACCTTGAAAGGTGGTGACAAAGTCAGAGTCTTACAGTCACAGAATTTCTTGTTTTTGAGGTTTCTCCAACACGTTAGCCTCTAAAGTCAGGCTAGTTTCTCCCTCTGCTCCCAGTCTGTATGCTAAGCCAGCTGCCTTCTGGCTGTAGCTTCGTATTTATGAGACCAGCATGAGTTCACCTCACCGTTGGAAAGAAAGCAATGAAGACTTGTCCCAAAATGTTGTACTAAGCATTTACCTTATTATGTAGTCTGAAGGGTTTTTTTTCTCTTCCCACTTCTTATTAATTTATTCTCATTATTAGCTAATGAATAAAAAACTCTCAGTTTCATAAGTAACATGGTGTGTGATGTTGTTTGCAGGTGGTGGAGGCCGTTCCCATTCTTCCCGAAATCCCTCTGCCAGCAATTCAGCCCAATTACAGACCTCTGCCTTCAATCGATGTCACACCGCTGTCCCCTCAGAGACGGAAAGGTAATGTCCTCACAAGTTTATGAATAATTATGTTCCTACTTCTGAACCACAATGACCTCCATTGAGGCATATTTCTGATAGTATGTATTTCTAGTACTAGGATGACAACAGATGGAAAGCTCATTTTTTAACCTTTCATGTTGTTGCTGCGTCACATTAAAACTCTCCAGTGGCAAAACATTGGAATGCTTTTATTACAAAGAAATGCAATGTGTTTGACACCATGTTAGATGTTTTAATAGTGGTGCTCTTTAAAAAAATTGTCTAATCAAATCTGGTTTCTCCCAGGTGTCTGTGTCCATGTGAATGCGCCAACAGAGCCCACGTGTGCAAACTGACTGAATTTGCATAATTGATTTACTGAAAGTTCAGCAGGAGCTTTGGTTGTAGTTTCTGTGAGGAACATTTTGTAACACAGAACTGTAACCATTCAGCTGTGAAACTCACTCAGTTAAACATGAAAGAATAATTGCAGGCTTGAAATGAATATTGAACATGAATTTATGCATTCATGCAAATTGTTAATGTAGTTGCTGTTGAAGGTTTCTTGTCACTGTCAGCGTATCGGTAAATGCTTATCCGGCCTCACCTCCTGGCCTGCTCAATGTCACACTGCCTGTCTTTCACTCCCTTCCTCTCTTTCAGTTCCTGTCTGTAATGACGAGGAGGACGCAGGGTTCACAGGGAAGAGATTCAACTCAAAGATGGTCGTCTACTCGGGGTCAAAGACCGCTTACTTGCCCAGGATGATGACTTTGTATGAGCAGTGTATCCGTGTGCTGCAGAACAACATTGACTGTGAGTGGAGCTGCTGTGCATTCACTGAGTCTGCCAGCAGGTGGCGCTAGAGACTCTGTAGACATCCATGTCACAAGCTTGTTTACCATAAAATAAGTGCTTAATTGTATCTATAATGTTATTTTTACTTGAGATTTACTCCAAAAAGGCTAAAAGATCACCTGATTAATGCTTGACATACAATTTGTGGACCTTCATCTCTGTTGTTGCTTCCCACCCGACTGGTAATGCAAGGTGGTTAAAACAATCAAACACATGAAACACGGGTGCACACACGTGACTGTTTGGTGTGTTTGTGCTGTTTCAGCCATCGCTGAGGTGGGCGGAGTCCCGTTTGAGATCCTGGAGCCGGTGCTGGAGCGATGCACGCCAGAGCAGCTGTACCGCATCGAGCAGAGCAACCAGGTAACACACACACACATCTGTCTTTCTATATTTGTGAGGACCCTTGTTGTTTTTCCTGGCTGCCAACTGTTGTGTGTACAACTAAATTTGAAGCCCAAAGTTTAAACTGAACCGCACCTAAACTTAAGTCTTACCTTCCAAGCACTTCTTTGAGATAGTGAGACAAGGTAAAATGTCCTTATAATGCAGGACACACACACACACACAGGTTAGCGCAGATATTCTAGTTAGGACTTTACATTTACATCCATTCATTTGTTCAGCCTAACCCAAACCCTTACCCTAACCCTAACCTAACCAATTTATGCCTTAGCCTAACCTTGACCTAACCTCAAGTCAGACTTTACCCATAAACTTAAGCAGGACCTCAGAGATCAAATCATGCCACATTAGGACTGATCTTTGGTCCCCATGAGGACTATTGGACCTCATATGGTCAGTGTTTATTCCAGAAAAGATCCTGAGTAGGTAACAAAAACCAGTACACACACACACTTTTAACTTTAGATTTTCCAAAAAGGTCAAAACTCCACCAACGCTGGTAATAAGAAGAACATATTGTTAACATTGTTGTCAGATAAAAGTGTTTGGGTTTGTGAACTTCTTCAGGTTCCACCTTCTGTCCTCTTTTCTGTTAAGTGCAGACAGAAAAAAACCTTTTAAAATGTGTATGTTTGTACAGTCAGAGGAGCAGAACATGGTGATGTTGTACCTGTTATGTCCTGTGTTATCTTGAATCTCAGTGCATCTATAAATCATAAATAACACAAACATTTTATGGAGTAAAAAAAAAAAAATAGAATGGCAAGAGAAATAAGTGTAATGTCTGGAAAGAGTGATGGCACTGTTCCTTTATTCAGTGGTTTACGGAGGAATCGGACGAGCTGTGGATGCGTCACTGTAAGCGGGACTTCAAGCACGAGTCTCCTCAGGAGTACGAGTCATGGAGGGAAATGTATCTGAGGCTGCACGAGGAGCGCGAGGAGCGACTGAGGCTGCTCACCCAGAACATCTCGTCCGCACACGCCAACAAGCCAAAAGGTAGGAGGAGCTTTTAATCTCATAAATGGAAACTTTGGTAGCTATCAGCTACACCCTATTTTGTCTCGTTTACTCATGAGTGACTAATAGGAGCATTGATTCCTAAAATTTGCCCAGTATTTTGAGAGCGAGTGCTGCAGCTGGCAAATGCAAAATAAGCTGCAGTGAAATCCTCATGTGCAGTTGCATGCCTTTGTGAATGTTTTGGCCTCTGAGAGACTGAGAATGTTTTTTAAGGACTAGTCCACTCATTGATGGATATTTTTTTAAAACTTAGCTTTTTCTGTGGGGTTTGGCCTTTTGTACACACTCAAGCAGTGTTTCAGGTCGCTCTAAACTGAGCTCTTTGGAAAGCTCCTGCCTAAACCAAACCCTGACAGACTCAGAATGTTATTCAAGGGTCTGACAACATCATGTAAAGGATCCTTACAGAGATACACCTGTGTGTTAGAGTAAGATCCTTTCTGTCCAACAAGTAGAGGTCATTATGTTGCTCTTGTCAAAGCCCGGAACCTCCATTTACAGAAATTGTAATTTTATTTGCATAATTCAGTTTCAACAGAAACATAATAAAATAGAGAAGAACTGTCTTTGTTTGTCTTTCCACTGTTCCAACAATCACCAACTCTGGTTGAAATAAATCCATCATTTACAAAAGTAAATGTAAAAAATTTTCTCGTTCCACATGCTGTTTGCCCCACGCTACTTCTCTGATGTCTGACTTACCTCTTTCCCACTCATCTATTGATATTTTCTCATCTCAGCCGGTCACTCTTTTCATTAACAGTTTGATTCAGTGGATGCACATTAAAGTGCGCAATTACTCCCAAAGATTACATTGCAGCCCATTTTAGGAGTAGCAGCTGCTGCCCACTTGTTAAATACTCAACCATTGTCAGAATTTTTTTCTATTAGACACCCAGACATAAAAATGTAGAAAATGAAGTTAGCCTTTAAGCTTTGAATCTGCAGTAACTGCTGTGAGATGTTTATGTTGAGAGTGTATCGTCCTTCCTGCTCGTTGCAGGTTAAGGCACTTCTTGTTTAATAGCACTTGGCACCAAAAGGTGGCAAAAATTGTGACTGATTTTTATAAAAACTTCACCAGTAGATGTTATGTATTTGTTTACTTTAAGGTCTTTGAGTGTTGCTGTTTTAGTGTGAGTGTTGTGTTTGTCCTTGCAGGGCGGCAGGTGAAGATGGCGTACGTGAATTCAGTCGCCAAGCCACCACGTGACGTCCGCCGCCGACAGGAGAAATTCGGGACCACCAGCGGTTCATCAGCTGCCTCCACCGTGGCCGCAGCTCCCATCAAGTCAGTATTCAGCAGAAGCTTCTCAGTCTCAATATTGATACCAAAACTAATTTAATAATTCACTGCAGCTCCAATAGAATATTGCAAATGAAGTCCATCATTTGTTTTCTGCACGTTTTGGTTTAGTTCAGGACACTTTGTTTTATTTTAGATTTGAAGCAGCGACTGACCTTTTGTCTCTTCCCGTGTCTTTCAGAATAAGGCCAGCTTCCACAGATTACATCAGTGAATCAAGCCGCTCCTCTTCCTCTCAACTTAACCCTTCTCCCAGCTCATCTCGCTCCTCAGCACCAGGAGCAGCAGGAGGAGGAGGAGTAGGAGGAGGAGGACATGTTGCACGTGACAAGCCACAGGTCAAAAGTAAGTTTGTGTAAAGTCCTGAGCTGCCGTTTAGGAAAATAAAAAGAACCAGAATTCACTTCAAGTTCTTTTAAATCTCACAAACTGTTTTTTGTCGTCTTCTTCCTCTCGCAGAAATCGCCCCCATGATGGCCAAAACTATCAAAGCTTTCAAGAACAGATTCTCCCGCCGATAGTGTGAAAGAGACTGAATGTATTTTATGAATTCCAGCTGTTTTTAATTTAAGTTAAAAAAAAAAAAAAGAATATTGGAGACACACACACACACACACACACACACACACACACACCATCATGACCCACCAAACATATCAAATTCAAAATTCACTTCTCAGTATTGGTGGAAAAATGATTGGTTGTGTTTTTTAATTTAAGTTGTATCTGGTCTAAAAATAAGTATTTGAATATTGAATGACAGACAGTGAGTGTGACCTAAGTGTTATTCATGAAGTCGCCAACACACACAGGCAGACACGCAGACACGCACACAAACACACACACACACACACACACACACTGTTCGTTTTTTCTTGTTTGGTATCAAACATTTTTAAAGAATAGTTTGACCCTTTTGGGAAACATGTTCTTTGTCTATGAGAGCTCAAAGAGAACATTTACTTCACACTCAAGTCTGAGCGCTGTATGAAGCTACAGCCAGCAGTCGGTTAGCTTAGCTTAGCATAAAGAGTGTCAACAGGGAAACAAGTGGACTGGCTCTGTCCAAAGCTTATAAAAACCATTCACGGGCATCTTTCAAGTTCACTTACTAACATCATATTTTGTTTGTCTTTAACACTAGAAGGGCCGGATTTTCATACCAACTAGAAAGGCCATGAGTGGCCATTTTGATTCCAAATTCTGTTATCTCTTATGATAAATACCTGGTATAGAGAGTAATGCATTTATTGTGTTGGGATATCTTTTTTAAAAAATCAAATAACACCTGAGATATGCCAAGGAGGAAGAGAAAATCATCCAGATCTGCTCCTGGCTGATGCAGGCGAGCTCTGCTGCACTGCGCTGCCGTGCGCCGCACTGCTTTGAGGGGCAGAAATTGTCTCTGTAAATGGAACTGGTTGCTCTCGAAGGTTTACTTTTGACAGAGACAATGATAGTTGCCAAGCAACCAAAATGCAGCTGCCACCACGCGAAAATGTATTAGTTTAACTGCGCAAAATCTGTGCGGCCGTTATGACCGCCTGTAGCCAAAATAGGCAGAAATTGTGACTTTTTTTGGGGTTTTTTGGCTTGTTTTTTTGCCTTTAGTGCAATTTGTATAAATAACATTTTAAATGAAAATACAGGCATTTTTAGGAAAAGTCAGGGACCAGCAGCACTGTAATTTTTTGGGTTGTTTTTTTTAAGTTTAACTCAGCATCCCAGCATGCTTTGCGTTTGTGGTTGTAAACAGATGAGACAGAACGTGTGCTATGACTGTGTTACCAGTATAGCTGTTCCCTTGTTTCCTTGTGCTAAGCTAAGCTAATGGGCTGCTGGCTTTAGCTTCATATTCAGTGTAAGGCCTGAGAGAGGGAGGTATTGATGTTCCCAATTAACTCTTGGCAAGAAGGCAGAAAGCATATTTCCTAAGATATTGAATTTTACCCACCTTAGACAGAAACGTAGGCTCATTCTTTTCATTTAAAGAATAGATGTTGCTTTCCATTGCGATCAAAAGACACTACATGAGGAAAACTTTTACACGCTCTTGTTTTACATTTTCATGCCATGCATGGTGCACATCAGCCGAGGTACTGAGAGATATCAACTGGTTGGTTAACGACTCTGCTTTTATGAAAACACGTGCATATGTAACTTAGACATTTTGAGGAGATCAGTGAACTGTAAACACACATTACACAAACATCTGGTAGACTTAATTTAACCCTCCTGTGGCTTCAGATCCTGTTTTCCTGCTGTTGAATGTGTGTGTCCCTGTTTATATCTGCTTCACTGTGAGAAATAGTTTGAGAGCTGTAAAGACTGCAGGAAGAGAAGAACAACAAGGAAGAATAACGGTAAGGAAGCAAGATGATAGGACGTCTGCAGCTTCAGTCTTCAATAATGATGAGATGTATTTATTTTCAACACTGGGACCTGGCAACCTGCAACATGGGCCTGAAAGGAAGTAGATTTAAATCTGTTATTTTATTAAATTTTAATAAATGTTATATGGTCATTTTTATTAAAATTGACTTTTCCCCTACATTTTTCTCTGTGTGGTTTTTATTAAGCAGCACAAACATTATGGGTGCCACTTTGTTAGACTGAACACATTCAAATAGCCTAAAAAGGAGGGGTATGGAAACATGAAACTACTCCAACGAGATAATGTGAACAGATTTTTTACTTTCCATCTGTCCTCTGTGCCTTGTACAGACATACAGAGTTAAAGCACATTGTTTTGCAAACAGTATGTTCTCATTTCCAAATGATAGAGAAGGTTGTTAATGATTTACTTGAATCACTGAATGTAGCGTTTATTTATTGTACTACTTTTTGGAGGCAAAATCGACCCTGTTTGGACAATGTTACTGGTTCTTTGCATATTTAGATTAACTTTAAAATGATAAAATCAATAGCAAACTGTGGTTTGTTATTAGGGATAATAATTTTAACCCAGTAATATGTAAATGATTTTGAAATGTGCCATTTTACATGATAAATATGCCACTTTTACTTTAGGTAGTTAAATTTATTTTAATACTAATATTTTTGTAATGTGTGTGTGTGTGCTGAGGTTTAGGGCGGTTACTGTAATATTGTTGTTTTCCTTAAGCAACTGAACTATGTACCTTACGCTGACACTGACCAGCCTGTGATGAAGGCTCAAATACAGACAATATTTCAAGAAGCCAGCTGTTAAAGGTCAGTTGTTGTCTACTTTAACTTTATTAGTCAGTGTTTTGTTTTATCTTACCAGATTGACCTTTTAAACAAATATTACACTAAGTTTGATGCACTAATATAAATTACTGCAGAGAATGGGTGGAGGCTCCTTTTATGGCTTTGCGGTATTTGTTTTACAATTCAGCGGTTTGCGACATTATTGACGTTTGGCAGCAGAGATACGAGCCAATCAGAGAGCACATCACGTGTTTGGTGTTTTTGTGTTCATGTAGGTGAAGTGAACAAGTGAGCACAATTATGTTGAGGACGATTTCCTGCGAGGCCATCCTTACCTTTCAAAATAAGATAGCCGTACACCCAAAAGGCCGGACAGCCAAGCTTGAGTTTAGAATATTTAACCACATCTATATTATTTTCATTTTAATGTGTAACATACATTTAATTAAGGGTGTTGCCACAATTAGTACATTTATTAGCCTAATTTCACACCCTTTTTCTATGTCACCCTGATGTATTTTTGCCCAGTTAATATTAACATTCAAAAGAGACTTGAAATTGTCATTTAAATAACTTCAGCCTCGACTCAAGTGAAGAATATATAATTTAGTAAATCTTATTACGTTAAAGGCTGAATGTTATGGAAACCCCAAATACTCAATGCTGATTAAATAACCCATTCTGATCCGCATTACCACGTTTGAATTTTTTTGCTCTTATTAGTAGCCTGCACTTAGAAAATTTTTAACCGGAAGTACATTTCTGACATTTGCTGACTTGACACGGAAATCGATCCAGGTCGCAGCGAGAAACTTCACTTTCTGTAAACACGCTGCTCGAGCGGCTGCGGTGGCTAACTGTCGTTGCACGAGCTACTTTAACTGAAAGCTCCACCATGTCCGGACACGGTCACGGACACGGACACGGCTGCTCGTGCGAGGGGGAGCACGAGCCAGCGGAGAGGGGCGTGGAGTACGGACTGTACCGACGGATCGACCTGGAGAAGCTGCAGTGCCTGAACGAGAGCCGAGACGGGGACGGAAAGCTGGTGTTCAAACCGTGGGATCAGCGGAACGAGAGAGACAAGGTAACCGCACAGTGGAGCCAAAGAATGGCCAGTTATCCAAACAGATAAAACTTTATTAACATCTCTGAGGGTGACAGAAACATGAGGATGCAGCTGGAATTAGATTAGACAAGTCATAAATACACTAGAAAGACCTGCAAAGGAGAGGAGAAGTCTGGGCAGCAAAATATACCTAAAACAT
>JAPQLA010000008.1:3856800-3866899 GCA_029822935.1 Naso vlamingii | reverse complement strand
AATGAGTTTTTTTAAGTGCAAAAAGCACACTTTTGTATCTTCATATGTCAAACTTTATGAAAACTGAAAACCTTCATTAATTTCTCTTTTTTTCTCCCCCCCAATCATTTCAGTTCGCCTCGGCCTGTCATTGTTGAGCCTCTGGAGCAATTTGATGATGAAGATGGTCTTCCAGAGAAACTGGCTCAGAAGAACCCCAGATATCAAGCGTAAGCATATCACTGTTCTGTCATGTTCCCACCATATATTTTCCTTTGTGAGTGAGAGTAGAGTGTTTTTGATTCATTTTTTAAAAACTTTTATTTGGGTCGTAGATAGCACACCTGAAAGTCGCTGTTGTAGTCATCTTTATTATGCTAATTGTATTCTCCGCGTCATAGTCCAGTGAGCAGCAGATGGTGTGGTGTGGGTGTGCAGGATAGCTGGGGTTGGGGGTGGGGTGGATGAGGGGTTGCTGCTGTAAAAAAATTGATCTTCTGTTTGAAGAGGCGGACATTAACCTGTGTAAATGAAGGTAGGGGGTTCAAAGGTTGTTGTGCGACTTGTTTTTTTTTAAAACAGTGGTTCAACTTCACTGTGCAATGGTTCTAATATTTTATTCTGACAGGGCAGGGCTTGACAGTCATGTAAAGGTAACACTCTTTGTTGTATTGATTGTTTCTGTAGAGAGCGAGAGGAACCTCCCCGCTTTGCTCGTCCAGGCACCTTTGAATTTGAGTACTCAAAGCGCTGGAAGTCCCTGGATGAAATGGAGAAGCAGCAGAGGCAGCAGGTCGAGAAGAACATGCAAGAGGCCCGTGAGAAGCTGGAGAGTGAAATGGAGGACGCATACCATGAGCACCAGGCCAACTTGCTCCGACAAGGCAAGTCTAGCATTATTTTTGGGTTTCAAAAGGCAAAAAGTCTTAAGCTGTTTTATCATATCTCATGGTTTACATTACAAGTAAAGATTTGTCACTCATATGGTATAGAATACTCAGGTGGAAATGTGCCATATTAATCATTTTGGATTCACGTTTCCTCTCAGATCTGCTGAGGCGACAGGAGGAACTGCGGCGGATGGAGGAGTTGCACAGTCAAGAGATGCAAAAGAGAAAAGAAATGCAGCTCAGGTATTTTCTTCTGTAGAAGTCTTGTTCGTTGACTGAGGCAGATTGTAGTCATCCAGGCGTCCTTTCGTGAGCCTTTTACTGACCCTTCATGGAAGTTGCTTGATTCTGAAAGCCTTGCATTTATTGCCATTGTTCTGGTCTGTAAAATGAGTAATTTGTTAATATTTATGTAAAAATTTAATTTGCATTTTAATTGTTTTCCTCATTGTAAACAGACAAGAAGAAGAACGTCGCAGGCGAGAGGAGGAGATGCTCCGCAAGAGGGAGATGGAAGAACAGATGCGCCGCCAGCGTGAGGAGAATTACAGGATGGGCAACTTCATGGATGTAAGTCATGTTAGAATCAAGAGTATTACAGCATCCTAACTTTTGGCTCTTAAAGCTCAGCTTGCTTGGTTTAATTTAAATTTTTATGGTGTTTGTTTTTTTTTTTTTTTCCCTTCAATAACAGAGGGACAGGGAGATGAGAATGAGTGCTGGTGGAGCTTTGGGCATGGGAGGTAAGTGGTTTTTCATCAGTTTGGTTTATATTAACTAACCTAGCTTTACCAACAATGGGCTGGGTTGGATCAAGATTTTGTCTGTTTAATTTATGTTCTTCTTTAAGTGTACTTACTTGTCGCCATGTTGTTTTTATTAGATATGTCCTTTGGCGCATCCAACCAAAAGTTCCCCATGAGTGGACTGGGCTTTGAGGGGCAGCAGGGAATGGGATCAACTTCAGGAGGCTTGATGGGCAATGAAATGGTAACGTATCCGACTTTTTGTAAGATCAGTAGTTAATGTAGTCTATGCTCGGCTTTCCTGTTGTTGGAGGGACTTTCAGCTGATGTTAGACATAAAGGCCAGTGGGACAAGCAAGAAGCTGTCAATGATCTGTGTTTCCAGCTGTATTTGGATGGCTTGCTGGTTGCGGAATGTGACCGATTTGCTGCCTGTTGAATAGGGTGTCTCTCAATGGCAAGTCAAGCCCCCTCAGTTAGCTTCAACTACTGCTTTCCAGCTTGGAAACCGTCAGCCTGCACTAAAACACAAGAACTGCTCTGACAGCTGTGGATAGACTTCAGTGAATCTGCTCAGTCTTGACCAAATCGTTTGTGTAGTGGACCGCTATTGCAAGCCCTGTCTCATGTGAGCTGGACAGGCACTTTTTCTGAGCGAATGCGTTAAGTAATAAATCATTTTTCTCCACAATGTGCTATCAGTTTCATGTATCATCTGTCATGAGATGAAATGGAGGCTGTGTTTTTTTTGGGTGTCACCTTGAAAAATAATGTAAAGCTTCTTTTGTGTTATAAGCCAATTTGCAACCTGAAAGGGGTGTGAATTTATTTATTTGTACCAGCAAGCTGTTCCGTCTCATCAATGCCTTTTTTATTAGTAAGCTTGTATTAAGCTTTTAGTGCAGGTCGACGGTATGAGGCATGAAATTTGAACTTGGAATAAATAATTGCATTTCACTGCAGGGTCAATTGATGGGGGCAGACGAAGCCTTGTGAGTAGTTGTCTTTACAATGATGTTGGTAAATACTGGACTGAGTTAAATGTCTCTGGCAGAACTGAAGTGCTGATGTAAGATCTGCTTTTTGGATTACGGTCAGGGCTGCAATCAACGATTATTTTAAGAATCTGTTTATTTAAACAAACAGGACATTATTTCAAATTGACAACAATGCACAATAGTAAACAGACCATAGGTTGATGCTTGAATGTGGGTGAGCCTTTAAAATAATATTAAAATATAAATGATAACATAAAAAAGCCAAATGCATCTAAATGTTGACAGGCTGTTTGATCCGAGAACTATTTTTAATTTAGTCTTAGTCTTGGGACTGAAACGCATATTAGTCTGGTCAACTAAATCAAAGCATACATTTTGTTATAGTTTTTATCATCAAAGATCTATTTTTAGCTTATTGTCGTCTCATCTTCGTAATGAAAAGAAGGTCAGCTAATATTTTTCGTCAGTTTCTGGCAATGACATTGACACTGCCGTCACCTCCACCTCACTCAGTTCAACCATGACACAGCGAGTGTTGCAGTAATAGCATATGAGGAATCTATAATGAAATTCATTGCCAACCCTTCAAATCGAATTTTACCGATATAATCAGGTCGTTGTTGCAGCCCTAATCACAGTTGTCAGTAAGAACAGTTTAATGTGTGATGTAAGCACATTTCCAGAAACTTTTTGTAAAAAGCTTTGAAGTTCTACATACTCCTGTAGTCGCTGTGTGTTATTTGCCTTAACTTACTGAACTAAGATTTGTGTTTTAAAAAATAGTGTTTTTCTGGCCTAATGGTCTTGCTTTGAGTTTAAAGCACCAATGCTCTTTAACTGAACTTAAGAAAGGCTTTGTTAGGAACTGTAAAAAGCCAGCGGTACCAAGTTGTTGGCAGTGTTGACGGTGTTGCAACCTTTTCAGTTTATGATGTTTAACTTGTGCACCTTGATACACTGTAGTTTTATCATCATCTTTGAATATGGAGTTTAATTTAGTCTGCTAAGCAGACAATGTTGGGTAGATACAGGGCAAGTTATTTTATTCTACATTCTTCCATTGCATCATACGTTATGTTCTTACGATATTGTTCCATTTAGGCTTGAGTTGTTGACCAAAGCCTGTCCATTGTGTTGGATTTTTGGCGTTTGTGAAATTCACTCTTTCTGACACCATTTGAGTTTCACAGGACTTATGCATATAGACTGCACATGAAACAACAAATTGCTTTCTTCTTGTGTGATAGTTTTGCTTAATGTCTTTTCCAAATGTTCATGTTTATTGAGCCCAGTGCCAGTATTCTACACATATATTCCTGGTACGGTTTCTGTACATCCAATCCTGGTCACACTGGTGACTATTAGTTTTCTTGTTTGTTTTTTTTTCTTTCTACTTAATCATTACAGTGCCATGATGGCTGGACAACAGAATAATACGCCATAATTTCTGTTTAACGCAAAAACTCAATTAAGTCAAAATTTCTGTCAGTGGTATTTAACTTATGTTGTTTCAGCAATCTAAAGAAACATGTTTTTCACCTCCAACAGATTAAAAAAATAAAAACTAAAAAAATTTGGTCTTATTTATATCATTTTTTAGATACACCCCATGGCCACTTTATTAGGTAAACCTGTCATCATTTTTTGTAGTTAAATACAACAGCTCTGCCCTAACTTCTATCTACACAAATTTTACCTAATTGTGCCCATTCACATTGTGCCATAATGAAACATCTATCGCCCTTTGGCATAGCTGCCTAATGCTTTGCCCTTGTCACGCACAAAGCAACAAATACAGTTAGGACTGTGCAGTGAATTTGTATTATATTGGTATTCAGATCAGATAAAGTCTTAGCTTTCATATATTGTTGCATTGTGACGTGGTGTAAGTGTTTCTCCAATTTTAATTGAATACTACAGTAGAGAGATTAAAGTTTTTCAACTTGCCAGGCTGTTGTAGCTGTTAAAATATTTGCAGTGTAACCACTTGGTCTAGCAGTTGTTGATCAAAAATCTTATTTTGTGAAAGTAAAAATAGTCACCTCTACAACAGTCCCACCAGATAGCAAAGGACATTGTAGACTACAGAGCTGTCTCTTGGGTATTGTTTATATTAATGTTAAAGTTTTTATGGTGACATACCAGAAATGTATAAATTTAATATGTTGAGGTCATGGACAAAGAATAAGTGTTTCTTAGTTTTCATCTTTCTTATTTACATGCATAAGAGGAGCAGAATGTTATTAAGCACTGGAATAAAATACACCACCACCACTCAATATAACTCCTATGCTAAAGGTGTAATTGAATTACTCCTTTGTAACACTTATTATAACCTAAAGTCATCCTTCGAAATAGATTTTATGGCAAAGCTGTTTTAGATTGCACAGGTCTACCGTTGGCCTTTTTTGTAAAAAGCCTCATCAAGAGATGAAGGTATTCATCTGTTGTCATTTTAAATGATGAAAGGCCAAAAACCAGCATTTACAAAATGCGTAACATAAAAGCTAGTATAGATTTCAGGCTTTTCTTGGCATGCACTGGAGAGACCATACTAGGTAGGCACTGACTAACAAAAGCATTACCCTCTCTTCCTTTTCCGTATGTAACCTGTGGCACCTGTGGACCTTCATATTGGAACGAACGGTTTCTTCGGATGTGTCTCCTGCTGGTTGTGTTGTAAATCTCCTCACAATATCAAACCTTAATATTCACTTCCATACGGACATGAACTGTGTGCTTGTGCACTGAAATCACCTCATACCTTACTTCCACCTTCATATCTGCCTTCCTGGCAAATTGACACCTACAGCGCAATGAGCGCTTCGCCCAGGGTGGTTCTAGGGGAATGGGTCCTGGTAACCCTGGGTACGGCAGGGTCCGTGAGGAGTTTGACGGTCCTTCTAAGAAACCCCGTTTTTAAATGCTGCTCTTTGCTCTCAGCAGCACAATTTGTACAGATTCTCAAAAACAAACATGCATCTCTTGTATTTAAGTTTAAATTGTTGCTACATTTAGCCTGACAATTTACTCCTTTTTATGATTCAGTATCTTATTTTTTATTTTGTACTGTTAGTAGTATAGAAAAGTCACCTTCGTGTGGTCAGTTAGTTCTTTCTGGCCCATATGTAATTTTCTTTTCTAGATGTAATATGCTCTGTGAGTCGCCGTGAAGTGATAATTGTATAATTTTTCTCAACTTTTTATGGCTGTGTTTTGTGCCATACATTTGGAGTCAAAGCATGTATTATAATAAAGACACATTGGTTCTAATGAGGACAAAACTTTAGCATTTCTTCCTGAAATTTGAAATGTTTAGTTTGCTTAAAAAGCAACCAAAACCTAGCAATTGGTTGAATTATTTATGTGGGCAAATTTGCCACAGTACGTCTTAAAGCATCTATTTGTCATTTCTGCTACCGTCTTGACCTCCCTCTTTCAGCCACATGTTTAAAACACTGTGAGAACCAGCACCTGGCCCCAACTACATCTCACGGGAAATGCACCTTCATTTCCTTTGCATGTATATTTTCTTTACTGCAAATTTTGAAAACTAGCTGACCCCTATCACAACCGGCACTCTCAACAAAAACACTTAGTCAGCGTTAATTATACTTTACACAAAGGAGTAATTAAGTGGGCATAAAGCTATTGATCCTTAATGGCATTGCATTTAGCATCTGCTGTATGAACATAGCTTTTAGTACTTATGATGTACTCCACAGGAGAATAAATTAATTCTGCATGTTTATGTATGACTTGTATGAGACCATGACAAATTTTATTTTGCCACTTTGAAACCCTAATGAGGATTAGTTGAAGGGCAGGTATGTTGCCAGCAGCCACAGTAATTTCAGCTTTAACAGCATATTTTTAGGTGTCGCTCTTAGTTATTTCACTGAAATACTTCATTTAGTGTCTTGAAGTGACTCTGCTTTAACAGTTATACATCAGAAAGTAGAAATGACACATAGAACCTTTAAGAAAGACTGTGGTTGCGTGTGTGTGTGTTTGGTTGTGGGAAGCCTTTGAACAACATTCTGCTCTCATCATGTACGTAGTCTCTCACTGACACTTGTCCACGTTGTTGTGTCTTGTGTCCATGTTGGAAACTTAGTGTATTGACTACGTTTACATGCAGTCCAATGACACAGCAAACACAGTAAATAATGTACTTATTTTTTTTTACCATTGCAAAGATTCAAGTGTCACAGATGGACAGAAGACACAAAACCTGCCCTAAAGGGTGGTGTTAACCTTTTTAGCATGGTTAAGTTTGGATTTGTAATGAGATTACATTTATTTTGGGGGGGGAAAAAAAGATCTAATTTAAACTGTTACAACGCTGTTGATGAATCATGTTGTTGGTATTTTTTATGATGTGTTCTGGGACATCATTAGGTGTCAGAGCTAATTTATGCCCTTGTCATCAAGACTGCTGTGTAAGACCGCCCTGGTGCAGGAGTCCTCCTGTTGTAGCAGTTGGCCGTGTAATAGAAAGTGTAATGACCCAAAAACGCAGTCTCTAAGTGGCTACAGTATAAACACGTAGACAGCAATTAACAGTGTAAAGAACTGCTGTCGAAGTCACACAGATTATAATTCCAACCCCTTTACATTTTGAGTTCAGATGACGAACTGAGGTAATTAGGTGCTTTATCTGAGTGGGATGTCTGTCATAGAAATACTTTTTGTTGGCATGAGCAAATCTGTCTTTACATCACTGGCCAGAGGCTCAGTGTGACCTGAAGTATCTCAGCCTGTGCAACATGCATTGTGGACAGTTTTGAGACCATGATAACCAACAGAAGCCACAAAATATATCAAATGTGTTAATGAAACACAACATAACGCATGTTCTCCAAACACGAGCAAGAAACTGTTCACCCCTTTTAATAGGACCAGTTATGTTAAGAATCAGTATTCCACATGTTGTGCTTTGCTGACAAAGCATTTATTTTGCTCGACCTGTAAGAAGACAAGAAGTCCAGAGGTTCAGTTTCTGGAGTTTGGCTCTCCCTTGTGAGCAGGATGATCTCTGCTTGATATCGTCCCTCCTGCGGCGAAATGGTCTGTGCCTGCTGCACCTTTTCCTGTGATTGTTACTGACAAGACATGCTGACATTTTACTGTCTCCGGCTTGTGACTTCCCTTTTACTTGTTAATCCACAGAAGGAAGGCCGGTCAGTTTTATTTGTCATGAGATTTTTCCCCTGTAAATTAAAGTTTAATGTATGATGTGATGGACAAATACATTACATATGCTGTTGGTGTATACCACAGCAAAAAGTTCTTTCATGGTCTCAGTATGCTCTGTAGACAAGCTATCCTGTATTATTTGGGTATAGCCTGCGACCGTGGTGATTTCATTTTGTTTTTACCCCAAATCTGGCTTCCTCACATTGACCAGCTCCTTTGAGCGTTACAGGAAACAATCTGTTTGAAGCTGAAGCTCCATAGATGCCATTTGTGATACTACTGCAAGACACAAGCGCTCACAAACAGTATCAAAAGAAAACATTGACATCACATCTTGACATCACGTCATCAAATGGACACTGGCTTGCCCCAGCAAGCATTTCACAGTTTGTGTGGTAGGAGCAAGAGAGCTGTAAAAGTGAGTGTAAGTATTTTCGCATCAATTACAACTTGTATGACAAATGTTATTGTTACACTTGACTGCATTTTTATAATGGAATGGCAGGGTAAGCTCCAAGTCTTTGTTTATTTTTCTGGCAGTAGCTTAAATGTCATTCTGTGGACCACTGAAGGTGTTCTTTCATTACACAAAAACGTAGTCCTTGTTAAACTTTGGCAGTCTGTGATTTATAGCAGTGCTTCATCTGAGACTTTGTCATCATATACAATATTCTATACATTATGCTGCTTTATTGACTCAAATGGGTTGTCAGACCTCAGGTCAATGACCCCCTTAGAAAATACTTGGAATGTTCAAAAGAACCCAAGTTGAAAATCTAATAACAGGTTGTAATATATTATTATGGATTTCAAAAAAAGCGATAATGGATGATCATTATGGATCAGAAATAGAAAATAAGTACCTGTCAACCATGCAGCTTCTAATGTTCCTTTTAATGCGTACACTCTCAAGATGAATAAGAACAAGTGGCATTTTGCTTAGTCCCCTTTGGTAACGCTGTTTTCCCAGTGGTTGACTTAAGACAACATTTGACCTCCTACAGGATCACTAAAAATGCATCCCATGGCAGTGGCTTTTCATTTGTCAAGTAGCCAAAGATTGACAGAGCATCATTTTGTATATCAAGAAACTTGAAACCTCCTTTTAGCATATTGTTCGTGCAGAGTGTAGTAGTTGACTGCGTACAATAAATTAATATAATTTTTTTTATTAGTTTATTCTTTTAAGTCTCTTTAAAAAAGACTCCCAAGAGAATTTTAGTTCTGGTATCTTCTAATCAGCAAAACAGAGGACTACAAGAACTTGAAAGAATTTGGTAATGACATTTGATGCAATAGTGTGTTTACTTGCAATGTTACGTGTTTGTGTTGTGTGCACTTTTTCTTTAACAGGTTTGACCAGCATTAAAGATTATGGACTGTGGAGGAATTTGTCGCTGTAAAGTTTGCCCTCAAGAATTACTTTCTAAACAAACTGTTGTAGTGATCAACCAGAGTAAAATTCTCAACAAAAAAAAAACACCAAAGGGGATTCTAATGAAGCCTTGGAATCATTGTAATGTGTACTGACAGGTGGGCGGCAAAGCTGATGTAGCCTCGTGGTGTTCCTGTTGCATAAACAATTGAAACCTTTGTACACTTAAACAGGCATTAAATCGAATGACAGGAGCATAAATAATTAAGTTGTGACTTACTGAATTTTGGAAAATATTTTTTAACAATTGAGGTCCTTAAATGCTGTTACCTAAATACTTAGGATTGGACAACAGGAATTCTGATTAGACATCTTTAAATTAACATTTCTTCAAATTGTGATGAGTGCCTTTTGTTTGCCTCAACTGCAAAGGTAAGGCCCTTACTTTGACAGTAAGGTAAGGGCATTGTTTTAAGAAGGTTTGTGTTAGAGCTAGGTCACTGGCAAGAAGGATCTACTCAGTCATTCAGATTACCAATGATGCAGCGGATGCACAATGTTGAAACCAGGGGGGAAAAAAAAAGAACTGCAGTTTTGAGGACAATCATGTCATGATTTGACTGCTTTCTCATTCAAAAGTTTTGTCGAATTTGGCTTTCCACTAGGAAGACTTGACTTTTTGTTTCCTTAGTAAAGCAACACACTAAACTTGTACATCAGCCTACTGAGTCAAGAAGGATTGACCTTCATTCTTTGGCCTGCAATAAAAAAAAAGTGTTGGTGATGAAATGTGGATAATGGTACCATTGGAAAGATGAATGGTGGGAGCTAAAGGCCTTCTCTGGCCTGCTGTGCACTCCTTAACTTAAACTGGGCAACAAGCTGCTCAGCCAAAGGTCTCTCAGAAAAAAA
>JAPQLA010000008.1:3828071-3838203 GCA_029822935.1 Naso vlamingii | reverse complement strand
TTTTAAAACAAGTGGAGCGCCATCTTGTCTTGCTTCAGAATGTAACATCATTAGGTTAGTTGGCCCAACTACACTAACTAGTGACAGCACTAAAAAACCAACTCAAAATGGAAAACAGCAAGCGACAAGCAAAAAGGCGATACAAAGGGGGTCACTGCTGTGTTGCCCCTGGTTACAGTAATGAGTATCATAGGGTAAAAAACTAAGGAAAGATTGTTGCATTTCATATTTTGCCACTCAAACAGGAAGCGGTTCTTCGTCTTTGGCTAGCTGCTTTAAAATGGAGGGATGTACCACATAATCGTAGGGTTTGTGGCGACCATTTTAAAGAGGACTATGAAGAGGAAAAGTATTTCAAGGCAGGCATACTGTTATCTTGCTGGACTTCAAGGCTGAAGTCCGAGGCTGTTCCCTCTGTGTTTTACTTTTCGTCTTACAGTGCTGGGTCTACAGACAGTCCAACCCAGTCCGTTAGTAGAAAGCAAAGAGTGCGCTGTAAGGAAAGAGCCCAACAGCGTGCTCATCTGGCAGAACAGAGACAGGTAACTACGATAAATCCTCAACAACCCAGCACTCTCAACCTGGTAGGATAGAGGCTCCTAATATTCAAAAGCATCTCCGTAAAATTAAAACAAGACTCCTTACCTGAAGTTACAGTCTGTGTCCAGTTGCATTTGGGCTTCTTTTTTCATCTGAGGACGTGGAATTAGGTCTCATACTTGTAGGGTATTGAGATATTCACATTTTCATTATTCCTCCATCTTCAATTAACTCTAGACCCGCCTCCCTCTGCCTCTGTGCAGACCACAGAGACATAAAAGGTTCTCACAAGAATAACATTAAAAATAATAATAATGTCCTTGCACCTTAATAATTGCACATTGGCCAGACATGTGAACACAAACAAGAATCTTGACATTTGTTTTGTTTCTCCCAATGAGCTCACACACCAATAACAAAACAAGATTAAAAACAAAAATGACATAAATTAATGAGATATACGCTCAGTGGCCATTTAATCAAATATACTTGTCTAATGTTATTGTTTATTGTCTGACACAGGTAACAAAGGGGACAGATGGAGAGTCAATGGATGCTGTTTCAGAACCACAAACATCTGTAGAAGATGGAGTCCCAGAGCTTGTTTCCAGAGCTCTTCCAAGACCCTCTGAACATAGAGAGGAGGAAAACTTTGTTGCTGTTGCTGCTGAAAAAGACAGAGAAAGTAAAGAAGCGGAACATAAAGAAACTGAAGCCACTGTGGGCCCTTCTTCTGCATCTGTGTCTCCTGGAAATCAATCCCCTTCACAGCTGTCTTTGTCTACAGAAGAGACGATTAGCACAGTTTCAGTTCAAGTAGATGAGCCTGACATTATCTCAGAGTTTGAAAAAGAGGGTGCCGAGGTAAAAACTGAGGAAGACTTAGGCATAAATGAAGAAAATGTGACAGGAAAGGGCAACAGTTTGGGGGAAAGTTCTACAGGACCTGACATCAGTGTGGACAAAAATATGGACAAAACATCTGATCGCAAGAAGGAAATAAGTGCAGACGTAGAGATGGACCCAGAAATTGAGACAGAGCAGGTGAAAGGGTCTCTTGTATGTAAATCGAGGGTTTCTACAGCGGACGACCTCGATGAGATGATGGACATTGGTACAGTGGATCAGGTGGAACAGGAAGCTCAGATGAAAGTGGAGGAAGAGAATAGTTTGATGGATGAAAACAGCCGTTCACCTGCCATTTCAAATACAGGTAGAGACGTTTTGCTTCTCAATGATTTATAAAGGGCCGATCACACTGAGAAGTTTGCACCACGTGCAGCTGCTCCAAAACGCCTTGGAAATGCATCTATAGGAAAATACAGCTATTATTAACTTTTCTTCTGTGTTCACCAATTATCCGATTGCTTTCACTACTGTTCCGCTGGCAACAAAACAGGAAGGACGTGGTGAGTACTAAAGCCTTCCACCTGTGGATTTAATTTAAGAAGTGACATTGACGAGCAGTGCAACTCCACGCCTTCAGCTGAAAAGTTAAAATTATTTTAACTTTTATGCTCACTCAAAAAACTGCCAGAAAAATAGGGTTGTTCCGATACCGATACCAGTGTGGCAAAACGCTGCCGACACCACTGAATATGCTGGTATCAGTATTGGCGAGTACACCAGTTTGTACACCAATCACATACCATACCACGTTATTTGTTAGCGTTAAGAAAAGGTACCCATCTACTTTCCTATTAGATCAGTTAGCTATAATCGACATTACATACCTGAAATCAATTTTTCTTTGCCACTCTAAAACAGTACTCAGAAAGTTGCGTTGTGCTGCCTCTGGCAACTATTTTTAAGAGCGGCGAGGATGAGCAGAGAGAGCTGACAGAGCTAGCAAAATTTCTGCATTCTGCAATATTTTACACTGAAAAATCAAAGGAGATGTGTAGAGAACTGTTTTCTATGGACTGGTATTGGATTGGTACTCTGAATCGGCCGATTTACAAGTTTGGGTATTGGAATTGGTATCAGAGCATCTCTACAGGAAAATGCATCGTGCAGCAGCAGGAGAGGAGCACCCGGCATGTGCGCAGTACCTGGCAATGCTTCTTGGTGTGATCGGCCGTTAATTCAGTTTTGTGTTCGTGATGCTGTGAAACATTTTAAAGTAGTGAAAGGCTACTTTTGCAGGTATGTTCTTGTAGAAGATGCTATGCTAACCAAGGCTTGTGGTAAATCTTAGCTGACTTGGGCCAAACATTCTCTTGCGGTGTCTTCCTTATGATGTTATGATCCTAAATCCCTCTCTCCCCAGGTAAAAATCCCAGCCTAAACTAATGTCGTTATGACCTTGCTTCCCTTAGCCTGTCTAAGCATGCACACTTCTGGAAGGCATTTCCCCAAAAACACAGTAACTTATTTACCTCTTATCACTCTGCCAAGTTGACAGCGTGAGCTACATAAACAGAGCTTGGATCTTGTTCAAGGACAGTTCAGCAGGACAAAACTTCTTCTTCATAGTCACTTGAATCCTACTTTTCTAGTTAGAAGACATTTTCTGCACTCAGAAGTTACTCCGCTGCTTCAAAAACACAGCTCTTTAGCACCCCACTAATTTATGTATAAAACATTTCCCTCACAGCGTCAGTGGCAGAGGACAGTAAGGAGGAAATTGATGTTAAACCCACTGTGTTACCACCACTCACAGAGGAGAGCCAAGTGGGGAACGTGAAAGTGGCGCTGGAGTCGATGCAGTCCAGCTCGTCTCCATCGTCTGAAACCACAGCCAGTACAGGTGACTGACTTCAGAGCAGTGGTGCTTAGGGCTTTTGACAAAAAACACCAGCATGCACTTGAGATTTGTACTGATCTAGTATATATAGTATTCTTCTGTGAAGTCACGTGAAATCAGAACTGGTGATTCTGAAGCACCTTAAACGAACTGCTCCCTCACCTCCTGAAATTCAAATTAATATTCCTAATTTTGTTTTTGTTAAATCTTGATTTTGAATGTAATTCAGTCTGATTACTTGCTATAGTGTATGTTGATTTTCTGCATGCATTTATTTTCTTTAAAAAACACGTTTTTGATGTTTCTGTAGGAAGGGACAGCTCATCTCCAGTGACCATAGTGAATGGCATGAAAGTAGTCAAGATATCAACACCAAGATTAGAAACTGTAAGTGTAAGTAAGAAAATCTGCGTCATTGTGTAAATTAAGCCGGGCGTGGAGTCATTTCTGTGTATACCTACATTGCTGTGTCTCTTAAATTTCCAATATCAACTTGTACAATTTTAGCATTAATGCCCTGGTTTGGTCACGTTTTGTATTTTATGTCTGCCTGTTAATACAAACAGAACTATTGGTGGTTATGTTAGAATGGAAGTCAAATTCTTGCATCAAAATCAATATCAGTTCATCAGTCATGGTCCTTGAAGTCAGAATTATTATTATTATTATTTTTTTCCCATCTTTTAGGAAAGGCTACGTGCTGCCTCTCAGTCAGTCAAGTCGTCTCCTTCACCCCCACTGGTCCAGGTGAAGGATGAGCCTATAGATGAAGAGTATGAACAAGCCCTCATATCCTCTTCATCCACAGCAAGTGTCAAAGATGAGCCCAACACTGCAAAGGTAAGACACACAGATTTTCAAGGATTTTGAAAGTTAAGCCTCTTCCAGATGTTGATACCTTAACGTTTACCAAATGGCAATATTTTCCTGGACCTTAGGCCTCAGTGTCTGGGTGAGCCTGGTTACAAAGAGCTTCCTGGACAGACAGCGGTCCAGCAGATACAGGCTTGAGGAAAGAGAGGAGAAGGAGGAAAAATCTAAAGGGAAAGGGAGAACGAAGTGGAGAGAGGGACACACACACCATGGCAGCTTGTAGGAAACATAAACATAGACAACAAGTTATTAGATGCTTTTGATTTCTTGTCAGCAGGACCAACATGGACTGCAAGTTCAAGTGCACAGTTTGAGAATCACTGTGTTAAACCAACGGTATTTAACTCTCACCGTGACCAGTGGCTTCAAAAAACAAAACTAAATGATGTACATTAATATGTTGCACCAAAAAGCAATTTAAGTAAAACTGGGTCACATTTCACAAAGAAAATGTCCTCTGGTTTTCCCTCTGATGTCCTACAACTGCTCTGTCTCTTTTGGTCTGCAAGGAGCCCGTGTGTTGCTTTGAGGAAACTCTGTGAATCACAGAGTTGAGGAAAACCAGAGGACATTTTCCCTGTAAAATTTGACCCGGTTTTACTAAAATTGCTGTTTTGTGCAACACATTAACGTGCATTGTTTAGTTTTGTTTTTAAAGCCACTGGTCGCGGTCAAAGTTAGATAGCGTTGCTTTAAGAAATTCATGCAGACTGAAGCGTAATGACAAGGAGTTTGAAAGAATGAACACTAATTAAAAGCTAAGGCAAAAAAGTTTGTTTTAGGGTTGGATTTAAAGGTTTCAATGTAGTCAGGTTGTCTGATATCAGTGGGGAGGTTTTTTCCAAAGGAAGGAGACACAAGATTAAAAGATTTTGCTGCCCAAACCAGGCCTGTGTTCAGGATTTGACAGATCCAGAAACAGTGGACCACCCCTGACCTCTGCCATGTCACTCTGTTATTGACAGGAGGACCTGAGGATTGGATGTGTCTTTTCTGTGAACCAGACGGCTGAATCACAAACGTTGCCCGTCGTCCAACCCTCATTAGCACAAATGTCCTGTTCCAACTGTAAGAAAATCCTGAAGAAAGGACAGACAGCTTTCCAGAGGAAGGGCTCCTCAGCACTCTACTGCTCCACAGACTGCCTCACCACATCTCTACCTACAGTCAAAGGAGTCACGAAGGTCTGCCAAAGCTGCCAAAAGTGAGTTTTACAGGGAACTGTTCCCTCTTTTAATACTGCTACAGTAAAACAACTGCATGAATATCTGCAGATAAACTGTTTCTGCACGTAGATTTTATATAAGTCACACCCATCTCTTTCTCTCAGGTTGATATTTCGACCTCAGGACGTCATTCTGGCTCCAGATGCTAAAGGAGCCATGAAGGAGTTCTGCAGTCAAAGCTGCCTGACCTCTTTCAATTTCAAGAAAAACACCACCAACTCCAGACAACCTGGCACCACCCAAAAACCACTACAACCAATAGCACCACAAGCTCTCTGCAGCATGTGCACCAGATACTCCACTGTAAGACAAATAGAACAGAGCAGCAACAAACAATTTTCATTATTGACAAATCTGCTAAATATTTTCTTAAATAATTTAGTAATCATTATGTCAATGAAATGGGAAAAATCCCCATGTCTTCAATTAGAATTGTCCTTTTAAATTGTTCATACAGTGTATATATTTGTAATAGCAAAGATACTGTACACAACCTTTTACCACACCTCTGAAATAACATGCACTTTTTTATGCCATTCCTCCTACAGAGCAAACATGAGGTGATCCTAAATGGTGCTGTCCACAAGATCTGCAGTGACGCCTGCTTTAACCGTTTCCGCACAGTGAACAACTTGTCCATGGCTGGCTGTGCAAACTGCGGCTCCTACCACCATACCAAACCGCTCCTGCTGAACATTGAAGGAAGCAACAAAACGCTGTGCAATCACGAGTGTCTGGCCAAGTTCAAAGAGGTGTAAAAAAAGATTTCAGTTAAAAAAAAAAGACAAATCGGAAATGCTGTTTGACCGACCTAACATTCTTTTACTTACATCTCACAACAGAAAAACAAGATTACCCTTCCTTGTACGATGTGCCGTACGACCCGGCTGCTGTCAGAAATGGTAGACAACAAAAACAGTGACGAACTGGTGAACCTGTTCTGTAGCAGCAGCTGTGTGATGGCGTATATGGTCCAAACTGTCAGTGCATCAGGTACTGAACAAAACGTCTTTCTGGCTGATTTTTGATATTGGCTTTAAACACTGTGCTTCGTGGCCTGTTGTTTTTAAATACAACTCCTGTTTTCTTTTATAGGTGCTCGGTTGAACTGTGATAGTTGTGGAAAGAACACAGTACCGGCCTACCACCTGGCCATGTCAGACACCTCCATCAGAAACTTCTGCACCCTGCCATGTGTTGTGGCTTTTCAGGTGTGGATGTTTACTGACTGTAAGAAACGAGTTGGTTTTGATCATCTCAGATCTTGCTGGAATTTAAAAGCTTCTCCTCTGCCTAATTTGAATTTTTACACGCATGTATAAGTTGGACAGCTACAAACCTTAATCCCTGTCATAAAATATGCAGCGTTGGGTCCTTGAGTTTAAGGGAATTAAGCCTGGAGAACTCCTTTAAGGGGCAGTTTACATGGTGCAAGTTTTCACATCAAACAAAACACTTCTGTTGCGGTTTGCTCTTCCTTTTACATGACAACTGTGTGCCGGCACCCCTGAAACCACAAACATTTGAAACCTGGTTCCAGAGTGTAATTTTTTGAAATCACAACCTTCTTGCCGTCTGTGTAAACTGGCAAGCAGAGTGCCTGTAATGCGATGATTACGCTAATGCTAGTGCAAGTCAATGCATTCCGCTCTCGCCACTACAAACAAACTAAACACGCCACAGTGCACGGAAAGCAAGTTAAATATGACAACAGTCTGTTGAGGTGAATTTGAGTGCCTATAGCATAATTTTGGAAGTCAGTCAACAGCTGAATTTCTTTAATTTGTGGCAGCTTAGGGCTTAACAGCAACAGGAAGTTAGCCACAGCTCCGATGGTATGTTATTACAGACTTACACTGCCGATGACTGGTCTGGCATGCATACTACAGCGCTTTCGGTTGGTCATGTTAATGTGGACAGAAAAGGAAAGATCTTTCTGTTTTTATTAGAACTGCTCCTGTGTAAATGTGACCTTAATTTCAGCCCCACATCTGCAGACCTCAGTCAGGTCATGCAGTGTCAGGTTCAGAATAGGGCCGGATGTGGGCAAGAATCTCATGATACAATATGTGTCGTGATACATGGTTCACAATACATTGCAAAACATTACATAACTGAAAATTTTAGAAGTAGAGCTCAGAATCAGGGGTGGAAAATAACGAAGTAAATGTACTTGAGTACTGTACTTAAATAATATATGCATTTTACTTGAGTATAATACTTACACTCCATTACATTTGAAAGAAAAAAATTGTACTTTTGACACTACATTCCTGTAAAGTTTCTCGTTACTCACTTTTTCTTTGAAGTCAGCTGATGAATTTTCTTTTCTAATTTTGAAAGAAACTAAACTTTGTTCGTGTAGTTCTGCGTAAGCGGTGTTCCTGTACCTGCACTTCGCTGTTTCAGTGGTTAAACGTAGCGCAAACGTCACTCACATCCGGCAGTTCATTTAGTGGTGACAACGATGGCTACACCCTAATGCCACAAGATTTTTATATTTTTTAATGTATCATTATGAGGGGCTAGAAAATCGATTCAGTATTATGTAAAAAAAAAATACTGCAATACTTGGGTGTATTGATTTTTTTTTGCACAGCCCAAATTCAGAAAAGGTTTGGACAAATCAAAATGTAATATTTGTTATCAAGTGGTAAATCTCTATAGGAAACACACACTTTAGGTCTATTGCCTTTTTTTTTACACTATTTACTATTTGCACTAGAAACTTTCTTTTTCACAGTTGTTTTCACTCATGATTCTTTTAATGTTTTTGTAGGATAAATTCAAGAAGTCACAGAAACAGCTGAATGTTTTCACCAAGTTACCAACTCAAATCCAGACCGTCGCTCCGTCACAGCCTCAACAAGACGTCCCCAAAGAGCCACAGAAGCTGAACTGCGCCATGTGTGCCCGCAGCATAAACTTTAAACCTGAGGTCATCCAGATCAAGGTAACTTGTGTTATAGAGTGTGTGTCCTATACTCTAAAGTCAGGCAGCAGGATCTGTAGCTACAGTTAGCTGCTGACTAGACTAACAAGTACAGATTTAAGTCTTTATCTTAGTGGGAAGTATTTCTATTCTTAGAACAGGAAAGTAGAGAGACAGGAGAAAAATGAACAGTAATAAAACATACTGATGCACACACTGACATTTCTGAGTGTGGGGATTTATGATTTTTCCCACTCTGTGTTCAGGACAAGCTGGTTTTCGTTTGCAGCGTGGACTGTTCTCTTGAGTTCAAGAAAGCCAACTATGTGACATGCCTGTGTGAATACTGTAAAATCGAAAAGATCATCAAAGAATCCAAGAGAATTGACAACAAGGACTGCTTCTTCTGCAGTGATGGTAAGAAGACAATCTGATGTTCCTTTGACCACATTATAACAACATTCTTGTATCTTTAAGAGGTGTGACACTTGAAAATAATTTGTCAGAGTGACGTACGTCTGCTTCTCTCCCTCTTCTCAGGCTGTAAGCTCCTCTTTCGACATGAACTGACTAAAAACTGGGGTAAACACTGTAACTCCTGTGCCTACTGTCACTCTGTGTCCAAGAAGCTGGTGACAGCACAGTATGGAGCCTCGACGGAGGAGTTCTGCTCTGATGATTGCAGGTCCAAATACACAATGCTGTTCTGCCATGTAAGCAAACCCCTGTAGTGTTATCAGCATTAAAATTGTAGTATACTCAAACAGTGGTGTTGATGATCTCGCCCTGCCTGAACTCTCAACTCAGCTTATTCTCTCTTTTTTTTTTCCATCAAGGTTGCAAAGTGTGACACCTGCGGCCGCAAAGGGAAGCTGAAGCAGAGTCTCCCCCTGCTGGGAAACGTCAAAAACTTCTGTGACCACAGTTGTCTTCTGAAGTTCTGCTGTGATAAGGTGGCCACGCAGGGTGAAATCTTCAAAGGTGTGTGTTGGTGTTGCGTTTTAAAGTTGTGTTTCCCGTGTTTTGGTTTTAAACCTGACAGTTTAATTAAATAGTTTTGAAACTGATCTGTAATATCCCCCACTGACTCATGTTTGTTTCCTCATGTTTTGTTTCTTAGGACCTGCGGATTTGGTGGAGGCGACGCCCGTCATTGCCAACGTCATCTCACTCGCAGGCTCTGCAACAGGGAAAACCAGCGCTCCTGACAGAACAGCCCAGAAAAGTACACAAAAATTACACACACATGAACAAATATTGTTGTGCTATATAAACATACATACTAAACACCATGTCATACATTTTCATTGTCCCCACAGGCACGGTCTCTAACTTTCAATCAAACACCTCTGGACTTGTAAGTTGTCTTATATTATATGTTTTCTTTGCACTGTAAAATTCAATAGTATAGACAGTATAGAGACAAGTAGCAAATTAAAGGAAAAACAATAATAAAAAATGATTGTGCTCTATAAAAAAAGATAAGGAATTTTTTTGAACTATATAGTACTATAAAGACAAGTAAATGGGCTTTTTCAGTAGAAAAGCAAAAAACAAAATTAAACATACCGTAAAATCCGGAATTTATTGTAAGTCACACCGGTATATAAGATGCAGTCTGTCTTTTGTTGTCTCCCAGAGGGGAAAAAAGGTTTTCTATGGCTAAAACATGTATCCAATTTATTTCAACACTGTTTTAAAATGGAAGACAGACAACAGAGGACAGACAGAGAGAATGACACGCAGCAAAGGGCCAGAGGGTGGAATTGAACCTGTGGCCGCTGAAACGAAGTCAAAACTTACGCATACCAGGTG
>JAPQLA010000008.1:3806639-3817874 GCA_029822935.1 Naso vlamingii | reverse complement strand
AACTCACGACTCCTTGTAAATCCACAACTAGTCAATTTCACAGTTCAATTTTTGTGCAGATTATTTTATTAGTGATGACAGGTAGATTTTGCTGCTTTTGTACAGAGCCAACTCAACAGTTCGCTCCTCTTTTTAGTCTCGAAGGTCCAGTGTGTTAATTTGGGGAGGTTTTTGGCAGAAATGTAGTATTATATTTATAATTATGCAAATATGTATGCATTGTGTAAATAAGATGAGTTGTGTTTTAGTAAGCCTAAATAAGTCCTTCATATTATTAACTTAGGAAATGAATTATTTTTCTGCCGTGTTTTTACAGTAGCTCAGAATGGACAAACTACACAATTGGAAGGGGAGGCGTATCTTTAGTTGGTTGCAACCCTACCGCTAGATGCCACAAAACCTACACACTGAATCTTTCTATGTAAGCTGAGATAACCAGCTGCTGGCTGTTGTTTTATATAAATCATATAAACATGAAAGTTGTTTAATCTTCTCAACTAAATCTCGATGAAAACCACTAGATTGAGCTGTAGATTGCAGGTTTTTTTCAGCCTGAATATATAAAGTTATCAATTACATGTGTAAAATTTCTTGTTTGTTCCATAATTCCAGTTTGAGGACTCTGAAGAAACTTCCAGCTTTGAAAATTCAGACTCTGATGGTGAAGAAGAATCATCTGACAGTGAAAACGTCAGTTCTGGCGACATCAACAGTCAGCAGGACTTTAGGGATGGTTCACCCACAACAATACATTCCTCTGAAGAGATGGCAGGGACCATTACGCCACTGGATGAGACTTCAAGCAACCAGCAAGAAGATGAGGCCGCTTCCAGATCCAATGAAGTCAGCTTGGATAAAGAATGCAGACCTAGAAAGGCTAAAGAAAAGCACAAAAACCCTTCTTGTACTAATAAAAATTTCTGTTATGTTTGCGGAAAGGGTTGTTGTAAAATTGCTCGACATTTATTACGGCATATCGATGAAGAGCCTGAAATTGCTGAAGCTTTTGCTCTGCCCCAAAATTCAAAAGAACGAAAAAAGTTACTCGATAAGTTACGGAACAGGGGAAATTACAAACACAATCAAGAGGTATTAAAGAATAATAGTGGTGAGTTAAAGCTGAGAAGACGACCAAAAAACTCAGTGGCCAGTGCTAAAACACATGTGCACTGTCCTCATTGTAAAGGCATGTATGTACGTAAGGAAATGTGGAGGCATGTAGCCAGATGTTCTGCTGGTAACAGCTCCAACTCTCCAAAAGATGGCAGGACAAGAGTATTGGGTGAGATTTTACTTGCAGAGTCACCATTCTCCCAAAAAATTCCATCTGGCGTTCGAAAGATGCTCCTGAATATGAAACAAGATGAGATTGCATTCACAATTCAAAATGATTTACTTTTAATACAACTTGCACAGTATCTGTCCGAGAGATCTGAATATAGTCGAAATAAAAATGATTACATCCGACAGAAGCTGCGGCAAATGGGAAGACTTTTGATGGTGCTGCATAAAAAGTCAGTATCTAGCTTTGAAGATGCTATCAAACCCCAACACTTCAGCAAAGTTGTTGAGGCTGTCAAAGACCTCGCTGGTTTCGATAAAAAAAGGAAGAAGTACATCAAACCAAGTTTTGCTTCGAAATTAGGATGTACACTCAAACAAATAGGTGACACTGTCCTAACTGGAGTTGACAGCAATGAGCAAAAAATGAGAGACGCCAAGAATTTTGTGAAATTGTGTGCAAAAGAATGGAGTGATCTTGTCTCCCAGACAGCCGCTGATTCATCGGGTAGACGAAGAGTAAAGAACCCGTCTACGATACCCTTCACACATGACGTGCAGGTGTTCTATACGTACCTGGAAGAAACATCAGCATCTGCCATTACAAGCCTGAAAAAGTACGAAAGCCCAGAGCTCTACAGTGGACTTTGCAGAGTGACTCTTGCACAGGTGTCAGTGTTAAACAAATGTGCACCTGAGGTTTCAAAAATGACAGTGAAGGCATTCCAGGAGAGGAACGACTCTACCCAGGTGTTGTCCAAAAACTTCATCAGGATTAATATTCTCAGCAGTACCGGCGAAAACGTTGCTGTCTTATTTACCTCAGAACTTGTCAGAGCATTAACATTGCTTGTGAGTAAGAGAAAAGCATGTGGTGTGCACAGACACAATCCTTTCTTGTTTGCAAGGCCTAACTGTTCAACAGGCTTTTACCACGGAAGAAACTGCATCGAGGATTTTTCAAGTCTGTGCCATGCAAAGAACCCGGAGCATCTCAGATCAGTGCATCTTCACAAGCACATTGCCAGAGTGTTCCAGATTCTCAATCTGGAGAACGATGAGCTTCGTCACCTTGCTAAGCTGTTGGGCCATGACATCCGGACTGACAGGGACTATTATTGTACACCAGAGGCAGCTGTGGAACTGGCGAAAATAGCAAAACTGCTTTTGGCAATGGAAAAGGGTTCTCTTCAGAAATTCGAAGGAAACTCTCTGGAGGAAATTGAGATTGAGGGTACGTGTTATATAAAAATTGAACCAGTCAGTGTTTGTTTAGTAGAGGCCACTCAAATTATTACACAACAAAAAAATACAAATACAAACTGTGTCTTGCTTGTTTTTTTTTTCCCAAGATGAATTGGAGCCAGATGTGGAGCAGGGCAACCTTGAAACCAATGATGCTGAGAAGGACAGTGAGGAATCAGATCAGCCGGAACGTACGTCATGAAGATAACAAATTTTTGTACCAATGTATCTTAAACATCCTTTCTTTTACTTACAATTCTGAGTTTTTGACAAGTTGTACAAAATCTGAATACATAAAATGCTTTCATACTGAGCATGATACTATCACTTGTTACCAATTAACCTATTTCCCGTTGTCCAAGATGAACACAGAGTTTGTGTCTGACGTCATTGTTAGTGTTGTTATTGCTCTAATATTAATATTTTTGGAAAACTTCCAGATGTTGTGGAACAACAAGCTGTCACACAGAAGCAGAGAAGACAACTGACTGCTGAGCAAGATGTCCTGGAGCACATGAAGTCTTGCACGGACAAACCCTTCCTGGAAGAAAAGTTCATTGACCCCTTTAAAGGTTTTTATTTAGAAGTATTTTTTGCTCAACCCTACAGAGCCCAGGAGGTGACATGGGTGTGTTTTACAAAATATAAACACATTCATGTCACCTCCTGGGCTCCATACAACCCTTTTTTTTCAAACAGAATTCTTTTAATTGTAGTCTGTTTGACATCTGTAGAGAAACACACATAATTCAGAACAAAACAGTTTACATATAACTCAGAATCAGCATTCAGAATTCTGATTCTGCCCAACTCATTTTATAGTGAGCTTAAAGCAACACTATAACTTTGACCGCGAACTGTGGCTTTGTGAAACGAAACTTAACTTTGCCTGTCTGCAGCCTTTTATTTTAGCAGAGCTGTCACCACCAGCGACCCGGTGCTGTAGCTGCTGCTTTAGTCAGCAGGCAGCCGACATGCTGCTTTCAGGAACCTCCGTGAATCACAGAGTTGAGGCAGAGCAGTCATAGCACATCAAAGGGAAAACCAGAGGATATTTTCTCCATAAAATATGACCCGGTTTTACTAAAATTGCCATTGTATGCAACCTATGAACGTGCATCATTAAGTTTTATTTCACGAAGCCATGGTTTGCGGTCAAAATTGCATAGTGTTACTTTAAGGCTAAATATTGTTTTGTCAAACAGTTGACCCACCTATAAAAAAATAGAATACATTTGGTAATTATTTCTGAATGAATCAAACAAAATTATTAAATGAATTCATCAAAATGTTGATCAGCTCCCTTTCTTAGGATCTCTTTGTTTTAGGATGTCTCATGTTTTTGTCTCAAGTTAGAAGGATAATGGGGCAGAAATAATGATAGAAATTGGATTTTTGTATTTTTTTTAAATTTTTCACTGTCTTTTATAGGGAGAGGTGTGTTTACCCGTGACTCCATTGAACCATCCAGCTTCGTTGTTGAGTATCGGGGGAAAATCTCTCCCAAAGAAACTGCTAGAAAGAAATGTGGTGATACTTTGAATCATTATTTGTTTGACTTCTCGTGGAATGGCTCAAACTGGCGGTGAGTTTACTGCTTTTGTTTTTTCTTTCTCTTTTTTTAAATGAAATGCTGACAACCTTTTATATGTTTCAACATTACATTTTAATAGCTTGAATACAACAGGTTTCTGCGGCCATGTCTTGTATGATAGAATTGGGAAATACAAAATAATTCGTTACAATCATCAGTCCCTGGCAGTTTGATGTAATGTTTAAGAGTGATTGAAGTTTGAGTCTTCCGCTTGCAGCATTGATGCCTCAGAAGAGGATGGGACCCTGGGGAGACTCGTGAATGATGATCACATCAATCCCAACTGTGAACTGAAGAAAATTGTCCATGAGGGAAAACCACATTTGTGCCTTTTTGCAATGAAGAAAATATCTCCAGACGAGGAAATAACCTTCAACTATGGAGACGCTCCGTATCCGTGGCGCGCAACGGTGGGTTCATTTTATGCAATGTGACTTGTTTTTGATTTTGTTTTTAAATATGTGCCTTGTTTTTAAAAAAAACAGTGTTTGTCCATTATTACTGTGAATTTGTCTTTCTGTGTTGTCAAATGTTTATAGGATTTTTCTGTCTTTTTATTTAAAGAAATCCAATGCTGAACTGGATAAATCACAAATGGACCCACAAGGTGCTGCATCTTCGTTTGTGGATGAAAGTGTAGGTGTTGAATGTGTTACATACCAAACACCATAGGGGTGAGAAATAACTTTTTGCAGATCGAGCTAATTGACTCAAATACCTTTGAAATGTAACTACTTGTGGGGACATTATTCACTAGGATCTAGTGTTTGTGCTCACTTGTGTTTCTGATGAAGCTGGAAAAAATACACTGATTGACATTTTTATTTTTATTGGTACATTAATGATAAAAGGACATTCTAAGAATATTTGTTATTATTTCTTAATTTTTTTGGTTTATTTGTTAGGGGCCAGTACAGGAAAACAGTGACATTTGCATAAGCAGTGTCCAATGTACTGTAGACATATTTATAGCCTGAACTAATTTCCAAACCAGTACCTTAATGGGTATAGATAGTGTAAGCAGTAATAAAATTACATGCTGAGGGGTAAAATCTTAAAATCCGTCCATCCATGTAGTAATCAAGAACAGGAAACCATTTACCATCCCAAGAGAGCACACAGACAAAACATACCAACATATAAAACTGACAAAACATAAAACGTCAGAGCACTTAAAATTTACAGTAAGAGCATATCAAGTTAGTCATGATTACAGTTCTGACCAAGATTTGATTGTTGTAGAGTGATTTAAAATCCTGAATCTTTAAAATGGCACAGGGTTGCACCTTTGACTGAGAATGCATTTTGTGCAAACAAAGTCTTGCAGTGCCTAATTTTGCAGTTTCCCTCTGTTGTACCTCATGTGTTGGTGGCACTGCAGTTTAGTTTTGAACATGTTTAAAAATGGGCGAAGCTAGGTGGTGGAGACATTTGAAAATAAGTGCGAGGTTGCGGTTCTTTATGAAATTGTCAAAACTAAGAAGTTTGTACTTCTTTAAAGTACTGCGATGATGAAACCTCAGTGGTTTCCTGTCCAGAACTCGATATCCTGGTTGTATGGGGATGTTAGGAGTTTGATGATGGAGGCTGATGCTTGAGACGGAGAGGTTATGCAGTATGATAAATGAGGCAAATTCATTGTGTGATAAAAAGCTGTACTAGTCTAGAAAAGAAGGTTTGTGGATTTGCCTTAACAGCTTTAACAGCTCTACGGGTTAGGGTTAGTCTTTTAAATTTGCAGTTACAATAACAAAATCTATAATTACGGTTAGTATTGCAGACTGAACAATTTCTAGATTAGATTTTTTTCTGTTTTTGATTGTATATTATTTTATTATTGTATTTATTATCGTATGTATAAAACTGCTTGTTCCAGGCTGAGGACTCAGCAGGAGCCTTCAGTTCTGCAGAATCCGGCAGTGATGACGAGTACATACCTGATGGTGAAGCAAGTAGCGATGGCAGTTATGCCGGTGACAACGAGCAGAGTCATAATTTCAAGGACAATCTAGATCCTGATTCCTCTACACAGCAGAGTGTCCAGCAGGAGGACAGGACTGATGTCTGGTGCAACAATTCTGCCCCTGATGAAGAGCCCAAACGTCACCGCAGCCCCAGCAGAAATTATTGTTACGTTTGTGGAAAGGCTCAAGCTAAAATTTCTCGTCACCTTTTCACACATAGAAAAGAAGAGCCTGACATCGCTAAAGTTTTTGCACTACCCCGTAACTCCCGTTTGCGATACAGACTTCTGGATAAGTTACGGAACAGAGGAAATTACAAACACAATCAGGAGGTTTTGAAGACCAAGTGTGGTGACTTGAAAGTAAGTAGAAGAACACGAGACGTGTCCACAGATGCTAAAACATTTGCACTGTGTCTGTATTGTAAACGTATGTATGCCCGTAAGGACATGTGGAGACATTTCCAAAGGTGTTCCTCAAAAAAGTCCTTAAGAACACAGGGTATGATTAAAGTCTTAACTTTGGTTGCACATGGAGAAGTATCAGGCTCCAAAGAAATCTCATCCTGTGTGAGTCAAATATTAAAAAACCTAAAGAAAGATGAGATTGCATCTGCAGTTAAGAATGATCCCCATATATTGTATCTGGCAGAGTACTGGTCACACTTGAACAAAAAAGAAAAAAAACGTGAAAGCGTCATTCACAGGCTGAGGCTCATGGGAAGACTTCTGTTGACGTTAAGGAAGAAGTCAATAAGTAGCTTTGAAGATGCAGTGAAGCCTGAGAACTTCAGCGTGCTTGTTGAAGCTGTCAGAGAGCTGGCTGCTTTCAACGAAGAAAAGAAGACCTGTGACAGACCAAGTATCTTAATGCGTTTGGGAGGTTTGCTGAAGAAACTTAGTGAAATAAATTATGCCATTGCTTTAAAAGAGGATGCCGATAAACAGACAATGAAGGAAAAAGTGGCATTTATGAAGCTGTGTAAAAAAGAATGGGTCTATGTCCCACAAGCAAAATCAAAGATAAACAACCCGCCGACCATCCCATTCATACACGATGTGCAGCTTTTCTATCAGTACATGGAGACAACAGCAGCATCTGCAGTCGAGAGTCTGACCTTGTATGAAAGCCCTCAGGTCTACCACGCCCTTATCAGTGTGACAGCGGCTCAGATGTCAGTCTTGAACAAACATATGCCTGATGCTTCAAGAGTAACACTCAAGTCATTCAATGAAAGGGATAAGACTGAGCTTCAGGAAGATGCTGCCGTGCCCCAGTCACAGTTTGACCAAGTTTTTTCCAAGCACTTTGTGAAGATCAATGTTATGAACAACAAGGGCGAACCAGTTGTCCTTACATTAACCCCTAAACTGCTCACTGCAATTACACTGCTGATTAGCAAGAGAGATGCGTGTGGAGTACATAAAACCAATCCCTTCTTGTTTGCAAGACCTATTGATGTATGTATGAGTTGCCTCTACGGACAACAGTGCGCTGGCATTTTTATCGCTCGGTGTGGTGCAAGCAATGCAGCAGGCCTCAGGTCTGCGTTTTTTCGTAAGCACATTGCAAGATTTTTCCAGATTCTCAGCCTCACAAATGATGAGCTCGAACTGCTAGCCAAACTTCTGGGTCGTGACATCCGGACGGACAGTGATTATTATCTGATGCCAGAGGCAGCTGGCGACATTGCAAAAATCTCAGAACTACTGTCGGCAATAGAGAATGGATCTCTTGACAGATTTGAAGGATTACCTCTTGAGGAAATTCAGTGTCCAGGTATGTGTCCAGTTCTGTATTTAAAGGAGCTCTTTGGAGTTCTTTTTCAAAAGGACTAAAGTAGTGTTGACATTGAGAGTTGCTCCCAAAATGCAGTGTGTACTGAACCTTGATCTGTAACAAACAAATTGAGCAAAGAGCCATTTTATTTTATTCAGTCAAATCAAGTTTGTTTATACATCCCATTTTAGAAACGACCCTATGTGATATAAAAGCTGCAACTTAGAGTAATTCAATTTTAAAAAGTGTGATTCTAATCTGTATCCACATGCAAATGACCATGTGGAGTTAAATATTTACCAAAGTTTTTGGTTTATGGAAATTGATGCAACTGTGGTATCAAAATTAATGTATAAATATGTTGATATTGATTGAAACCTGAATAAATTGGCACCACAAATGTATTCATACATAGTTTCTTGCTTTCCACTGAAGATGAACTGGAGCCTGATGTGGAGCTGGTTAAGGCATCAAATGTGGAATCAAGTGTGGAGCCAGAAAACATGGAAAAAAGTGACACTGAGGAGGAAAATGAAGAATCAGACAGTTCTCTTCTGCTTAGCGGTATGTTATCAATACAAATTCTGCTCCTTTACGTGGCAAGAAGGACAAAATAATAAAGTTCTCACACAACTGTGCCTCTGTTTCTTCCAGGTCTTTCCCCCCTAGATGTCTCAATCTCTAAAGCTACAAAAAACAGCAGATATTTCGGTGGTCGAGTCAGGAGGAGGAAGAAGAAACAGGTTAGTGAAAGTGAGCTGAGTGATGAGAACAATGATGATGTGAACCCAGAAAAAGATGACGGGTCAGAGGAAATTCCTGTGAGCTGCGATGTCAACACACCTGAGAAAACATCGTTACCTAGCAACGAGGATGCAACAAAGATGTCTTTTAGTGATGACGATGAGGACATGCATGTGGACTTTGACATTAACACTGATGAGGAAAACAGTGGAGATGGTGACACAAACAGGTCAGCAGCAATACCATGGATACCTGATGTACGAGATATGACAAAGCAGGACAAGGGCAGCAGTGACACAAAGAACGCTGACAGCTCACCTCACGAGGACACCACTGCCGCAGACTTTGAAGAGACGATGGACATGGATCCAGTGAGTGATGCGGAGGAAGATGATCAAAAGATAGAAGAGGAACAAAGTGACTGGGTGGATGCGGATAGCAGAAGCTGCTCTCCTATTTTAAACACAGGTAAATCGATCTAGGGGCTCTAGAGGAAAAGAAATCATCAAAGTCATTATGACACACCATTAGGGGACCATGAATATCTTGACAAAAAATATGACCATTCAGTGTCAGCTGTTTTCATGAGTAAGTTCAAACTTTGACCTGTTAGATGTACTAGAAGAAAACTCATGGCATCACCAAATGCATCAGAGTTAGTCTTAATTGGACCTTGAACATCTGAAGCAAGTCTGCACAGCAGTCCATCTACTAGTTATCAATATATTTCCCTCGAAAAAATATCAACCTCATTGTGGCGCTAGAGGAGAAGTCATGGGATCACCAAAGTCATAGATTTCATCCTGTGGAAATCATGAATGTCTGTACAAAATGTTACGGCAATCCTTTTAATAGTTTGTTAAAGTTGGCGAAGGCAACATTTGGAAATCAAGCTACCTGTAGCATAAGACCATGCTGCACCCTCCTCTTTGTGTTTTTGTACCAGCTCCTTGTTTTATTCGGTCTGTTGTCGCTCTCCTTTTTAAGTCTTTTACACCAAAGGTTCATGACGGATGAAATGGTTGCAGGGAAAGTGGCAGCAGTGTTAACTGCTTGACATTATTCTTAGCAGAGGCCAGTTTTAGAACGTAAGGCAGGTCAGATGATTCAACAGCCAGTCATCTTGTGCTGCATCACCTGTCGCTAAGAAGTGCAGCATTAGAGTAGCCAATGGGAACACATGCTCTCTGAAATTACCGTGATTGGCCGAAAATACCCTGTCAGGGTCTGAATACAGAGCCAGGGGGAGGTGCAGAGGTCTAATGTTCTTTCAGACCACCTAAATTACAATATCCCGAAAGGTTATTTTGAAATTTTAGCACGATGACACCAAAGATAAACTGCCGTACCCAACTTTGATAGCATTTGCACTGACTAACAAGGCTTAGTTTTACACCCCTACAGTATAAACATTTTACCACAATATTTGATTTTATTGTTTGTAGAAAAGAAGAGCAAATTATCGGCTGCAATTCCTAATATGAAAGAAGTGAAGATAATAATCCCAAAACTGGACATTGTGAGTATCCAATTTATTGCATTTTTCTTAAATATTACAATGAAAACAGGTTTAAAGTATGAATTTACACTTTTCTCATAGACAAACTTTGTGTAGTGACCACATTATTTTCCTGCTCTCTATGGCTGATGTGGCTGTGGTCATTTATAGCTGCTTATTTTCTTTACTTGACTGATTTTCTGTTATAACCACCTGGAAATGATAAATGACATGGTTATAGAACATTTTAACAATACCTGATTTTTTTAAATAAGGTTTTCCCAAGTATATATTTGTTTTTTATTTATCTTAGGAGAAATGGCAAGCTTCAGTCAACATGTCCAAGTTGTCATCTGTATCTAACTGTGAGGGGCAGAAGAAAGATCAGCCCATCCACGAAAACAACAAGTGTCCAACTTCCTCAGTATCCACAGAGAGCAACAAGCCAAGTGACGCAAAGGTAGAGGAGCACACTTCTTCACAGTTGAATTGATCCTCTTCACCCAATTAATACAGCATTTAAAGTGCTTCTGAAGCACAAGTGTGTACCATTTCCAATCCATTAAAAACATTACATTCTATAGAATTTGTAAAGAATACCTCAATGAAAAAACAACAGCAGATAAAAGGAATTGTTCTCCTTGCCTTTTCATTTTAGTAGGACCAAAGTACAGTTAAATTTAAAATGTTGCATTTTTGTGTTGCTGTATTTCATTTGTATTTGTGAAAATAAAACTAACCCAACAGAATTAGATAAATAACCCATGTTCTTTATCTACTCTTTTGCATATTAGTCAATACAGATGAGCTGCTCCCACTGCAAGAAGAGCATGATGAAAGGCCAAACAGCTTATCAAAAGAAAGGATTCACAGATGTTTTCTGCTCTAAAGACTGCCTTTTTCAAATGTTTCCCATCAACAAACCAGCTGCCAAGACCTGTTATTACTGTCACAAGTGAGTCTGCAAAAAGCATCTATTAATCTGTGACTGATAATATGAGCATGATTCAGTCAAAGTGGACATTTTGTTGATGTTTTCAAGTTGGTAATCTCAAAGATTGTTGTGCATTGTTTCTAACGGCACCATTGGTGATAAGCTCTACTTGCATTCATGCTTGTAGACCTCATCT
>JAPQLA010000008.1:3524532-3534982 GCA_029822935.1 Naso vlamingii | reverse complement strand
CTCTCTGAGCAGTGTAGAGCAGAGCCCACAGAACAGGATATATTTTACAATGATAACAATGCTCTATTTTCTGATTTTTCAGGTGGTAGGCTGCAACATTAACATTGTACTAGAGCTGTATTCATAAGCACCTCCCAATGAAAGGATCTTGTAGTGTGTACGTCTTTGTCGGTGATCAGTCACTCAGTGTGAAAACCTCGTTGACAAAAGGACTCCTGATACAAGACAGACCGTTGTATAGTGTGAACAGTCAAGACCTGTTGACTTTGCAGGTCGTGAGGTATGTTCAAGCAGTTAGCTAAAACATGTGCTTACATCTGGCACTGTTGTGACAGTGCAGTGGTCTGCTTAACGTTAATGTTTTGCAACTAAGCGGGGAACAGTAACTTTGTTTCCATGAATGCAACGGCTGCCAAAACAGTTTGCAAGCTAGTGATGTGTAGGGCTGTAGTTTGTTTGCTTTATCCTGTTTGCAGTGTGAACACAAATATTGAACCAAGGTCCAAGTGCCATTGTAAGACGTTATCCACTGAACCAGAAAAAAGCCAATGAACTACAGGTCTGAAAATGCTGTAAGATCAAATGAAGGATAGAAACTACACCAAAGCAGTTTCAATATTTTTTTTTTCAAATTACAAACAGTAGCAGTACACATAGAATACATACAAATGGTGTTATTCATGAACTAGTAGTATGGAGTTATTTTTCTCATGGCTTATCCACCCCTGCCCACAAGGCTCTATTTAATGCATTTCCCTAACATTATTTAATGACTTTTGGAATAAATGGACTGTCAATTTATATACAGACGTCCATATTTTTTTCTTTTATAGCTAAAATTATAGCGAGACAGGAACATAACTCCATACAGTAGTGAAATATTGTCATGAAGCCAAGTGACATCGTGGTGAGAGCGGCAGCAGCAAGTCAGGAAACTATAGTAGACATACATGTAACTGTCATATGATGCTGTCAGAGTATTATGTAGTATGTTTAAGTTATCATACTCAACAGAGAGTATTGCTTGATTTTAGTGACATCAACGTATCCGTATCAGCATTGTTCTTATTATGGAGTTTTGTGTAACTTTACAAATGAAAACTGACCTCTGTGTTTTTTTGGCTCTGCCTTCTGAGCTCAAACTCAACCATTTACATTTTTGCTGCCTTAGGAGCAGGTCAGCTTTGAAAAAAGTTAAAGGTTCTCCTTCTTATGCAGAAGAAACTCTCGAGCTGTACTTTGCATTATCCGCACTGAACCTGCGAGCATTCTTGTGGATCGCTCCAGCTAATCGTCCTGCTGACCTTTGTCTTCACGGGGCAACATGTTGCTTTTTGAAGACCTGCTCGACTTTGTGTAGGAGGAGTTCGTTGACTTTCACAGTGGCACGCTGCCTTACGGGGTCAACTGAAATCAACATTTAAATAACATTTTATGTGAAATCCATCTCAATAGCTGAATTATTTAGGTAACGTTGTGAGCCCACCGAAGGGAGAAGCTTCGTCTGTGATCTTTGTTCAGTAACACATAAAAAACACTTATATACCTCCAGTCTCCTGCGCTTGTCTAAGTGGAATCCAATATAATAAAAAGGTTGAAGAAATATTTTATTTGTTCTAGAAACTCTCTTCTGTCTCGGTGGTCTATGTGGCTTGTTCTTTGTATTTTGTCTTCAATATTAAATATGAGGCGTTTGATGTTTGGAGCATATTCATGGGCGCATTTTTATACGTCTTGTCCTTGACCAAAAGCTGCTTTTAATGAGACTTCCCACTGCGGAGCTTTTCCAGTCACTGCCTCCAGCTTATTATATGACTGTTGAAGCGGCTCTGTGTGTTTTCAGGCCTGATTTCAGTTCTGAGGACATTACACAGCAAGAAGAAGGAGAGAGGTGGTGGAGGAGATCAGCAGATTATTTGGATTCCACTAGTTTCGTATCTCTTAGACTATTCTCCCTCTGTCCTCTCTTTCTCTCCACATCCTCCTAACTCTTTCCACCTTTCCTTCTCACATCCCAAATCTTCTCATTTAGATTATCCCAAACACGGCGAATGCAGCTGTGCGGAAATGGGTAGTTTTTATGGGTCTCTCCCTCTCTCTTTTTCTCCATCTCCCCCCCTAATCTCCTACATGTACATGACACTAATACAGAGACTGATATAAGCTCCCCTGCCTCTCTCTATGACATTTATCACCGTGCTTCTTAATGCAGGCAGGCTGCTGCTGTTGATGAGAAATAAGGATGACAAGCATGGCCTATTTTCTTGCTAACGATAGTCTCTCTGTGCGTTTTTTTTTCTTTCTTTCACTTTTTTTTTGGGGTGGGGGGGGTGGGGGGGGTGTTCACAGAGCAATGTTTACTAAAGCATCTCATTGGGCGGCTGACAAGGATTTGACACTGACGTTGATCATGCATCTGGCACATTTTTGTCAGAGCTAATCCAGCATCCATTAGCACTTTGGATTGTAGTAAGTGATGTCAGAGAATGCCTGCGGGAGCCTTGCATCTGATAAGGATGTTTGTTTTTCCTCTACGTAGATATATGTATTTTTAGCATTTAAAGCCTGTGATGACCTTGTGTCGTCACAAGATCCCATTGATTTTCACGGGGACTTGTTTACAGAGACCCATTTAAGGCCACGTTTAGACGAGAGCAGCCGTATTAAAAACAGAGAAGTATTTCCTTTGTGTCTTTAAAAAAATCTACCTTTACATGAACAACCAAAAGCGCTGTAGTATGCATGCAAGGTGAGTAGTCAGTGGTATAAGTTTTTAATGACATACCCTTGGAGCTGCTATAGTTGTTTACTTCCTGTTGGTGCTCAGCCCTAAGCAGCAACAAATTAAAGAACTATGCTACGATCACTTGAATTCACCTCAATAGACCGTTGTCGTATTTGACTTGATCCTGGAGCACTGCGGAGTGCTTAATCGGAGTCCTGTAGTGGCTAGAGCAGAATGCATTGACTTGCGCTAGCATTAGCATTAGCGTAGTCAGTGCTGTCACTGGCTTTGCAGTTTGGCAGGTTAAACAGCTGTAAAGGAAGCTGCGGTTTGAAAAGATTCCGCTCTGGAACCCGGTTTCAAACGTTTGCAATTTCAGGGGTGCCAGCACACCGCTGTCGTGTAAAAGAACAAAAGGGTTTCATTTGATATGAAAACAGGCGCCATGTAAAATGCCTCTAAAAGACAGCATAAGAAATCAACTCTATGTAAAGTCATACATCTCCTGAAACTGTCCAGTGTCCACTGTCCTTAAAGGAATGTTTTAACATTTTAGATAATATGCTTATTTGCTTAAAAGCGCAGCGTGAGAGACTGTGAGTTGAGAAGATCAATGTCAGTCTCATGTCTGTGTGTTAAGTATGAACTGGAGTCTGGAAGCGATAAGTTTGTTTTAAATAAAATAAAAGCAAGAGCAGGAAGTTAGCTTGGCTCCATCCTGCTGACATCTTAAAAGCCACTGATTGACACGTCGAATCTTGTTTGTTTAATCTGTTTGGAAGAAAAATAAGTTGTGGTTTCAGGAAAAGTTATGTGCAGTAATTATTTCTTTTTCTTGCTTCTTATAATTGGCAAGAAAGCCAATTAGCATATTTCTTGAAATGAGAAACTTTTCTTTTTTAATTTAGGCAGCTGCCCCATTCTAAATACAAACTAATTAACAGGTCAGTGTCAACTTCTTGTCAGACCGCCATATAGCGCCGCAAACTCCTCCTCCAACACCTTCCCAATGCTGGCTAAATCTGACAATCTGACGTTCTCACCTTCATTACACAGTGTTGGTCAGCTGTGTGGAGGTGAGAAAGAAGTGACAAGTTTAAAGTTCTCTCTCTGGTTGTAACATTTTTAAATCGATGCAACATTACAAATGACCTTTAGGAGAGACTGATATATAAATAGCCTGTATATATTACATACTATAAAACAAATATATATGTTCATCTAACTGCATGTTTCGTCAGTGTATCTTAAACCAAGTTTTCAAATCTCAGATTTAACATGTAGATTCACGGGGAACAAATAGTCTTTGGATCCACTGCAGTGCAAATTTGATATGAACTCAAAAGATGTGAAAGATATTCAGATAGTTTGCCAGAAGTGTTTTGTAAATAAACAAAAAGTGGTGCTATTTAGTTCTTCTTGCCAACGACTGCCACCCAACTTTCTCATCTAGTAAACAAGGATGCTTTCTAAAGCTGTCCTGAGTTACAAGCATATGAGAGGTTGAAGGGAGAAAGCACCAGAGTGAATAAAAATTAGAACAACATGGTCGATAACAGAAAGGTTGGCTGAACAATTTGTTTTTTACAGTTTTGTCTTGTACGCTAAAGCTCGGATGACCGAGCCAAGCCCATCCAAACCCGTTGGAACCCGTCAGTTCAGGCAGGTGTAACAGACTTACCCCTCGGCCAGACTATACCCGGGGGTAAAGTAGGCTTGCCTATTTTATACCCCAGGTAAATTCTGGGCTAGTGCAGTTTATACTGGGGTATGATTTCAGCTTGCCTAAACTGTACCCCTCTAGCCCAGAGGCCCCTCCCAGTGGGTTCTTCCTAACCATAACCATTTTAGGGGGTTATTAGCCGTATTCACACAGGTCACCATCTTAATTCCAAAACGAGGCGCGGCTGGGTGGGCGCAGCAGAGACGTTTCATAGCAGTGTGACAATGCCAGAGGCATCACTTCACCTGTGAGGATGTCATCTCACTGTACTGCTGTGTCCCCGGGTGTAATTCTTTCAAGAGAGAGGATCCTGTTGAAGGAAGACATGTTACTGTTTTCCAGTCAATTCTAAAATCCGTCACAAGTGGATTGTGAAAAAAGAAAAGCGATAAGAGCTCCCAGAGGATCTTACCTGAAAATTTGTACCAGTGTCTCTTCTTACTTTCACAATCCATTCGCGATGGATTTTAGAATTGACTGGAAAATGACACAGGGACAGGGACACAGCAGTAAGAGGACACACTTACAGGTGAAGGGATGCCTCTGGCGCTGTCATGCTGCTATGAAACATCTCTGCTGCCCAGATGAGCCTCGTTTTGGAATTAAGATGGCGACCTGTCGGGGCGCCCGGTGGCTCTGTCGGTAGAGCAGGTGCCCTGTATACAGAGGCTGTGTCCTTGCCCCAGCGGACCCGGGTTCGATTCCACCTGTGGCCCTTTGCTGCGTGTCATTCCCCCTCTCTCTCCCCTGTTTCCTGTCCACTCTTCAGCTGGCCTGGAAATAAAGGCACAAAAAGCCCCAAAAAATATCTTTAAAAAAAAAAAAGATGGCGACCTGTGTGAGTAAGTCGAATAGTTTGGTGAGGATTAATCTGGCCTGTTCCCAGTGATTCAGAAAAAAATTTAAGAGATGATGTCTGGCATCGGGCCCGTTCAGTCACTTCAATTGACATGGTGAAAATATAGTTTTAAAATAGGCTTAATTGTCATTGTGCTTTCATGATGTTTTACTAAAAATATAGTTTAAAATAAATAAATGTAGTGTAAAAATAAGTTATATGCTATTAAGTGAAGACAGACACAAAGGGATTTATCCAGTGTCTGTGCTAGGGCTAGGCCTATATGGTCAGTTAAGTGCTGAGGTTTGTTATTTACGTGACAATACCTTGGACGCAACAAAGAGTGCATTTGTTAGTGTCCAGGTGGCAAACATGCATGTAGTTTGAGCATGTGTGTAGGCACGGGTCGGGTTCGGATGTAAAGATATAGACAACCTGTTTTAATCAGGCTTGGTTTAAACTTTCTCAGGCAGAAAAATGAGGCCCGAGCCACACTCTGTTGTACATGCCTTATTTCAGTGTACAGACTGGGTTAGTGTAGAAATATGTATTTGAAGCACAGCTCGTCATTCAGCCATAAAACAAAGTATTTATAACAGAGCCCTCTTTCAGTTGATGTTCCATTCATCTCAGCCAAACTGTTTTTTCAAGAATGACATGCGTTTGGTTTAACAGTAATTTGAGGTTATTACTATTCAGAAAATATCGGTTATCATCCCTCAGCTTTGCACGTTGAGACAAAATTGCAGAGAAAGTCATGCTTTTCCTGCATGTGGCCACGATTATTTGAAAAATGAACATGCCAGTTCTAATGAGCGTCTGCAGGAGCCTTGTTCTTTATGGTCCATTCAGAATAATAGACTTTTAAGCACTTGATTAACAGAAGAACAGCAGCCACAAAAGGCCATTATTCTGCTGTCTCTCACTTGGGCACTTCATAAATTTCACTAATGTTCAAGATGTAAATGACACAATAAATAAAAATAACATTTTGGCTCCCTGGTTGTATATCTGTGCCAGTCTGTAAGTTTGCAGAGAGAGAAAAACTAGGACAGGCAGAGTTGGATTCATCATCCTTAATGCCTTCTGTCACTTCAATTGGATATCACCAGACACTGTCCCCTAATTTAGACATCATATCCTGTCCCAAGAGCCCCGCCTCACTCGCCCAACCCGTCTGTCTCACCCTGGCACGACCCTCCTGCATCCCCATGTGAGAGCAGGGCAAGAGGATGTCTGAAATCAGACTGAGACCTCTACTCTTAACTCATCTGCTCATCTCTCTCTCTTCCAAAAAAAACCTCTTCCCAGTGTTCTCTCCTCTTGCTCAATCCCTCTCCTCTTTCATCTGCTCTCTTTTTTCTCCTATGCCCTCAGAATGAACAATTTGTATGAATCATAGGCTCCCGATCCAGGCCCACTTATCGTGACATCCCCCCACTGGTTTTTGTCAGCGTAACTCAAACTCGTCAGCGCCACACAGATCATTATTTAATGTCCAAAGTGATTTCATTGAAAGAAAAAAAAAAAAATGTCATTCCCTCTCTGGTGCCACCCTGGCACGTCACCCAACACAGTGCTCATTCCAGCCAAGCTGAGATTGTTTGATTGGCATTTACTGCTGTGTTTGCCAGGAGTGCTGGCAGAACCTTTCTGTTATTTGCATAAAACAGGAAGGGGTTTGAGTTTCCCTGCTGCTCTGCGTTCCGCTGGCCCTGCTGCACCCCAAAGAAAAATCAGCATGCAATTCACAGAAGAACAGAAACATTAGCTGGCCCTGTGCAGTCCTGAACTATAGGCTCCACGCCTCTCCTTGCCTGGTTTGACACTCTCTTTCCTCCTCCTTTTTGCCCAGTGTGAGTCCACTTATACAAATCCTACAGTTTCTGAGCCAGACCTCTTTTCTCTCTCATATTCCTGCAGAGAATCAGCTTAAAAATGTCCTGGCAAAGCTCTCATGCCGTAGTGTGAACCTTTTACCTTTGTGTGCTGCCGATCAGTGAGATCTGGACTCGGTCCTAGGTTGACAGCGGGCGATGACTTTGCCCTGTGGTTTGACTAGCTGACCGATAAGAGAGTCATGGGGAGAAAGCAGTGGAGGGTGAGGATGGGAGGATGAGAAGAAAGAAAAGGGGATGAGGATGGGTATAATTAGAAGGCTGTGAGAGAAACTGAGGGTAAAAATGGGAGCGCTCAAGGGATGTCGAACATTGTGGCACTTTCCAGGGGCGACTGTGTGCTTATTTCCACTGAACCTCTTTGAATAACCCCTCTGCCTGTCTGTCCTGTGTGTCTGTCTCTGTGTGGCTCTGCTGGGCCGATACCTCTAACCCATGGCAAAGAGAGCGTGAGGCACAAACCCAACCGCTTTTTGCTGCTTTTAACCCATCTCTCATTTTTGTTTCAATCTTCAACTGAAACAAGAGTGGAGAGGCAAACTTGGCTCACACCAACATGAAGTATAAAACAAAGGACCGATACAGTAGTAAAGGCTTTTCCCCAGCTGACAAAAAGGGGGGCGGGGCGACAAAAGCTGAAGTGCCAGCAGCTGGACAGACGTGTGTGTAGAGCAAAATGTCTGCAGAATGCAGCGCAACGAGCCGCTGGGAAAGAATGAATGAGTCCCACTCAGCCTGATCCCAGCATTGACTGACTGTACCCTTACCAAGGGATTACACTGAGAAGAACATTACTGCACACTTGTAAGAGGATTGTAACACACGTAAAAGAAGACACTGCTACTATCACTACAGCACACTTACAATACAAGAGGAACTGTGAATACCTCCTCCAAAAGTGAGCAAGACTTCCTTAAAAACAGCCATCAATTCCTGCCCTTTTTTTTCTTTTCCTCCACCCATTCTCCATCCCTCCTCTCCACCCCTTCATCCCCTCTGCAGAAGCCTTGGAGGATCCGTCCAGTGCTGGCGCTGTGGCAGGCGCTGTGATCGGCTCCCTTCTGGCCTTGCTATTGGTTGTCGCACTCATTGCCGTTCTCCTGACCCGAAGTCGCCGGCAGCAGAGGCGTGGCTACCCCAGCAGCGGGGACTCCATAGCAACTGGCAGCGGTGGAAGCAACGGGGGAGACTATGGCAACAAAGCCCGCCTGCTCTTCAGTGGGACTGGAAACAACAGCAGCAAGAACGGGACCGGTGCAAACAACAACGGGCCAATCTACACATACCGGGAGGGCTGCGACGCCACGGGGACTCTGACGGAAAAGGCCAATGATTACCACCATCATCATCTTCACCAGGCTTCGATCAGCAACCCCCCCTCTGCGCATGACATCCTCCTTAGTGGCGAAATGGATGAAGCCGAGAGGAGGAAGTTTGAGCTGGATGACAGCATGGAGGATGAGGAGGAGCGATACGACAGGTTTGGTGGCGTCGGGGGAGGCGGGAACATTCTGCCCCCAGCTTATCACGTCCGCAGAGGCCACGGAGGCGAAGAAGAAATGGACGTCTACCTGGACGACGACATGGAGTCTCAGAGAGACGGCTCTGTCATTTCCCGGACTGCCATTTATGTCTGAGGACAGAGCGAGGGAGGAAATGAAAGGTGATGGCTGAAAACAGGGAGAGGAGATGAGGTGGAAGATGAGGGGAGTTGGATCGAGCCCCCTTCACCACCAAATAGATCAACATCGCTTCCATCAGCTGAACACCTACCTGCTTAATATTCAACGTTACTAAAGAGATTTCATCAAGTATATCCTCGCTGCTTGACACCGACTGTATTACTTTTAAAAGGAGGATAAAAAGAAAATAACAAAAAGGAAACAGGAGGTCAAAATGAAGGACACTTGTGAAGGATGTGTTGCACTGTGGCTGAATATGTGACTGTGTTTAACGGTATCATGGAGGCAGATTTCATTCAGTGTCAGCCAAATGTAACAAAATGGAAAAAAATAACTAAAGAGCAAACAAAAAGCGATGCAACGCTGCTTATTGCTACGTTCTTGTTTCTCCAGCTTGGCAAGTGTGTGATTGTGTTGAGTGACGACGTTGTTTGTATTCGATACCTTACTAAAAATATCATTTGCAAAGCCTGGATCACGATAACCACTATTCCAAAATCAGCACTATTCAAGAATCGCCTTCCTGTTTCAGAATAAATAGAAAAAACCTTAATCGACGTGTTGAACTCTGCATAAAACTGATGAAAAGCTTCTGTGGATGTTGAGACGCCAGCTCTTCTGACATGCCTGGGACTTCACCGCAACTGTTTGAAAACTTTTTAAGCTGAACTCGACGCCCTGGCAACAATCGTTTGGTTTCTCTTCATCAAAGTGATGACTCCCCAGGGCTCGCAGTGACTCGGGGTGCCAAGCAGCACCACCTGGTTTCCTGATGGGTGCTGCTGGAGCGACGGCTGAAGCGAGGAACAAAACAGACTTAACAGTGTGTGCTATTGTGTGGCTGGCTGTGGTGTTAATGATGTGCATCATCTATATTATTGGGCGTCGTCTCACTATAGCACAGTTGTTGTTATTGTTGTTGTTGTAGATGTTTTTGCTGTTGTTGTTGTTACCGTTGTGTAATGGTGTTGATCTCGCTAAGGAAAAGACGCACCGGGAGCCTTTGGGGTTTCACACAGTCCCACATTGGGTCGGTAATGACTCATTTAATGGGGAAAAAAATAAAGATGTGCTTTTCTTTCTTTTTTTTTAAATTCTATTTTGCCCCCTTTTTCTCTTTGAGTCCCTTCTCACTTTCTTTGTACTTCTCCTCCCTTATTTCCCCTTTTCTCAGTCTTTTTTTCTTCCTCTTTAAACCATTCGTACGTTCTCCTGATGCTCTGTCCCACACACACATCTCTCTCTCTGAGTCTGCTCTTTCTTTATTTACATAATGGGCGGCTTAGACGAGTGCCGCAACGACTGTGTGCAGGGAAAAGGGGATAACTCGCATTTATATTCCTATCTGGGTCGCATTCAACGAGGCAAAATATTCACCGGCTTTGTCAGAGGCTGTTTCATGTATTCATTTTCTATGTCCTGCAGAATGTTCTTAGGCTATGTACCGGATTACTCCTTGTTCTGTATTTAGATTGGACAGAACAACACAGTGTAACACACATTTTTTAAGAGCGGGTGTGAGAGCAGGTTAAGGAAAATCACAGATCTCCAAACCTTTGCTTTTTTGCACACTGCAAAAGTACA
>JAPQLA010000008.1:3352353-3362459 GCA_029822935.1 Naso vlamingii | reverse complement strand
GGTGATTGTGCCCTCAGGGTCAAGGGTCAATTTCATCCCAGACGCCTGACCTCATCTACCAAAGGCTGACCTTTCTGGGCCAGGAGTGTGTGTTTTTGTGTGTGGGTAAGGATAGAGAGAGGGAGGGTGATGAGGTTGGAAAAGAAGGAGGGAGAAATTACGTTGACATACGCTGAACAGAACAAGTGAAATATTGCTGTAGTGTGAATTGCATAACGTAAAAATCAGTCTTTAAATGGGATGGAAAAGCAGAAGTGACTGATTGAGAATCTCAGGATGTAAGACTTCAGGATATTGGTGATTTTTAATAGGGCTCGGCCAATGTGACCTTTCTCGGGCCGATGCCGATACCAATAACTGGGAGAAAGAAAATTCAGATATCTGATACATATCAACTGAAATTGTACATATAAAATCCGCTGTATGTTGTTATCAAGTACCTGTAATAAAAAACATGCAATGGAGGTAGGATATCTTACATCTTAACAAATTTTACTCCAAACTTCAGTGTGCTAAAGAGTAAACACTTCACTTTTTTGTCATTAAATAATAAGCCGCACCACATAATTACACATTTTAAATCAGTGGTCCAAGCATTTTTTCCAGCCTTAATAACAGTTTTAATATTGTTGCATATTTGCAAACTGTATGCCAATACCAATATATCTGCGTCGGCCCAGTATCGTCGGCCAACTGCTGTATCAGCTGAGCTCTAATTTTTAAGACAAGGAAATGGTTGTTTTCGTACGTTTATTCACCTTTTTATGCCAAATGTGGTTTTGTAATCTAACCACTGAAGATGAAGGATGGCAAACGGAGACAAAAAGTAACTAAAATGAGGAAAAATATTAGAGACAAAACAAAAGACGAAGTGAGGGAAAGTGGCCAAAAGAGAACGATGACAGATTGGTGGAAAGATGCAGTTTCAGGTTTTCTTCATCCTCAATGATTGGCCTCCTCCTCTCTCTCAGTATCACTTTGCAATCATTTCCTCCACCCTTTCTACTTTTCTCTGTCGTTTAACTCTGCTGTTCCTTCATCCCTTCATCTCTCTCCAGCTTTTCAGACAAATTATCACCTGACCTTCACGTGTGACCTCTGTGTCATTCACACATGCACATAGACACACACGGACACAAGGTTTACAACACACACCAACATGAGCACACACACACAGACTTACAGACTGTTGTTTGTGCATCAGCTCGCATTCACGTGGACATCTACAGACACTCCTGTTGTAGTAGCAAGTTTCCTGACATGAATCAGACATTTTTGACTGTAAAGGAGAAAATTCTCTGTAGAGATATGTGCATTGTCGTGGTCATATTTTCCAAAAAAAAGTTCCTAAAAATCTGTTTTGCTTTGTTTTTTTTCCCTGAAGTGTTTTCAAGGTTATTTGGCATGGGTCAAAATTCACAGTGACTTTTTAAAAAATACTCCAAATATTGTCACTGTCTTATATAATTCAGCACAGTGTGTTTAAATGTACACCATACTTTAACTCGGTTATTGTAAATAGAGCGAGAAGATATGTTTGCATGATTTATTTCATATTTGCCCTGAGGTCTGGTACGTTTTATGGTAGCCTGCAGGAAATTATCAAAAGATGAGAGAAATTACAGATTTGTTGCAGTGTATTTGTTTTTGCCCGGAGGAGTACAATTTAATGCAAACAGCTTGAGTGTGATCAACTTTATTATCCCCAAAGGGAAAAAGATTTATGAGCCAATGGACAGGTGCAGAATGAATTAACATTGAAAGTATTTTTGTAAGTTTAAAAACAGTAAGTGTAGCAGGAATAAACCAGTATCTTAATTGACTTATGCTGATGTATTTTCACCTTTTTTAAGTCAGATAACCTGACAGTTACAACATAACTGTTCTAAGTTGAATGTAATCTATTTAAATATAATAAAAATTGTAGTTTACAGTTAAATGGACCAACTTTCATCTTGATTCTACTTTTTTTTTTTATGTTATCAGTTCAACGAGTGGTCTGTTTTCACGGACAATGTGTCCAGAATCTCTCCCTGCAGTCTTCTTGCCGTGTCCAGATATTCAGCATGAATATGAAGTTTATTTACTATATAAAGTCGTCAAAAGTCCCTCAATGACAAGAACAAAAGTCAGGTCCATGACGTGTACTCTGTTCTACTTTCTCAGTCTCACATTGCAATCAGTCATTGACTTTTTATAGACACAAAAATTGCTGTTGAGGGACTGTACACACAGTAATGTATGAAAATGATGCTGATTCTTAAGTGTCCAATATCTCAATTTTCTGCTCACTAATTGAGTAAACTGTGTGGTGAATGAGTGAGCAAGTGAGTGATTTCAGACCCTGTCAGAGAAATGTTTATTGTCAATTCAGTTTTATTTTAAATAGCCTGGAATCATAAATCACAATTTGCCTCATGGGCTTTACAGTCTTAAAAGAATACAACACCATCTGTCCGTAAATCTTTTGATTTGTCTAAATTACAGTGTTTTTAATGATCTGTAATACTTTGTTTTTCAAACCCATTTATTTATTTACTCTTGCTGTCTCTTATTGTGTTAAACAGTAACTTGCTGAAATCGAGAAGCTTTCAGTTGGCTTGTCTTTTTTCTTGAATGAAAATACACTCTGCCCTTAGAATAACACCAAGTCGCTGATATTTTTGTATAGAAACTAAAAGGAATAAAGTTCAAGGTTTTATTCATTCCAACAATTTTCTCGATGTGCGTCTTGTGTTCGCAGAAAATGACCACAATTAAAGGATGGCGCCAGCAAGCAGCCTCCTCCCTTGTCTCCCCTTGAGTCCTTGCTCACCAATCTCGTCATCCCAGAGGTTCAAAGATGAAGGTGAGTGGGTGGGAGGAGGAGGAGGAGGAGGAGGAAGGTAGAGGAGGGGATGCAGGATGAAAGCGGGGTGGAAATACGCCTGGCCAAGCACTTGTGTTTCCATCCCACCCCTTCACCCCTCCTCTCCTCCCCAAAAAACATTCTTTTCCTTCTTCCAGCTCTCATTCACCCCCTAATCCCTCGCTACTCCACTGCATATGTTTCCTAATCCGGAGTGTGCGGGAGGCCCATGAACCCCTCTCACCCACCTCCACCCTCGTCTTTCTCTTTGTGGCTGTAGTGCTGTAACCTGCCTTCATTCGTCTTTCTTTTAGCCCTCTTCTTCCTCTCTGTCTTTCTTTCTGTAGCTCTTATCGTTAGACAGCAGTGTGAACTCGCCCGCCCCCACCCAATGCCTTCTCCCTTCCCCTCCCCTGATTTCAGTCTTTTTTTTTTCTTTTTTTTTCCGTTCTGTTGTTCTGGGTTTTGTTCATTTCTGGCATTTTTCTGTCGGTTGCTCTTATGGTTATGTAGTGTGGGTTTTTTTGCCTAGTTTTTTCTTTGAGCCATTTCTTTTGAGATGACACTTAAGTATGGTTAAACAGGAACATTTACAGAATATTAATCCCTAAATTTTCAAATGTAAATCTTTCCTAATGTAATCAAATAACCTAAAAAGCAGACCCCAAACTTAACAGTGAGAAGGTGATTAACACACGTATTTATTGTTCTGTATGGCTCAAAATTCTGTAATTTTTTTAAGATATCAAAGGAGTGTGTCGTCTTCTCTGTTCTCCTCGCTTGATTATTTTTCACTGGTTTCTCTGCCGCTCATTCATCCTTTTTTTCCCTCCTGCTAGCTGTCTTATTTTCTCTCAGGTGATTTCGTTTTCTCTCTCTTCTCCCTCATTTCAGCTCTTGTAACACACATACACACACACACACACACACACACACACACACACACACACACACACACAGGATTTTTTTTTGTCCTGCTTCTCTTGCTTTACCCCATTACTGAATAGTATTCCTGGAGCCTTTTGTAGAGCCTTGTATAGGCACATGCCAAGTCAAGTTATTTCAGAGTGATTTCAATGGAATTACCCCCCAAAATAATCTCCTTTGCTCTCCCCCAAAAAAGTAGAAAAGGATAGAAGAATGGGTAAGAATAATGTAAAATGCACCAGCACCCTTGACACACAATAAGCCTGTAGTTCCATGCTAGAGGAACATGAGAATATCAAAAGATCAGAGAGTCTCCATCTTAAAGTAGCACCAGGAATCTAGATATGAATTGTGGACAAAAGCAGGGATGTAGTGCAAAGTAAAGCCACCTAAACTCAGCTTATCCTGCTTCGTATTTGGAGAGGAGAGAGCACTCGCCTTTTTGAGCTTACAGATATTTTCAGGACTTATATTTAAGGTGCATGGAAATGATAATTAGCAAAGTTACTGATAAACTATTCAATATGCAGAAAACAAGGCTTAGTCACTGTTAATACTTGTGTCAAAAATTAGATATTGAGACACACTCCAACATCTGTATGTCCATACCAATACAATATGTTTGAATTTTAGGTTGATCATTATTCAAAGCCATTAGTGCCATGGAGGTCAAGGGTCAGGGGTCAAGGGGTTCAGCTGGGAGTTAGGACATCCTCACATCCACATCCCAGACTTTTCAGAATTTGCTTTTGGTTTTGGAAAGGGAAGAAAACGCTTCACTCTGGGTAACGAGTTTCACTATTACAAAACCCCAGGCACGTGAAAACATGACTGGCTCAAAATACACAAAACCACCTTAGAAGCCGGGCTGGGCAATATATTGATATTGTACCTTATCGTGATATGAAACAAGATATCGTGACAGATTTTGAATATGGAAATATTGTGATATGACTTGTTGTGTCTTTTTGTGTGTGTTGTCTTTTTCTGGTTGAGAAGGTTTCATTACAGTGAAGTGATTTTCTGAACTTACCAGACTGTTCCCTTTGTTCTGTTGTTTCCCTTCACCCACTCATCCACATTACTAATGATTATTTATCAAAAAAAGTCATCGGGTTAATATTTTGTAAAATCACCAATAGTCATCCTTACCATACTGTCTCAGTATGAAGGTATCTGATCAAAAATATTGAGATATTTACTCAATTTATCACCTTAGCCGCTCCCAGCCCTTAGAATGCACAACAAGTCATCAGTCACAACCTACATGATCAATAATTATCGATATCAACCGATTCTGAATCTTCACTGTCGTGATAGGTTTCTCAGCAGTGTTGCCCAGGCCCTCCTGGAAATAAAGAAAATCTCAAACGAATGCATGCATATGTCTGTAGAGCAAAGCCGTATAGATGTTGGGCATTGGTCAGAGCTGACTGATGCCACGCTAAAGGCTGTTTTTTACTCAAAAGACAAGTGTCTGTCGACAGTGTTTTAAGACAAAATGATGTAAAAAAGACAAAAATGTGTTGTTCGACAGCGTCTTGCACCTGTCAAAACTGGTAACTTCGCAGACATCATGTTAATTTGTCTCACATTTTAAACTGGTTGGCTGGACTGAGCGCTCTATCATTGCCACATAAATGAAGCAGTGCTCTACTTGCTGAGGAGAAAAAAAATAGGCTTGCAAAATGGATGGCTTTCTGGAGCGGCTGGCACTATACGCTGTTGTGATGACCCAGATGCCAGGATACGAGGCTCCACAGCTAGTCTCTAAAAAACTCCAACGGGATTACTGTGTATGTTTTGGTGTTGGATATAGGGTGTAATCTGACATAGGAGGTCATCAAAACGATATTCATACATCCTAAAATACCAAAAGTGCCACATCTCGGTTGTCTCTCTCATTTGATTAACATAGCGTTAATCCCCTCGCTCCTCTTTACTTCGGTTTATTGGGTGCACAGACCACAGTCTTTTCCTCTAGTGTCTCCTTCTTCTCCAGAGTAAAATTAAATATAATGTCTATGGAGCGCTTAGTTGGTTACCATGGAGACCACATGCCACAAACAGTGTCCGACACTTCGTTCAAGCATAAACACTTTTGTGTCGTCCGACACTTGTCTTTTCGAGTATAAAACAGCCTTAAGATTGGCCAGTCCGCATTTTAGAAGCTAAGCTTAGGTAAGCGTCAATTCAAAGGCTAAATCAAACAACCAATCAGGGTTGACAAGCTCGTGACTAGCCCAAACTTTTACTGTTTGTTCTTTCCCGAGTCAGACATAACTGGCCCAATACAACAGCTGCGTTGTGGGTTACAACGCTTAACAAACTTAAACTTCCTCGACAGGCACAGCAATATGCACATGCATATTTGGTGCTTACTTTGGCGAGATCATACTGTACATGATTACGCTTCCAACCATGTGTTAAATTTTGCGAGCACACGTAATATCCACCAGAGAGTAAATGTGTTCTTGCATATGCGTGTCAGCAACTATTCTGGACGTGTGTCAGGCCACGTGTGCAGACGTTCGAGCCGCCTTCAGGCATTCACACATGTGTTTCTATGTGCGTATGTGTTCATCAATACATTTATATATATCCATGTGTGTGAGTGTGTGTCAGTGCCAAGTGTCATATCGATAGGTTAATAGCTGCGGTGTCAGATTCAGTAACTCTCTGATTAGTTGACAGTTCACTAATCCACACACCATCCTGAGTTATTGGCCCGGCCCATTGATTTCCAGCCTGCCAGCCAAGCCAGGAGGAACTCAGGGGTCGTAAGAGAGCCTGCCGCTATTGATTGGCCCCAGATCAACCCCACCACCACCTCCCCATAACACACACACCAAACACGACTGCAGTCCTATGGCATGAGGCTTTACAAAGATCGTTTCTTTCTACATTTCTATGGCTCTTCTCATGCTACCTATCCACTCTCATGTCTTGCTCCCCAGTGTACCAGTGGATATATTTGTGTCATGTCGTGGTGTCATCTTCATCAGTCAATTTTTTTTCTTTTTTGCAGTGAAATATTTTTATTGACAGACTTTATGAGTGGTAGGAGGTATCTAACAAAGCTGCCTTTCTCCCTCTTGCCATCTCTGCTTCACTGTCAGTACTTTTATATCCTTTCATATCTCCATCAGTACTTTAAAGTGATGCCCCTCCTCCCAAAATATTTCGAGAATCAAAAATCTTCACCGTTGTCTGTAGACTTGAAAGGTTGCCTGTAAACATTGTAGTTTTCGGTCTTCACAGAGAGGGCAGATTTTAAAACTGTGAATCCGCAATAGAGTCACTTTAACTTTGATCTGTACAGTTTTGTTTTGTCGTCCCCCCCTCAGAGGTAAAAATGTGACTTTCCAACTCCACTTAAAGGCCTTGTTCAGACTGCTGGCCCAAATCGGATTTTTGGCATATCTGGATTGATTTCTGGAAGTCTGGACAGCAAAAAACACCACATGAAATCCAATTTTTGCAAATCAGATCGAAACCACGTGACGAGGTGGTTTGAAATGTAATTCAAATCGATTTGTGCAGATGCATCTTCAGTCCGGACACTCTGCTCGCTCAAATCTGATTTTGGAGTGTCTTTTGCATCACTTCATGGATACTGGGCACCTGAATGGAGTGTCTTGATTGAGTGTCTCGTGGCACTTTTGGAAATTTGCACACCACCTCTGATCATCAAATGTCTCAAACAGTCATAGCTTTGTGGACAGCGCCAAACCTCTCGCTGCACAGTGGAGCCTGCCATGACTGCAGCACGGAACATTGCAACGTTCATGTCTCTAGTCGCTGAGTCTGTCTGATATGGAGGAGTTCAGTACCAGGACATGACAGCGCAAGTGTTTGGACAGCAAGATGATGTATTTACATTTTTTCATTCTCCATGCTTTCATGTTGTTAAGCTGCTGACGTCGTACCACAGTAACCCATGCAGATCAGTCAGTACAGAGCAGTGATGTCTGGACACAACAAATGTGATCTGATCACTTGCAAATGACAGCGTGGACATTCTGTTAAAAATCAGATTTGAGAAACAAAACGGATTTGCCTGCATTCTGAACGAGGCCAGACTAGTGACAACTTGTTGTGTTGGAGTGGTTTGCATACACGTGGGAGTTGTACTATCAGGGGCAAGAGCAAATTAGTGTCAGGTGACTACGAGCCATTCATAGATATCTGTGGGTTTGTCTTCGTCCAGTTCAACAAACCTGGAACCCATTCCTGGAATGAGGCATAGAAAAGGTTTTTGTGCTTGATTGCCACAATTGTATGTGAGTGTCAGACTCCTGGCTTGGTGTGGAGCTGCTGCCAAAAGGACAAACCACTTACTAAGCGAGGTTTAAAAATCTGGTGTGTAACCAGTGAGGTTGCAGTTAAAAGTGAAGGCCTCAGTGGATCAACCTCCAGTGACAAAAACTGTCTTTTGGCATGTGTAATTTCAGCCATATGATGGGAAAGACCTCAGAGCTAAGGCAGGAGGTGGTTCAGATTGGTAGGCTCATCTCTATGTAGTGTGCCTGCCCTTGAACCAAACTCCTGGCTAGGAGCAGGAGTCCTCCTTTTAAGAATTGTCCAGAGGCATCAGGTGTGTGGGGGAATATGTAAGTAAACCCTGGCTGTCAGCTTGGAGTGTTGGCCAGACGATCCTGCAGTGCTTGTTGTGGCAGTAATCTGTTTCTGGACTCCTGTAGTGAAGGAGGCAGTCAAACTGAAGAGGGGCAGAAAGGACATTTGTCTCACTGTGTTTGTCTTCCTCTAATTTTGAGTTCTTTCTTTAACGCGTTCTTTCTCCCTCCTTTTACAGACTATCATGAGTGACAGTCTTGAGGATGAGCTGAAAGATGGAGCAGTGGAAGGTTTCAGACCTGCAGCTGTCCAGGCAGTTTATAAGGTAAATGCATTTAATTCTGTTCATCCATAAGCACATCGGTGCATGGTTGTTATCTTCCTCTGAACATCCCTTGTATTATTTCTGTCCTCTCTTTCTCTCGCTTCTCTTTGCTCCCTCCATCTCTCCCCGGCTTCTGTGTAAGCATTGGGTTGGGGTGGTGTTGGGGGGTTGTTAAACATTTTTCTTCCTTCTTAATTGTTTTGACTTGTGCCATTGGCATCCCGATTAGGCCCCATTGATTTCCCACTGCTAAGTGCATTGATTTCTACATTTCTCATTGATCCCTGCCTCTAAATCTACCCACACACACGCTCTGTGTCTGTTTCCCTCTTTCTCTCCATGAACACCACGCAGGCCGAGCATGAACGTGTGCGTGTGTGTGAGCAAGCGTGTGAGTGAAACACAGAGAGAGACTGATGCAGGTAAGGAGTGAATATGGAAAAAAGGGCGCAAAGAAAAGAGCTTTGAGAGTTAAGTCAGTGGTTTTTCTGCATTACAAGAAAAGTGATCACAAGATTTGTGTGGTATGTGTGATGGCAAAAAAAATCTTTAAATATTTGTTTGATTTATTTGTCTTTAAAGTCCCCATGAAATGAAAATCAATTTTTTTTGTTTGTTTGTTTGTTTTTAATTTATTTATTTTTTATCAGATATTAAAATATGTGTTGCTCTTATCCTTGCCTGTATGACCATATATGGCCCAACAAAGGCCAAAAAGTAGTTTTGCAGATTTGATTTATTTTATTTCACAGTCAAGCATTTCCTGGAAAATGTTCTAAAAATATTGATGACTCATCCTGCACTAGCTGGCATATATTTATTTTGCGTGTAATAAAATTCTTTCTCTAATATTTATGCCCCCCCCCCCCATGATATAAATGCTGTCAGTTATCCACCGTCGTGCAGGACTGCATGTCGCAGGGTGAACCTGCATCTCTGTAGGCTGTAGAGAGCAGCTCGAACATGTGCAGCCTCACTAGTGGCTCTTCTTCCTCCCTTTCATTCCTGTCCGAGTCACTAAAATCAGCTGGAGTTGGCGATGGTGGTGGCGAGAAGTCTTCTGCTGCAGAGAGAAAGCTCTCCTTGTGGCTGTTCTCCATGTTTACGCTGTCAAATTTAAATTTCACAGGGGGTGTAACGCACATTCAGCGCAATTTGCTACTGTAAACGCCAACCATTATCTGCATCATGTCCCACCCTAGCTTATCATTTTTACAGGAAATACATCAGGAGTAAATGGCACTCTGACGTCCGTTTCATGGGGTCTTTGATTATGTGTGATCTTTTCAAATACAGCCGTCATCCCCCGGCAGCAGATATCACAAGTTTTACAGGAAAATTTAGACACTGTGGCTTAAAAATTTGGCATCTTTGAATATATTCACCGATTATGTGTGTGTGTGTGTGTGTGTGTGTGTGTGTGTGTGT
>JAPQLA010000008.1:3338956-3349832 GCA_029822935.1 Naso vlamingii | reverse complement strand
TGTGTGTGTGTGTGTGTGTGTTTTCTGTGTGTGTAACTGATCAGAAGTCCACCATGGCCTATAAGCCCACAGTGTCAGACAAAGCAGCCGCAGCAGGTTGCAGAGTAGTTATAAAAGGATAGATATTACAGAAGGGGAAAAGAACATATTGCTATTGATGAGGCCCACCGTGCGCCATATTCTTCACCTCTCCTTCAAATCCACACACACCTCCCTCCCCTCCTGCGATGGACGCACAAAACACACTATATTCTACAAGAAATAATTGCTTTTGTCTGGAAGGAGTTTGGATCGGGGCTCCTCTGCGCTCGCCCTCATCTGGAGAGAGGGGGGCTCTGGAGGGACAACGGGTCACTTCTTCATACGGCCTCTCCTTTCCCTCCTCCTTTTCTTTTGCCTCCCTCTCGCACTCGTTGGACTCGTGGATGTCATCTGTCAATGGGGAGGGGGCTTTTTTTATGGGGAGGGGGCTCTATTGTGATGTGGCATGTGTCTATGCATAGATGTCATCAAAAGCTGCAGCAGGTAACGGAAATGCTCTGAATCGTGACACAGGCTTAAGACAGTGGAAGTACTACAACAGAGACAACAGCAGCAGTAGTAGTCAGAGTATTAGTACTTATAGAATACTTAATACTATAAGTAGTAGTAATAAAATAGATATAAATTGGTTGTAGTATTACTGAAAGAGTGAGAAGTTGCAGTAGAGAGCACAGCAACAAAAGCAGTCATGGTATCAGTAACAATAGTCATAGATGACAATAGATAGCAGCATTAGTAACAGCACCATTAATAAAGCAGTAGTTAAATGTGTAAGTATTGAGTATTGTAGTATTAGTGGTGTAGTTTTAGTAGAATCCATAGCAATGGTAATTGTAAAAGTATTTGCAATATTTTATTAAGGGCATAGCTGCATTAGCATAAGCAGTATTACTAGTAATACTTGAATCACCTTCTTGTAGAAGTCGCTGTAGTAGGTTTGTTACTAGTAGTGCAGGAGTAGTGGTTGTAGTAGTTGTAGTATGAGTGATACAACTACTGAAAGTAGTAGAAGTTATGGTACTGTGGTAATATCAGCTAATGTTGTAGTACTCGAAGTCAGTCTTGGACTCAAAACCACTTCTTAAAGACCTCGGTCTTGTCTCGGAATCGAACGCATTTTGACTTGGTCTTGTCTTGGTCTCAGACACAGCAGACTCTGGATTTTTAATCAAGAACGGTTGAGACACATTGGATTTATTTGTTAACATTATGATTTTGATTGGATGTAAAACTGTCTTCTTCAAATGCAGCCAATAACATAAGCCATTTGCAGTTTGATTTTTTTATTTGTCTAAGTTTGGCTACCTTAATTACAGAGAATTCATCAGCAACACAGCAACACAAGAGAAAACACCCGGCAGAGTGCAGGTTCTGCAAGGCAGTGCCTACTAAGATGGCTGGGAATACATTAAACTTCTGTGGCTTTCTCGAAATCAGAGGATAATTTTTTAATGGTCTTGGTCATCTGTGAATGTTCTCATTCATCATAGATCATAGATATCGAGTTATTTTCACAGACATGTCACTAAGTCCAGTTGCCTTTGATTTAATTGCCCAGATAATGGTCTTGGTCTTGACTTGGTCTTGGCACGTTCTGGTCTCGGTCAAGTCCTGATCTCTGTTAGTGTGGTCTTGACTACACAACTCACATCAGCTGTACAAACACTAACTAAACTAGCAGTATATGTAGTATCTGCATAGTTGCAGTGTACGGTCATCTTAAGAATGGTACTTAAAGCAGCGAGTTGTAGTTGCACCTGTGTAGCAACATAGAGATGAATTAATGTAAGTAGTAGCAGTAGTACATCATGTAGAGAAGAGATATGATAGTACTACACAGGGCCCTAGTACCAGTAGTAGACTTAATATGAGTACAGCAGTTGTAAAGTCAGTGCATCTGGACGCTTCTGATGATGTTTTAACCGTGTAGCAGTTACTTTATATTTGACGTTTTCTTTCTCCGTAGACATTAGCATCGACAAAGAGCCCGGGGCCTTTCCATATATGAGGGCCATAATTGATCGATAACTTATTAACAGCTCAGTCCCACCTCGGAGTGAATACAGAGAGGGAGAGAGAGGCAGACGTGTGTGTGCTTTGGTCGATTTTCTTTTATTGACTGCGATATTTAGCGTATAGATTTTTCTATTTAAAAAATCTATGTTGGCGATAATCTAGAGTGTAAATGCACAGCGCGGGTTCGGGCGGTGCGTCCGACAGCCGGCTGGAGTAGGCTGACACACACACATACACACACACACACACACACGCGCGCGCGCGCGCGTGCGTATAAAACTTCAGACATTCTCGCCCAAGCTTAATAGGAAAAACGTGCAATTTAGATTCAGCTCAGCTGACATTTACGCACATTTTACGCACATGCACGCAGCCTTCCCGAGCCCCAAATAATTACTAATTTAACACCCTCGGCTCTGCAGGCTTTGATTATTCACCTCTGTGTGGAAAAAAATACATTAGTTGAGAGCTGCAGGTGACCTTGCATCGGCCAGACCCACGTACATTTATATGAGTGTGAGAGGGAGAGAGATCCTCCTGCTGAAATATACATCAAAGGCCCCCCTTTGAATTCATGTCCGCACATTGTGAAGAGCTGATCGATTTTTCCGAGGCCGGCGATGATGTGATTATTGGCTTCATTATAATGAAGTAATCAGAAGATCAATTGGCTGGATCTGTGCTCGGCTTGTACGGGATTATAGTGGTCAAAAAGAGGGCGAAAGAGCAAGTGTGTGTGTCTGTGTGCGTATGTGTGTGCGTGTGTGTGTTTGGGTGTGGGTGTAGAGGAAGTGTAATTCAACATAGGCTCTTGGAGAAGTGTTCTCTCTTTTTAGGAAATGGATTTTATACATGTAACCTACATATTATTTTAAATTATGTGTATGTGTGTGATATTAATCTCGGTACACCTGTGTGTGACTTTAATATAGGTTAGAGACAAGAACTGTAAACTACGTGTCAATAAATGCTCAAATGTGTGCATTATCATGGACAAAGTGGGGTTGCGTGTATGTGTGTATATGTGTGCGTGTGGGTGAGGGGATAGAGAGAGTCAGAAGAGGGGAAGGGAAGGGGGGTTAAAGAAAAGGGGGCTGGGTATCTCTGTCTGTCTCCTGGCCGGAGCGCTTCGCTGTGCCAGAGTACGTTCAGGCTGCGCGGTGTCGGACCGAAACCACCGGGGTTCCCAAAATAAACTGAGGGGACGCGGATGCGCACACACACACGTTGGATACACACGGAGAAAGGCTGAGGAGAGAGTGAGAGGGAGACCAGCGGATGGCGGAGCAGAGCCAAAGAAAAGACTCCACAACGTGAAAAGGAAAGGGGCATCGCCTCCCCCACCTCTTTTTCTTGCTTTCGCTCGCGCGTCAGTGGAGGAGGAAATCAGAGGACAGGTGTACTTAATGATATGGATTTATTCATTTATTTATCTATTGATTTTGTTTTAATTAGTGACCTGCGGTAGAGAGAGAGCGAGAGAGAGACAACGAGAGGAGGAGAGGGAGGAGCGAAAGTCAGACAGGAGGTGCCTGCGTAGCCTTACTTTATTATTTGATTATTTCTATCTTTAACTAAATATTGCTTTTGCGTGTAATGATTGTGTCGCTTTGTGGGCATGAATTCTTCAGCAGACCAGCCAGCTACTAACCAAATCTTTACCAAAACCAAAAAGAAGCAACTCTAGTGTTACACAGGCAGTTTTTCCCATTTGTCTGCACCGAGGATTCACCGTCGGACAGTGTTTGTTGAGACTTTTCATGACAGCGCAGCAGGAGAAATTCATCTTTTCTCATCCTAAACCAAAGCAAACCCTGCCGAGGAAGACAGACGGAGACACAGAGCCACTGCGATCTTTACGCACAGCTGTCTGGACACAGTAAATGGAGTCTAATTGTGTCTGTGTTCCGTCCAGTGGAGAGCAGCTGAGAGAGGAGCACCAACTGCACTAGATTCACATGAGGTGAGAAGGCATCCGCTATCATCCAGCGTCCAGTCACCTGCAGCCCGCAGCCTGTATGGATAACCGCTGGTAGTTTGAGATTTTTACCCAAAGCTGGACAGTCGTAGTTGCGCGCCCTGTACATCGCGGTGAGAGCGTGTGTGTTGGACTCCGAGAAGAAAAAGTAAGGGGGGCGTAATATCCTTCTGCATCTCCAAGCCACACAAATCCAGAAACAGAGAAATGTGAGTCTGCTGAGGCACAGTCTCGATCTACGCAAGAAAAAGCCAAAAACAGAGTCTCCGCTTTTCAAACCATCCGGGCTTCTTTACAAAACGACTGCTCACAAACCTGGAAAAAACATACGAAGACAGACCAAAGAACGACGGAAGCACGGCGGATAAGGAAAGAAGAAAAGTGAGACTAAAATAAAAAACAACGACCCCCAGGTCGACAGAGGACCATGTTTGTCCCCTTGCCGGTCCCCTTCGTCTTTCAGAGAACAGCGTCCGACTTCAGCGCCTGGAGACTCAAGTCCTCGCTGGCTCCGCGGTCCAGCCCCGGTAAGACGCTTTTCTACCGGTTCTTATCCCCACAGTGCGCCTACACAAAGAAGAAAACCTGTTATTATCCTGAGCTGAAGATTTTTTAATGTACAGTAGGCTGGATTTAGCTGTTATTAACAGAATGTACTGTTTGATTCACCACTTTCATCTCAAATTTAACCAACGTTCCGATCAACTTTAAAAGATTGGATAAATTTCACGATTACGTGAACACAAATGAAACCTCTTTACATTTTACTTAATTCAACTCACAGCATTTTTCCATATAGCTAAAAGTGATTTTACAGCTACAAGATGTGCACCTTGACCTGAAAATCTAACAATTTTCACATTTAATTTCTTTTTTTTTTTTTAAATCTGACAAGGTTTTTGGATTGATTAATTTGTACAAAAATTCAAATCAGATTGTCCTGAAATTACTAAGATCTTCTCATTTTTTGCCTTTGTTTGAAATGACACCAACAAGTGAAACTGCCTTCGAAGTTAAATTATCTGATCACTTGTTTAAAGAAGAATTTTTAAAGGAAATAGCAGTAAGGTGCATATTTTTTCCGTTTTTGCCTTTTCCTTGTATCTTCACAAATAGAAATAAATGAAATTTATTATTAACAGACAGAGACATTAATTAAAATACTTACTTGCATATAAATCCAAAGTGTAAAAGACGCCCATAAATGAGATGCATGAATATATGGCTCATTAGCATCCATCACAGTGTCACAGAGGCGCCACACTCTCTCCTCATCTTTTCCTCTTTCATTCAGAGCAATCTGTCCATCTCAGCCTCCATCCCATCTGTCTCCTCTTCTCTCCTCTCTCCTCTCCTCTCCTTCAGTCTTTTCCTGGTCAGCTTAAGGGGAATATTCATGGTCATCTATTGATCAGAATGTATTGATCTCCGACTGGGGCCACATTGGGAAAACTAGAGTATAGTGAAGTTGCCTGACGGAGAGGAGAAGTTCACTGAAGAAAATGTGAGAAGACAATAAGAACAGCGTGACATTTTCTAAATTACTAAAATTCAAATTGTTTTGACTGAATAAAGGTTCCATATTTTTCACTGAAACACATGATCCTTTATACTTTGATTCTATAATAACACGAAAATATTTCTAGGATTGGCCGATCACAAGAGGGACCTGCAGTCAGTTTGTCAATCAATAGTACTTACTATAACGACCTTATCATGCCTTTATGCTATGTTTTAATACCCCATGATCACTATAATATTGCTTTAGTGTCTTGCGTGTGATCAATAATTGCAGTGCTCTTAATGGTATTTTTTCCATCTCCTAAGCCATCCCTGTAATGTTTCTGTAATATTTCTAAATGGCTCTATCACCTGTCTCTAATCATTTTTCAGCATCATCTTCGTAAAGTCATCATAATGCTCCCATGGTAAAGGTTTGTAAATAATAAAAATAAAGGAATGTTGTCGCAAATAGTTTTAAGCAGTATTATGCAAAACATATTGAATTTTTGTTTATCTTGATGCACGTGCTAGAGGTCAGAGTTCAACTCACCTTCTTTAGTTTTTCTTGCCGCCTGTGGAAGTTCGAAACTAGTGCAACTTGTTGTCCACTGTTTAAATGTAAACCATGTGTGTACTGAAGTGTGTACATGTTTGAGTTCATGCAGTTCTCAGAGGGTGACAGTGGCAGTTGCTCCCTTACCCCTATCCTCACTGCCTTAATCCAGCCAGGCGGAAATTTCAAATGGCAGATGGGGGGTGGGTGCGTATGCCGAGCCATGCAGGCGTAAGTCAGGCTATCACCTTAAGTAGGTGTCAGGAGGAGAAAAACGGTTGAGGTTTTAATGAGAGTTGCTCCTGGCGGCTTTGACAGGCGACATATAACCACTGGCCTCTGTCTTGGGGGTGGGGTCAATTTCTCTGTTAGTCCTTTAAGAAATTAAAGTAAAAGACACAGTGAGAGAACAGGAAGAAGAGGTGGAGGCTGGGTCCAGAGAGTGAATAGATGATTGAATGAATAACAGACTGAGCGAGTGCATAAATGAATAGTAAATGAATGAGAGGTGAAAGTGTCAGGGAGCACATTAACAGGTGAAAGAATCACTGAATTGAAATGATAAAAGCAGTAAAATGAACAGTAAAAGAGAGAGAGAGTGAAAAACAAAAAGTTGAATATTGAAAAAATAAATAAAATCAATGACTGAACAGATGAAAGATGGTGTAAATTAGTGATTTGGTTAAAGAATCAGTAATTTAATAAACAGTCTACAGTCTAAATAAGGAAACTATAAATAGTGAATATGTGAGTGAATAAGTTAGGAAGTTAATAAGCAAACAAATGAACAGACAGGAAAGAAACTGCTTAACTGAATGTGTGAGTGAGCTATAAGTTTTCTGTCTCCCTTGTGTTTTCTCATGTGGGAGAGTCAGGTGCTTTTTTTATTTAAACATCTTGGTGTGATAAACAGCCAATACGCATGAGAGAAATAACGTGGTAGAGGAGCAAAGGCCAACATTCATCCCTCATTTCCTCTCCCTCTGTTTTTTCTTCTCTTTTCTTCATCTTTCATCCTTAATCTCTGGAGAGAAAGAAACTCACAATCCTCTGTTTCTCATTCTCTCCAATTTCAGTGAAGTATTCACTTGACACGAAAGCCTTTTCAGTAAAATGCAAACTCTCCTTCCTTTCTCTTTCTCTTCTCCCTCTCTCTCATTCCCCGTGGACAGGGAGGTTGTTGAATTGGATTTGCCTGGTGTGGTTTGGCCAGGCCCCATAAGCCACTTTAGCTAAGTCTGTTACCCACAATTCTCTGTCTCTCTCTGATCTGGGCCTTTGACCAAGGTGTGCATGTGTGCATCTGTACGATTGCCTGCACCTGTTAAGTGTGTGTGCGTGTGTGTGTGTGTGTGTGTGTGTGTGTGTGTGTGTGTGTGTGTGTGTGTGTGTGCGTGTGAACATATGTGGGTGTGTTTGCGTAGTGTGAGCAAAGATGGGGTGTCAAAAGTCTAAGATGAGGTGAGTGAGGTTCAGTGGAGAAGGAGGGAGGGAGAGGTCCTAAACAGCAGACGCTAGCAGACAGAGGTTTTACAGTGGATCTAAACTGAGGGCTTATAGTTTTTTGTCAGCTCGACTCTTTAACACTACAGTGTTGAGACCGCTGGCCTCAGCTCAGCTGAGCCTAAGACACATGCCCGCCGTAAACCACCTTTAAAGCAGTCACTGGATTGGATTTGGTATCAACAATTGAAGATATCTTCTTTTATTTTTTCATCATTCATATATTGTTGTAAAAAAAATAGGTGATTTAAAGACAGTGAACTGTTTCAGACTCTCTCCTGCCGTGAAGTCGATGGGTTGGATCTCTTTTTTAACTATTGACTAAGGCCCGACTAATATTGGATTTTTGGGGCCGATGCTGATTTCAATAACTGAGTGTAAGAAAATTCCAATATTCGATTTATATCAGCTGATATTGTACATATATAATATCCGCTAAATGTGGTTATGTAGTACTTGTGACAAAGAAATGCAATGGAGGCAGGATATCTTATATTTTAACAAACTTTATTCCAAACTTCAGTGCACTGAACAGTAAACTCTTCACTAATTAGTTATTAAATAGCGAGCCACAAACTAAGTACACTATTTCAAATCACTGGTCCAAGCATATTTTCCAGCCGTGAAAACAATTTTAATATTGGCACATATTGGTGTACCGTATACCGGTACCGATATATCTACGACAGCCCAATATTGGCCGATAATATCGGCCAACTGATATATCGGTCACGCCCTGCTCTTAACATTAACAAATGAATTAGTCCAGTTTTATTGTTTTTATGCGTATTATTGTCTGAATGCTGTTCTAAAGCTGCATGTACTAATGGAAATATTTCTTGTATGTATGAAAATGGAAAAGTTTTATGATGCAGAATATCTGTGGAAATTCTCAGCATTAGAAGAAATTGTTAGTTTTGGAATAAAAAAATTTACTTATCAAATTTTTGCCCTTGTTCACTCTCAAATTTACTATTATCAAACCACCTGACAGTGGAGCCATATGGCTGCGAACATTATCATATGCAGTGGATCTTTTAACTCATGCATTATGCAGGAAAATCCATCAGGTTTACAACTCGAATGCATTAAGTGAATAAATGCAATTCACCACATTAGGATATTCAGCTTTTTTTACTGTGAAGCATCTTGTTCAAGTTGAGTAAAAACATCGTACCTCTTGAATTTAAACTCTACACATGCTACAAGTCTTCTCTCTTATCTAGTCATTTTTGAATACTTGCTGCATTTATGCAGAGTTATTGTAAATGTTAATTTTTAAAATTCAGGCTATAAATTCAAATTTCAGTGTTACATGGGTGAACACAGTGTAGCCTTAACTGAGAATGCTCAAATGTGATTATTTGAGGTCATTATTTGTCAGTCAGTATTTGATTTCTACACTAAACAAGAACTGACTTTGTAGTAATGAATGACTGTGGTCACAAACCAGCAGGTAGAAAAGGCATAGAGAGGAGAAATCATATCCTTTGTCCAAAAGCGAAGTCCCTCATGGAATTCTCTGTTGTCTGATGGTCATTAAAACACTTGTGCCATGCAACAACATAGATTTACAAAAAGAAGAGCAGAGAGTGATGTCCGTACTTTATTTAGAGCATCAATTTTTTTCCACAAAGACTCCAAAAGCTTCTCTTTTGTGCAGCTCAGAGATCTGACCAGACAGTCTCCTCTGCTGTGTGGTTTTCAGAGGGCAGGCAGGGCGGTGAGGGACCTGTAGCTGCCGCTGCTCGGTCCCTGCCCTGCTCTACAACAAAGGAAATCTAAATGCTCTTTTATTTTATGTACACTGCTGTAAAATCCTCCAGGGCCACTGTGGCCCATATAATACTGAGAGCTGTCAAATTCAGAGAGAGAAGGCACGTGTCTGGATTGAGAGGGATGGTTTATTTATGTTGGCTACTCGGGGAGGCCTTTTTCCCGGGCTGTGGTTATTCAGTACAGCGTCGATTCTGTTCTACTGTCTGCAGCTCATTGTAAAGCATATAAGCAAAGTGATGATCACTTGTGACAGCACACAATCAAACAGGAAGAGCTGTGTTAACAATATTTGATACAAAATACAGCAAATTAGACAGAAAAAGATGGTTAAAATCTGGTTAAAGATGGTTAATCCAAATTAGTACATGATAAGAACACTGAGAACGATAAGACAATGTGGCTATAGTGTGCACTCATTCTATTCTGTTCAACAACAATGCAGGGAAACTTTTATTGCAAAGTCCAAAGCACAAACCTCCTGTCCACATGCACGCACACACAAACACACACACACACACACAAAGTGCTCCGTGCTGCTCAATAACTACCTCCTCTCCCACCCAGGATCTTCACCTCGCGGTGCGCAGGAGGGGGTTGTGTTGTCTGGGCCACACTGAGCTGGGCCTGAGCAAAGGCCCCTGTGCCTGGCCTAATTGGCTGTGCGTGTGTGTGTGTATGTGTGCTTATGTATTAGCTGGTGTGCAAGACTGTGTATTAGCAAGTATTTGTTTGTGCAGGGAAAGTCAAGTTTTTTTTTTCCAGGTTGGAGCTATAATTCTTTCAAAGAATGTAAAGTTTATGTGTCTCTGCATATGTCAAGACATATGTGTGGAAAAGAGGTGTGTAAGTAGGAATTAGGTTTGTGTGTGTATGAAGCTACCTGTCCTGTGTGTGAGCAGACAGACAGGTAGAGGATTCGATAATTGCACGTTGAGGTCAGTTATAGATCTGTCCGTCATGTGTGGTTTATCTGGAAACCACAAGCAGCTCATAGCTGCCCATTGTGTGAGTGGTTTTAACCTTCCACCACTATTGATTAGTCAGCATTGACTACACTCCCACCACCCCGTGTGTGTTTGTGTGTGTGTATGTGTGAACTGTTGATATGTGTGCGTGAGAATTTGTGGTTGTAACGAGAGTGGGTGAGCTGAATGTGTGTGAATGTGTTTGGTGACATGAACCATTTGTAGGAATTTGAGATAGTGTGTGCATGTGAAGAGACCAGTTTCTGAATGTGCGTGCGTGTGTGTATGTGTGTGCGCGTTTTGGCGTGTGCGTGTGTATGGATCAGATTTTAAAAGGGGCAGCGTTGTTGGTGAGTCCCGGTGCTAACGTGATTGCGAATGACAAAGCGTCCAGGCGGGTTTGTTAGCTCCATAATGGGGAATCAATAGACACAACACAGATGTCAATACAACATGCTTTATTGCGTTAAGCCGCCTCACCCCCACCCTGGGCTCTTCACACACACACACACACACACACACACACACACACACACA
>JAPQLA010000008.1:3301694-3317237 GCA_029822935.1 Naso vlamingii | reverse complement strand
ATGAACAATATTTATCCAGTCCTCAACTGAGGGAGCTTGGGGCTTTAACCACTTACAAGTATAGCTTCTCTACATGCGGCCAGCAGGATTGTCATCCATTGAAGGATGTTGCACAGATGAACAGCAAAACTAAGAGGGGTAGTATTTCTGAATACCTCCTCTAAAGTCTGATGGATATTCTTCCAATACCAATCACATTTTAATACCAGGTGTTTGATCCAGATGTGATTTTCTGTTATGCAAATGTAACAGGCACACAGACCACAGACAGATGTAGTTTCTGTGGAGGGTTGATTCCCCTGGCAATGTTCTCTAATCCTAGGGAGCGTTCAGTGCAACCAAACAACTGTCCTTGTTCCGTCTCTGTGATCATTCATCTCTTTCTTTCCTCCTCAACTCCATTTTTTGTCCTTTCTTGATCCCTCCTCTTCTTCAGCATCCCTCCATCCCAAGCTTTTTCTTAACCTCTTCGTCAGTTTTGCTCCCCTTAAAAATCCTCCCATCTACTCGTGCAGTGGATATTTCTACTTATCGATTTCCTTACACTTGCTTCCTCAAGTACATTACATGCTAACTCATCAGATACCCGTCATTTTCATTAACAGTTTACTCATATTCCTCGTGGTAAGATTTTTTGCTGGTCATCTCTTTTTCGCCAGCTCTCACTCTTATTCCTCCCTCATCTTGCTTTAATTAATTTTCTCTTTTTATTCACTCATAACACTCTTACTCACTTTTTTTATCTGTCAAGTCTCAGCCTAGCCTCTCTTCAAGCCTTCACTGTCTCGTCTGTCTCCAACTATCCCTCTTTCCTCTGCCCTACATCCTTCTCTCCCTCCCTCCATCTCTATTGATCCAGCCATAGTTTTCTGTCTTCCCTGTGCTGGCTGGCTGGCTTTAATCAATATAGATAATTGTCTGCTTTCTCTTCATGCCAAACACGCTGTGTTTTTTCTCAATGAATCCAGGTCTTTCCTCTGTGCAACCCGCCTGCCCCTCCTTCCTTCCCTCCACACGGGAATCCCTCCGTTAATGACAGGAGATAACCTGCTTTCCTTACCGATTTTTCCCTCCTCACCCCCTCTCCCACCCCCTCCCTCTCGTTCCCTTTTTCATCGATTACCGTGAGATATCGCCCCGTGTGCCCCCGTCAACAAATGTAAACACACTGGGCCACGTGGCTCACCTGTGAGTACAAACACGCTGATATACAAATATTCAGATTTACAAATGTACACTAAGTTAGACCAACATGCGACAACGTTCAGTCAGGTGGGAGCCGCCACAGAGATCCTGTCAAGATACTACAACCATACTTGTCCCTTTGATTTGCCAATATGTCATATTGAAGCAGTACTACAAATGTTGTTTGTTTTTCCACAATTTTATGGCATTCTCATTTTAATATAAGACATCGCTTTGTGTACCACCAGGAAAAGCTTTGTGTTTAAAACAGTAACTTTCATGAACTGATATAGAACAAAGTAAGGTCATACAGACAAAAGTATCAAGTCACTGATGTGCCAAAACAGCAAACTTAATTTGCATCCGTCATTGTATTTATTAAGTCATGGATTTCGTCGATGTGTGGTTGGTCCATGCGGATGTGTCAGCAAAGGAAGTTTCTTTCTACAGCTAATCTGACTGCTTATAATATACAGGCCAAACTGCAGTTTCTTTCATTTACAGCGACACTTTGGATTACAGTCAGACATTAGTATCTTACCCAGTAATCACCAATCTCAGCATGAAAGCATCAATCACTCAAACTAATGTACCAGATTAAATAGAGTCAATAGAACAAATGTGAAATAATATAGCTATGCAATTTACGGCCTTAAAAACAATGTCAGGTGTATATCTGTGCAAAAATCAAAGAAGATATTAGATACATTCATTGTGTTGGAGCTTTTCTGTGGCTTCCTGGAGGTGTTTTATGCAAGCTGCACGAAGGACAAATATATAGACTGGGGAGCATCCATTTTAAAGTATTTCTATATCTTTTTTTCTGACTTTTGTGGTTCTTTTTGAATTTCATAGATGTACTTTAACCGCACCCAGCTGGTAAATGGACTGCAGTTACATAGCACTTTTCTAGTGTTGTGACAACCAAAGCAGCTTTACAATACATATGAACATTTAACCATTCACACACACTGTCACACTGTCATGGCAGAGGCTTTTGTGCAAACTGCCAACCTGCTCATCCGGAACACATACACACACTTACACACAAGTGGAAGATGTACATACATAAAAGATAACACATTATTAACAACTTTATTTCTTAGTGTGTAATTTACTTTTATTTCTTAGAAAAATAAATGGCTTGACTGATACATTTTGATTATATTGGTGTTTGTAGACTAACTTAGTGTGCAGTGCGAATTTCTAGCAAAAAACAAATGTAAGTGTAGATCAAATTTGTATCTTGATTTAAATATTAAGTTAATGCTTCACCTGTGTTTACCATAATATTTGCTCTTTCCTCACTGAAAAAAATATGAGAAACTTTTAAAATCTAAGTCTTTTATATAGATTAATGACACCATACTTTGTAGACTTTTTTTTTTTTAACTGAAGATCAATAAACGTAAAGAAAGTTTTTGCACAGATACAGTAGATAAAACACACACAGCAGACACAGCAGTCACAGACACAGCAGTCAGAACACAGGAGCAGTGAAGGGAATGCACACTAATCTCTTTTCTTTCCATTCCCCTGCTCGTATGGACATAACTACTGCAGACCTGCACATGAAGGCAACATCTGAAACGTACACAATGAAGCTGCTCCAACAGCATGCGGTCCTGGCATCCAGACAATTAGACTCTATAGGGGGGTATGGCAAGGCCACACTGTAATTACATAGCTCTATATGAAGCTGAGAGGGGTGGGGACGGGGAAAGCAAAGGGTAGCGTGTTCTATACACTGTGCTGCATTGTGACCCGAGCTGCTGCATTGAAAACCTGGCTTACAATCAATAATGTTTCATCAGAGTGAATAGAGAGGTGAGAACATTGAGTCAAGTCAACTTTATTTATATAAACCACAGTCACAAATAACAAAAATTTCCTCAAGGGGCTTCGCAATCTGCACAGCATACAACAAGCTGTATCCTAAAACTGTCGATTTGGGTGAGGAAAAACTGGAACCAGAACCAGCAGACATGCAATAGAAGTTGTTTGTGTGGAATACACTGACATATTAAAATTACAGACTAAACAATCAGGATGACTAAATTATAGAAAGATTGTAAACATACTTCAAGAAATTGGGTCCAAGAGGACGCCAAGCAACTGCGGTGGACACCATACAGGTAGGACCTGAGTGACAAGGCCTCTCCACCATGAGGCCCTGGATAGACAATTCACACATATATAAGAAAAAACTGACACACACCCCATTTACACCTGGTATTAAAATGCAATCTGTATTCAGAGAAGTTATTCATATAAGAAGAATTGCGTGTTCGTGCAAGGTGTAAACACGTTCAGATCAGAATGTGATCGGATTTCTCAGACCACACCTGAAGGTAGCCTGGCTCGCATTGTGTTCAGATCTTATGTAGGTGTAAATGCCATCTGAACGACTTGCTCGCATTAGGCTCGCTGCAGCCTGCGGTAGTCAGTGTTCCCAGGAGGCAGCACCAGTCCCACCGTCATTTTGTCTTTTGAAAAAAATCAATACTGTCGGATGGACAGACGCCATGATTAACGTTAGATCCTGCATCCAGCTGAGTGTCTGTACATAGCTGCTGAAGACACAGAGACATTTCACTTAAATATGGCAAGACGAAGGAAAGTTGACCAGCAGGATGGTGGATTAATTGTTAAAGTGAAATGCAAAAAGCACCATTCAAAATATTCCAGACTCTGATAGAGAACTTGTTAACTTAAATCAATGAGGAGTTAATTTACTCACCTGTCCTCCGCAGGCAGCTCATCATCTACGCTTTGTTCTTGTTCCATCACTTTCACAGATGGTACAAAACTACTCCTAGACAAATTTAAAATAAATCCGATGTCAACAAATGAAAATGACTGTTGTTTTCCTCCAAAAAACACGTCGTTCGTGATCGACAGTGTTAGGCTAGCTAAGCTAACTGAACACATTGTATTTTCTGTGATTAGCCAGCTTCAAAATAAAAGTCAACTCGCAGTTTGCTAGTTAAATTCTTTGCATGTGAAGCTGCAGCTGTAGGAAATGTTATGTTTGCATTAGCAGTAACTCGACACTGCATATAGTGAGTTTTGCTGTGGAGGAGAGAGATCTGATCTCAATGTGAATAACGAGAACATATTAAAATACCAGGTGTAAAAGCAAAGGTGAGATCAGATCTTTAATTATCTGGATAACTTATCCAGATATAGACAGCATTTTAATACCAGGTAAAAGGAGAGGAAGAGAGCGAAAAGGACAGCGTGCACACAAGGAAGAGAGGGAGACTATTGGTCAAGGTGAATCTCCTGGAGGACAAAGATCGAGATTCAAAACATCTGGATGAGGCACTGACAGCCAGGAGAGAGTGAGAAAGAGAGAGGCCCGCTCCAGCACGGCACAGAGGTCCAGCACAGAGAAGCATGAATGATAAGTGGATAAAATATGTAAACAAATAACATGGGCTATAAGTACTTAACTTAATAGAGTAAGTGAGACTGACACTGATCTGCCAGTACAACTGTGTAACACACACACACACACACACACACACACACACACACAAAAATACATGGGCATGATGTAAACAAGGTCACACTGGTAATGACACGAAGCTCAGTGGTACACATAATATTTAGCCCATATTTAATTTAAAAGGTAAAAGTAGAAACATAGGACAGACACAAACAGACAATCTATGTTCAGCCTTCAAGAAAACTGAAGGAAAGAAAACGACAAGGAGTGGTTGTGTACATACCACAACACCACGTGGAGTGGGACATTAAAGCAGTAAGAAAAGAATGTGCAGAACACAACCAAGGCCATGACATGTAGCAATAATGTTAACACACAACACACATACAATAACGTGTGATCGTGAGTATAAAGGAAAGAGTGTAATGTAAAGTATTTTGATGTTTTTTGTGGTATAAAGGAAATTCGATTCACTCAGAAGATGCTTTTTCTTGCAGGAACTGAATTTGAATATTTTGAACTTTGCTTCTAACAAGCTTCAGCTGTCTGTTCCCATGTTTTTTCCAATGCAGGGTGTAAAACTCTTGAACAGAAAAATACAAAAACTGCAAAACTAACATGTCGCTTATCAAAGTGTCATTAAAGTTTAGCATAAAGGAGAGGAAGAGAAGCCACACACGCCTTCCTTATCACACCTCCCCTTCTCCCTCTGCTCTGTAACTTTACTCGCCACTGAGAGACCGAGTCTAACCGCAGCATTTCGGCCATTTTGAGCTTGTTGTGTAGAGCGTGTTTGTGTGCGTGTGTGTATACGTGTGCTTGTGCACATTGTGTCTGTGTGTGAAAGTGTGCTGGTGCAGAGAGAATGGACCCTTATCCAATTTGTACTGGTCAGTACTGTGAAATGGCGGTAGGTCAGTCAGCCAGGCAGCGTGTGTGTGTGTGTGTGTGTGTGTGTGTATAGAGAGAGAGAGTGGTCTTAGTTACACATAACACTGTGGTGGTCCAGTATGCCATCGTGCTTTCATCTACAGTGAATAACGACCAATGCGCGCGCACACACTCTCACACACAAGGAATAAAGGACATAATTATTGTACAAATAATAAACACACACAGCCAACAGCATAATGTTGTAGTCAAAAGTGTGATGGCATCATGCTGGCATTCCTTTTGTGTGTTTCCGTCTAGATGCATGTACACACATACACACACATTCCACCCACGAAAAGATATACTTTTCCATTAAATTGGTCGTTATTGTATAGCCGACCCCCTATGGATCTGATCCATATAATTCACACACACACAGACACACACACACAAACACACACCTATTCTCTCTGTGGTTGTTACCGTTATCTCTGCTCCAGAGGCCTGTAATTGTACGTGGGTTTGTGTGTATATGTGTGTATAATGGACTTCAGTTATGTTAACCTCACTGATGTGATTATTTGGGAGTTATTTTTGTCTCTTTTTCTTCAGGTGTGCCAACAATCATCAAAGCAGCTTCAAGGAATCTCAAATTGCTTCTCTCTCACCCTTTTTATTTTAAATGACTTACTTTTCATGAAAAATGTCTGATTTGTGAAATTCTGATGAAAAGAATGAAACAACCTTGATATACCTCAAGCTTTTATCCTGTTTTTTTTTTTTTTTTTTTTTTTTTTAAACCAGGGAATTCACTCACTTCAGCGCTCAAGTCAAATCTAAAATCGCCTCACACATAAAATTTGAACATTTCACAGAAACATTTCTAAACCAGCCTAATGCCAAAGAAAAGCACTCCTGATCAAACTGGTGGTCAAACAGGCGGGCAGCAGGTGATTCGCAGTGTCTCTAAAAGGTTACGCAGTGCAAAACACATACAACCCACGTACAAATACATTCACACTCAATGACTCACAGTGGCTTAGCAGCACCACGGTCGTTGTCTGCTTCTGTAATTGTGTATTTTTCTGTGTGCATGTGTGTGTCCATGTGTCATTTGGTGAGTGAACATAAGTGGGTCTGGGGCGGTCTGTTGATGGAAAGAGTGTAAAAATAGAGAGATAACAGCCACTCTGCGGCGAAAGAGTTGAAGGAGGAGGGGGGTCAGAGCAGGGTGGCCTTGAGCACCCATTCTTCCCTCCAGCCGTCGATTTGTCCATCTCTCTCTCTCTTTCTCTTCTCCGTCTCTCTCTCTCTCACCATGGCTGGCTCGCCAATTCGTTCAACCCACCTCAACAAAATGGAGTTTGTTAAGTGGAAGGCAGTGACGATGGCCAGGAGGTTACGGATTCAGACGAGAGACAAGAAACTTGAAGGGCTTGCGTCCCAGATTGTTTCAGAAAGACATGAAGGAAAATATTTGATTTGATTTCTTTTGTTGTGTTTGTTGGTAGTAATCTGTATTTGTCATGCTTTTTGTACATTCTCATTTTAAGCAAAAATATCTTGGACCATTTGCTGCTAGTCATTCTTAATAATGACAGAGAGAACAACTTCCTCTGAGCAAGAAAATCCACTTTATATGCTATTTACTTTTTCCGTATTTATCTCATTTTTTTGTAAAATATGTGGCAAAGATAAAAACTTGATATAGGTAACTGTTCTGTAAATTCAAATGACACCGGTACTCTCTTCTTAACGTATTATCCGGTTGCCCCAGTAGCTAAGTGCTTACAGAACAAAAGAGACTGATCGGTCCTCCTGACTCTCCCCTGGCCCTCTGCCCCAAGGAATGCTGGGAAGTTGGGTGCACAGTAAGGGGGCACGGGGGGAAATCATACCACTCACCCCTGCAAACACACACCCACACCCGCCTTTCCACCTCTCATCCTCGGCTCCTTCCCATCCCTCCGTCCCTTGGGGTGATTTCAGAACCTGCATCCCCATCCCATCTTATCCTTAAATTCAGAATCTGCCCGGAGCGTCCTGATCCCTGCCTGCTGGAACTGAGGACCGTCACGCTCCCAGATTAGGGATTTCTGATGCAACTCTGGTCAGGACAGCAGCTCAGCCCTGCAGCAAGGGATTTTGGCAGTGTGTATGTGTGTGTGTGAGTTTGTGTACTTCTTCATTTGCTGCTACATATGAGTGTATTCATGTGAGTGTTGCTGCTTTCGGCGATCGTGTTTCGCCTCTGCTTGTGTGTGTTTGGGTGGAAAGTCTTTTGCCAGAGATCGTGTTTTCATGCTTCTTTCTTGCCGATGCGAGGTTTCCTATGTTTGGGTGCAATGATGTTGCACGCAGGTAAATAAAATCTGCTGCGTTTTGTCTTTTGGCCTCTCAAGACAAGAAATGCAGGTCACAATATTAAAAGTGGGAGAAATAGAAGGAGAAGTGGAGTGAAAGAAGAGGAAAGGGTGTGTTTGGCTGGGTCGAGACGGGAGCTATAGGCAGCAGTCAGCGGCCTCTGCGAAAGGGCCTCCGGTGTACGCGGGTCTGGCTACCCCCTCTGCGGGGCCCCGATCGATACAAACTCAGAGCAATAAAGCTTTCCCCCTGTCATCTCCGCAGAATACAAAGCAGAGTGGGGAAGGGAAGGGGGGATGAGGAGGGAGTAAGGGATGGGGTGGTGGGGAGGGAGGCGAGCTGTTCCGCTAGCCACACCAATTTCCTAACCCCCCTTTCTACCTCCCTCTTCTTTTTCTGTCCCCCATTTCAAGCCCTAACCACAGACCACCTCACCCTCCACCTTTCCTTTACCTCTCAAACCCACTCTTCCTCTTCTTCTTCTTCTTCTTCTTCTCCTCATTCTCTTCTCCTTCTTCTTCTCCATCCTGTTGGTCAGCCTCAGCCAAAGCAAATAGACTGACAAGCTGCCTGTACTTTATAATTGATGCTGTTTGAATAAATACACTTAATAATTCATTGTGTTATTTAAGGAGAAATTGATGGATTGACTGAGAGAAAGTGTAAGAGAGAAACAGAGCAAAGATCAGAACCGGGGAAGGGTGGGAAATGGACGGCGAGCGGAAACGAATACAGTGCTGTACGGTGATGGAGAGAGAGGGGTTTAAACGGAGGGGGTAGGTGCTGTAACGGAGAATGGGGATGGGGTGATGGCTGTAGATGAAGGGGGGAAGGGAGTAGAGGTATTACACTGAGCAAGAGATGGATGTGTCGATGGAGAGGAGCTTGGTGCAAGGGAGGTGGGGGCGAGTAAGGAGATGGGGGGGTATTTAACAGGACAGGAAAGGAGAGGACAGGAAGGGGTAAAGAGGTCAAATAAGCGCTCTGTTTAATTGGGAGCCAATTTAAGTCGGGTCCAATCGATAAACCTGTAAACCTAACCATCTAACGGCTCGCAGCACGCACCGTGGATCCATAGATCACGGGGTATCCGTGGCTGGAGGAGAGGACAGCGGGCTGGTTTCAGAAACACCTCGTTCACTCATTCATTCATTCATTTGCACTGGTGGAGCTGTGCAGGTGATCAAACAGGCAAAGATACAAAATCAGATCCTGAGTCACAGTTTGGAACAAAGAAAAAGCTTGATTTTAAACAGAGGACAAACTACTGTTTCAGACAAACTACTAGATTTTCAGCCCAAAATTTCATGTCGTCTGAACATAAATATCTCTGCAGTCACATGACAACCTCACAACTCCAAATTGAAGGATAATATAATTTTCTGCTGACGGAGAAAATTCTGCCTTCCCCAGACTTATGAGATCCTTTCAGCCCCCATTAAATAATGTGGTGGTCAAGCTGACAAGGAGGCAGCACGATTAATACTGAAGCATCTGAACTCCACATATCTCAGTTGTTGTTTTTTCCTAACATTATTTTAATCAGATTTTATCTTTTTTTTTTTTATTTTGCAAAGTAACTTACAGAAAATCTCTGAGTGCTTGCTTTTAGACACATTGAGAATAACATTTCTGAAACATTTTTTATCAAGTTCATTATTTTTAGATTTTTGCTATTAAAATTTTTCAGAACAATTTTTCTTGCTTTTGTAAGTTTAATTTAGCAAAGATAATAATTGTTATTATGATTTTTTTTTTTTTTTTGGTGCCAAGTTGCTACTAAAGCTCGCGTCCAGCACACAGCAGTAACAGTGATGATACATCCAGGTTAGTTTGGACATGAAACTGGGATTTCACGGTGCACTTTTCATGTCTCGGCGGCTGTTATCTGACCCTCTGCTCTTTTCTTTTTCAAGCCCCCCTCCCCCCTCTCATTTTTTGGTCATCTCTCTGTCCACTCTGTCCGTTCGTTTTGTCATTGACTCTGTCGCGCACAATCTGCCCCCTCCCTCCTCATCCAATCACTCACACACACCATCAAGGCTGGGCTGTGTGTCTTTGTTAGTCCAATTGTCACTTTCTTTTTCTTGCTGCTATTTCCTGTGAGGATGCTCTGTCACACTGCAGCTTTCTCTGCTCCATACATATCCATTTTCTTTTTTCACAGTATTCTTTTTTTGGTTTTTCACATCATTCATCTTCAGCTGTTATTTTCTCATTGCCATTATCACCCATGCTCAACATTTTTGGACACGTGTCTCTCTTTTTGTTGGTCAATGCTCATTTATTTCCTCTCTGTCTCTGCTCTGTTCCACACTTACTGTCCAAAAATCCCTCTTCTCATCCGTTCACTCACTCCTGTTCTTCCTGTCCGATTCTGCCTGTCTCTGGGGGAGACTTTCTTAGTCTCTTTTTCAGCACACCTCGTTATTTTTTCCTCCTCAGCCATTATTGCCAGATTCCTAAATTTTTTTGTTGCCTGTTTGTCATTTGCTAGTGTATTTATTTTTCATGTTTTCTCCTCATTTTGCGCAATCCTCTCATGTGTCTTGCCTGCTGTCCCATCACCATCCTCCCCTCCGTCTCCCATCACTCCCTCTGCCATTTTCTGTCTCTTTACTCCCCTTGTTTTCTCTCTTTGAAACCATCTCTGTCATGTCTCCCAGCCTCCACCATTATCCCTCCAAATTCCCTAAATTTTTAGCATCTGCTCGTTGTCTTCTTCTTTCTTGCTCATTTGTTTCTGTTTCCCAGCACCCACAGGCTCCTTCCCCCCTTATCAACTGACTTTCTCCCTCCATATTTACACCCCAGCTCAGGGATTCTGGAAAAGGAAGTAACTCACAGTGGCCATTTCCTCCTTCCCCTTGTCCTCCCTCCCTTTATTTCTCAGTTTCCATCCCTCCATCCCTGCGTTGTGCTCCTTGGGGAGGGCAGTAATAATGGTGGAGAGAAGGAGAGAGGGAGGGCGGTGCGATTATTGTCTTGTCGGGAGTCAGAAGAATCGATCGGCACAGAAATATGTGGTGCGAGAAAGAGGTACTGTATCGGATATAATAAACACTCTAGAGACATATTCGGAAAGCGCTCGCCCCCGTGCACATTTACTTGTGCTCGCGAACACACATGCACACAGCCACGCGCGCACACACACACACTCATGTAATCACTCCCAGACTCACACATACACACATACAAGGTGCCCGTGTGCACAGAAGCACAGCTGTGCATAAACTCATACAAACACTCTGTTACACAAATCACCAACAAACCAAAGTCTACATGAAAAGGTACTCATTCACTCCCAAGAGGCAGTTACAGTGAAGCCTCCTCAGTATATAGATACATGAAACAAGCCGCTTTTGTAAAGTATCGACTCCTCTGCAAGAGTATTATCTTACAGATCAGCAGTAGTAAAGCCTGCGTGCTGAAATTAAATTTCTGTGTGTGTTTGTGAGTGTTTTGTTCCTGAGGAGATTAGACCTATTTTAAGACAGGAATTGATTGTTATGTCTGTAGAAAACACTGAAAACTATTTTTTGTACATCTTGATATAAAACCTGTAACCATGAAACACATTCTTTTCAATCTATTGAAGCTAAAATATCTTTTTTATCTGAAATCTTTTAGTTTTTCGCTGTAAAACTGTAATTTATGGTAATGTTGGTTTTCATTCTGGTTGTACCTTTTTCTTATGATGCAACTATGGCGTGAATATCACCAGAAAACAGCCAGAATAACCCTTTAATACTGTTTGTTACAGTGTAAACATCAGTTGAGACATTAGCATGCAGCACTTTGTTTGCCTCACGCCGAAGCCTCAGCTACAGGCTGCGAAACATGTTTATTTTTAATGATTAACACTCTCACAGGTACACACACAAACATGCGAGGAGCAGACATGCACACACATACACTTGCGCACACATGTGGACAGACGCACACACAGTGATCTTTCATTGCTGTTGCCTGGCAACGAGTCTGTGTGTCCTGTGCTAGCAGAGCGCTGTCCAGTGGTGCCATGACCGCTGCGGCTGACCACTGCTGAAGGAGAGGAGGAAGGTAGAGGAGGAGATGAAGAGGGGATAAAGTGAAAGAGAAATAAAGACACAGAGGGTGAGACGGAGACAAATGACAGTTTCAGATACACAAAAATTTCTCTGAGACAGAAATGATCCATTTTTGGTGAGGCTTCATGACAGAGTCACAGTTAATTTGGCAAAGTAAGATCAGAACGAAGCAGTAAAAAAATCCTAAAGTTGAACAGGAAGAGGCCAATATTAGAAAGCAGACTTTGAACAAAAGTGTTAAAAAAACAACCTCAATATAAAACCAAATTTTGACATACATCACACATAATTTAGGAAATTAATGAGCGAAGAGTAAAGTAAAGGTGAGGTTTTGTTAAGTGAAATCCTTTGTTGTAAACACCATCCAACCTTAACATCTAGAGTTTGTTTCATTTCTCCTTTCTCTCTCTTATGCACAGAGTGAGTTATTTGCATAGTTACAACTCATTATTTCATGAAATTTTATGAGTCCTTGCGGAGATTTGTTCTAACTGTACTGTAGCCATAACAACCACAGTGTCTAGGTGAGCTGGTTACCGGCCTGCTCACCCTTAAGTTTGCGAGAGGCTAACTCATTCTCTTCAACAAAACTGTGGTCAATGTAATGAGAATTATCTCCACCAATTTGTGGATCTTTTTCCAGAACATCTCTGTTTGTACAAAACTCCAATGTGTGGGGGGAAAAATGCCAAAAGAAGGTGAGAATATTAGGCAAAGAGACACAGATGCAATATTAAAGTTTAAATTTGACAGACAGTGAAGTGGGAATGGAGGAATTAAAAGAGGTAGAGGGGTTTAGATGAGGGGGCGAAGGTGTGAGAGAATTTCAAGTGAAACGGTCATATTATAGCTGAGGGAAAAGAGGAAGAGAGGAAATGAGAGAGATCAGAATAAATCAAGAATGGGCCAAAAGAAGGACAAAGAATGGGCAAGGTGAGGGACAAAGTGAAGAGGAAGGGATGCTATTAGGAAGTATGAAGGGGGAGAACTGAACACAGGTGCTGGATCTTAAACATGTCAACTTGCATGCTGAAGCTAACTGGCAGCTCTTTGCACAGATTACCTGTTGGCACAAACACATACAGGAGTGTCTAATAACCAAATATGCTCACCAATAATCCAAAAAATACTTTGGTTATGTTGGAGAGCGATGAGAAACACAGTGTGCTCCCCAGTTGTGTGTTTCTCTGCTGCAGAACTTATTAAACCAGGGTTGGATGTAAATCGGATCATTTTTCAGCGCAGCTGAGGGCGGGGGAAGCCAGTGGGGGCGCCTGCAGCTCCTAGAGTGAAGAAAGAAAAAAAAGTTCCCAGTATTCACACTTTAGAAATTGGAAGAAATACTTTCTGATTACCTACATGACTTTAAGAGGGGTCAAGGTTCAGATTTTTGTCATTTAAACATGTTAATACATTAAGGAACAATTTTCATTGCCCAGGTCCAGCAATGTACAGAATAAATAATATTTTGCTGTATCATCGCTAAAATAGACCCCATAAATAAATAAGTAAATAACCTAAAAGCTTATAAAAAAAAGTTATTGACTGTGTGAATATGTTCATAGGTCCAAGGGTCAACCTAAGCTAATGTGAAAAAGGAAACATTTTCATTAAACTTTCATCCCTTCTTTTGTGGTTGACATTTTTTTGGGGGGGGGGCAAAATTTGCTGTTCAACAACAGAAATATCCAACAAGTTGTAACTTTTCAAAATTGTTCATAGCAACAGCTCAGGCAAACCTATAGTGTCTAAACGTACAGAACAGTATGTACGATTATAAAATGAGACATACACAGTGTGAGATCATTTGGAAGTCTAATTTCTCTGTATAATGTTTCAGTATAGAGAACACAGTTACTTAATGGTTACACAGTCTAGTGTATGTATGAAGCAGCTTCTCAGTCATCTAAAGCAGAATATATTCATAAGAAATGCAGGCAAAATGGTGTAAATACACGCAGCTCTGTTCTCTGGGTTTAGCTTGTCTTCAGCGGCCGTAATGGTCACTATAAAGAGACAAAGAACACACTTTTCTTTGATGTATTGTAGGAAATGACATACTGAACTTTAACCAGCAAAAAAAAGAGGTGCATTCATGCATAATCAGCACTGCCGATTTTAACTGCATACACTGTAAATGTGACACCGTTTAGTTTTAAAACTTTCAAACGTTTAAAACGTTCAACTTTTAATAAAGCAAATGTGACTTTTAAAAACTTGTGGACGTCATTCACAACACTTTTCTCAGTTCAAAGTTGTTTTGCAATATTTTATTTTTTAGCAATAAAGTTGAAAGACATTTTTATGGCATTCAGAGATCAAAACACTAAAGCTTCATCTGCTGTCCAAGAGATGACAACTGAAAGCTCTTTTTTTAACACTAATCATTGATTGATCACGTATTAATTGTGCAACTGAGAGCTTTTGACCTCACCAAAGATTTTGCATGAAATGGTCAACATCACAGCCTTAAATTCTTCTGCCTTTCTTGTCCCTCTTTACTGTGTAATACAGTATCTCACATAGTTACAGCCGCATCAGTTATGTTAATTGTTCAGTCAGCAACAAATCTGACAGTCTGGAAATCGTTTCATGTAATTTTTCAAGCAGAAAACCCTAAATATTCTCTGATCTCAGATTCTCTAATCTGACAATTTGCAGGGGTTTTTTCTTATTCTGACAAGATATTGAGTATCTTTCGGTTTTAAATTGCTGAACTGAGGACATCAGTGTGGACTTTAGTAATTATAAATGCCATTTTTGTGTGTCAGTACATCTGTATTTAGTTGCAGCCTTAAATATGATGAAGTAGGTAAGATAAAAAGCTTGTAATTGTGATAACTGATAGAAGTAGAAGTGTTGGGTTTCTGTTCTAGAGTGTAACTGTGAGAACAATCTGTAAATTGTTTTAATTATAAATGATAAATAGCTCCCTGCAGCTTTTAATTTCTTATTAGTTTAGTTTCTTGTTTTTGTTTCAAAGCTGATTTAAAGTATCGGCTCAGTACAGCAGTTGCTGATTTTCTCATGTGCGTGTGTGTGTTTGTTTAGTAGTGAGTCTGACAGGGGACAGGTGGAAAAGGCAGGCAGCTTGTTTGTGTGTGTGTGTGTGTGTGTGTGTGTGTCACTGCAAGGCACGAGGTGGCAGAAACCATGTGCCTGACCTCTGACATCCACACGCCAAACAGCGAAGGAAACCCCCCTCAAAAACACACACAGACACACACACACATAGAAACCCACGCGCCGTCTGTCACTGGCCCCTGACAGGCGTGACCGAGGCGGGGTGGGTGGGCAAAAAAGAAGGCGGGGGAGGGGGGCAAGTTTAGGACCCCTCAAGCCATCCTATCCCCCCCTCTCTCATTCATTCCCCCTTTTCTAATTCCCTGACAGTGACCCTGCACCCTCACCCCCTCTTTTCCCCCTCTAACACACACACACACACACACCAGTAACACAGGCACACATGCAGTAGGCTGGCTGTGTCAACCCCACAAGACAGATACATCATCTGCCCAGTGGCCTCTCTCTCTCTCTCTACATATATATATATATATATATATATATATATATATATATATATATATATATATATATATA
>JAPQLA010000008.1:3271023-3286928 GCA_029822935.1 Naso vlamingii | reverse complement strand
GTGTGTTTTCCTCCTCAGAACCAGAAGCCTACCTCGGAGGAGATCCTGCTCATGGCGGAGCAGCTCAACATGGAGAAGGAGGTGATTCGTGTTTGGTTCTGCAACCGCAGGCAGAAAGAGAAACGTATCAACCCCTCCAGCAGCACCACCCCTCCTCTGCCCAGCCAGACCTCGCCTGTTGTGACGCACAAAGCCTCCTGCTACAGCCCACACATGGTACAAATACCCACGGAGCTGTTAACCCTTTACTACTCAACCACTTTTTGTGTCATTTTAGAAGTTGGCCTGATATTTGTCTCTCAGATGAATGGAAATATTTTCTAATTTCTCTTTCTCTGTCTCCCACTCCAGATATCCAGTCATGGTCTGTCCCAGGTCACCACCAGCCTCAGCACAACAGGTGAGCTGTAATTACTGTTTGTGCCTGTGTAGAGTCTCGTCAATAAATAATTAAAGGTTAGCGCTGTGCTTCTCAGTTGTGTTTTTGGAACCCTGAGGTCGGTCACAGCGAGATTAAACTGGTCCTGACACTATTTGGAAGAAGTTTATATTTCTGTCGCTGTTTTGATGAAACACTAAAGTATCATCACTTTTTTTAAAAATGATTTCTGTGAGAGAAAGATTGAAATAGAAAACAGTGATGTTTTGTTGACAACAACATGGAGGCACTGGTCCCATCTTGAGTTGTTTACCTCCGTGAGTCATGGTTCATCCTTATGATTTATAGACCGTGGCTACAGTGTGAGTTATTCCAGGCTTCACAGATATGACAGATGATCTGACAAGTAACAAACACAGCTGGAAATTTATTGGCCTGGTGAGCAGAGGCTTATACTTCCCAGTCGCAAACTTCTCTGTCCAGTCTGCAGTTCAATGGAGTTAAAAAAGATACTCAAAAATCTCAAGATGCTGACAGTGGATGAAGAAGAACTGTGTCACCAAAGTGTTCATCTAGTAATAAAGCTAGAACTTATCCATGTGGTGACAACCTGCTACACGGCCTCAACGTCTCTCCTCTTCTCTTCCCCTGGCAGCTGCCAGTTTGTCACCTTCAGCATCCTGCCCCATGACTCCCGTCAGCTCGGCTGCAGTAGGCTCCACCTCTTCTGCTGTGACCCCGCCCCCTCATAGCACAGCCAGCCCCGCCCCATCCAGCCTTGGTGCCCACGGGCTCAGCACTGGGTGAGTCTTTATGTAGTGGTAAATAAAAAATAAAAAACATGGTGGTCATCTTTAGTGGTGGGGGGAAAAATCGATTCTTAGATGCATCGAGATTCAGATGTCGACAATTCTGAATCGATTAAAAAATCTCCAATACTTGATTATCTAAATTTTAAATTAGTAAAATGGATGAAACTAAAAGGGCCAAAAACAGAAGTGCAGCTGCACCTGGACAGTTTATGGCGTGCACATAAGAAAACAAGAAATAAACATGGCTGACCACGAGATCCGACCAGCACCACGTGGATTGAAAGCCAGCGTTTGGAAGCACTTTGACTTCTACCAAGCTGACAGAAAGTGAACTGGACAAGAGCCACGCTACATGTAAGCTGTGTCACACTGGAAAAAAACAAAACAAGATGCATCAAATCAAGATGCATCTTGATGCATCGGTTATCGTTTTATAATCTGATCAAAGGGCCCTGAATCATAATGGAATCAAATCATTAAGTGCCTAGAGATTCCCGTGCTAGTCATCTTAAATACAGAGGAAACAGTTTGTGGATCAATAAAAAGTCTGTCTGCAAAATTGATCATTGGTTATTTTTTTAAGTCGTTATAGCAAAGAAAAAATGACCAAACCTTCACTCGTTCTGGCATCTCAAATTGAAAATTTCTACTTTTATTTCTTTCATTATTTTTTAGAAAATTAATTAATTTGGTTCTTAAGCCTTTGGTCTGAAAGATCAGAATTTTTTAGTACATGAACTTATGCTGATACATGTATTTTTCTCATTTTTCGTATTTTGTAGACATGAAATCAGTCAGTGGTTGCAGCCCCAGATGAAAAAGAGAAATGTGTTTTCTTTCAAAACAAACTAGTCAACTTTTTTGGCTTAACTTTGTCACTATGATGTATAAACTGATTAAAAAGTGTAATAGTGATTGAAAAATGACACCAGTCATTGCAAAATTGGTCTCCAGTAAGCTCTGTTTTTACCTTGATATTTTCTTTGCCACTGGGACGATGGTTTTGCAGAAAAATGAAAATTTAGTGATGCTCGCTGTACTCTCTGTTCTGATTCACTGGTCTTCGCTGCACGTCTTAGCGGCAGGTGACGTCAGTACGAGCTGATGAGCTCACCGTGCTCTGACTCGCCTCTGCCAACAACAGAGTGTCTGCATGCAACACTGTCAGTCGGCTCGAGACGGACCAGTTTACTCTGCTGCAACTTTCCCTGCAACCGTTTGGTCTCAGTTCAAACTGGACTTAAAAGAGAGAGCGACAACAAATAAAATGAAGCACGAGCCGGCACAAATGGCTGCAGTGGATTTTCTTCCTAACAAGTCTAATGCTACAGCTAACATTAGCTTGCCAGCTCATTTGCAGAAGTTATCTACTGTAATTTTAACTCCTTAAAGGTCTCATTTACTCTTCTACGTGAAAACAAAGTACTTTGTAAAGCTTATTTGAGTTAATGACATGTTTAGACATGCATGACCTGTGAAGAGAGCGATAACTGATAAATAAGAAGGTGCATGTTACACAGAAATCTGAGATGCGTCGTAAGGCCATCACACCAGCTTGACTGCATTTCCGTATGTTCACGCACTGAGACACATGTACAAGTTAAGGTATGCAGACTCAGAAAATGTCAGCTGCTGCATGAAAATATGAGAAGCTGCAGGTGCCTCAGTTATATCAGGAAACACAAGAGGAGAGACGGAAGCCTTCAGATCTGCATCACTAATGAGTTTGTTGGGTTTATATCAACTAAACTGCCATCTGTTTCTCTACATGTGCCAATGTTCGTGTGTGTGTGCGTGGATTCATCCATGTTTCAGGAACACAATGATGGGAGTAAGCACAGGGATGAACCAGGCTCTCATTGGCAGCAATCCCCTGGCTACCATGCAAGGTGTGTGTGTGCATGAGGTGCATGTGTGTGTGTCGTAGCCCCCTCCGGCCCAGCGAGTCTTCATAAGTCTCCATTTCTAAAGACTACCTCCCATTTCACCCTTCACCCATTCTGTCCAGAATGAATTTCCTCGCAGCCACACTCCTCCTCCTCTGCACAAACTTTCTGAATCGCTCAGTATGGTGAAAGATTCAATTTGACTCTCATACAATAGTCTGCTATTATCACAAAGTGACAAGAGCCCCTTATGGCAAAGCTCAGGAGGCCAAGTCAGCTTACAGTAAACAGTTGAACAGGCACAATCCCCTTCCTCTCAATATCAAGGCCTGTTGGCTAAATAACCAGTTTCCCCTCAAAATTCTCCTTTTTCAAAGAGATGATCTGCTCCCAAAATCAATTAAGCATCACAAATAAGGTCCGTTGAGCTCAGCTTTGAATCCGTCATGTGGTCCGTCTCCCTATAGCGCCGATTCAGACCTTCCTCTCTTTCTCCTGCTCTGTTCGGCGTCATTCTGAGCCGTCCTCCTCCAGGCCATGTGTTGATTAGAAGGATACAGCCTGTTATGGAAACTGCAGCTCTGGCACTGCTGGCCCTGATAGAGTTATAGGCTAAAGGAGAGAAGAAAGAGGAGCGGCGATGAAAAGAGGGGGTTGAAATGAAGTGTTGACGTGAAAGGGTTTTCCTTTGACTCCCTCTGGGGCCACACGCACTATGAATGTTTACACTCATGGTGCTGTAATGGATAAAAGCCTGGACTATTACACTGGAATTCAGAAATGTGCAGGTGTCGCTCTCCGTTACTGTGGAGTTGTGACTGACGGACGGGTTATTCTGCCATATTTTCTGCAGTAAGTGTAGAGAAAAATACAGGATGCTTTTCATTGCTAGGGAGTTAATTTTTCATCGTAATGTAGCAGAATGATGCCACAGCCTTGAAAATGACTTAAAATATCGAAAGCAGTTTTTCCATGAACATTTTTGCCCTTTTTATTTTTTTCACCATGTCGGGGAATGTGCCGGTTGCTTGCGTGTGTAATAAATAATCATCTTCATTTTCATCCCTTGTGGACTGCCACTTTTGTATTCATGTTATCGAATGTAAATAGAAACATTTTTTTCTAAAGGGTCAGTTCAGCCAAATTAATTTCTTACCTTCCTCCGATGGTTTCATCCACGCCGATAGTTTTGGATTTATCTGCAGGTTTTGAGATTTCTGTCTCAAACTGACAAACACAGTTCTGAAAGGAACCAGTTCATACCACCCAAATTATTCTAATTTCCATTGGAAAACTGTTTTGTTGTGACTTGGCTGAACTGATCCTTTAATCATTTGTAGGTGCTTATCAATATTTTTTTCCACACTTTAAGCAGTTTATCTTAATATTTTCCCAGTTTCTGGATTCTGTCTTTATCATTCTTAGCTCCACCATCCAGGTTTTAAATGTTTCTCCTGTTACTGATGTCTGTGTTCACTGATTTCTCTCTGCATCCTGTATCGTTCTGTCCTCTACATCTTTCTCTTTTCTCCTCCATTATCTGCTTTTCTTCAGTTTTTCTCTCGTTTTAATCCTCTATTAATCTTTCTCCATTTCTTCTGTCTTTTCTCCATTTTTGCTCCCTCCGGTCTCCCTCTTCTGCGTCGTTTGCGCTGCCACCACATTTGTATGACCTGATTTCTTTTTACATGTCACCCATCCTCAATCTTTTCCTACCTCTCTTCATCACTCGTCACTTTTTTATCCTTTGTTTTCATCTCTCTGCTTTGCTGCACTTTTTTGTCTTTCTTCTCTTCCCACCTTCACCTTTTATCCTCTTAACCATCATCTTATCTCTTTGTCTGTTTCTATCCCTCTTCTATCCCTCTCCGACCTCGTCTGCCCGTCCTTCCTCTCTTACTGTATGCATTCTTACCCTCATCTTCCTCTCTTCCGTCCCTACCAGCCCTGGCAGCAAGCAGTGGTCAGCTGCCCATCTCCAGCCTTGAGGGGGCAGCAGGTCACATGCTCCTGGGTGGACCAGGAGGTCCTGCTGTCCCTCCCTCCCTCCGCCCATCCCTCTTCCTCAACCGCCCCACCCTCCTCCCCATGGTGACCGGCTCCATGGCGACAGCCTCTACGCCTGCCATGGGACTGGTCAGCGGTGGTGGCAACAGTGGTGGTGGGTGTGGTCCAAGGCCCCACTTCTCCCGGTCTCCGCCCCCTGGCGCAAGCGACCTCATGAGCCCGACCTCGTGCCCTGACGAGTCAGCTTCTCCTTGTTCAAGTCCCGCCTCTTTCTGTTCCTTCAGTGAAGCCTCACCGCCGCCCCTGGGAGGGGCCATGGCTGAGTGATGCCTGACTGACAGCCAAAGTATCCTATCAGAGGAGGACGAGGAGGAGGAAGAGGAGGAAGCAGACCATTAAAGGAGCTTTAAAAATCTAAATTTACAACCTCGCCTTTCAACCAAAGCCAAATCTGTCTGTCTGATCCATCTCTGATTTTGTCTCTCTTTCTCCGTCTCCCCACTGACGTCTTCTGAAGCCAAAAATATACACAGACGGATGAGGGGAGGAAGCAAAGAGAGAGCAAGGATGGAGAGGATAGAGAGAACTGCAGAACGGAGGGGGGAAATTTGAAACCAAATAATGATCTACAGCTGGAGAGGTGGCATTGAGGAGTGTTTTTGTGCGTGACGTTGGGAAACAAACGCCACGCTCTTTAGCGGCTGGAGAAAAAATAAACTCACTGAGGGCAGGGATGAGACGCGAAACTGTGTGTGAGAAATGGGAGGCAAGAAGAAAAGACTTGTTTTTACAAGCCTGGAGGGTCGTGTGGTCACAACCATATTTGAAAAAGAGAAGATGGTCGAAGAGAAACACACTTACAAAGATGAAAACCAAAATCTCCAAATACCAAAAACGGAAAACCAAAAAGACAAATAAACAACAAACGGAGAGAAAAGCTTTAGTTCAAAAAGACATTTGCATTCTGATCCATCCAGGGTCAGTTCAGAACGTCGTTCAACATCGTGCCAAACATTTTCCATTCCAGTCAGGAATTCATCATTCTCATTTTCAGTTGAAGATTTGAAGACATCTATTTTTCTATTGTTTTATATTCATCTTCATGGTATTTATGCCAAATTCATAACTTTGATGTTTTACAGCTGATCCCACATGCAAGATTTCTACCTACCTCTTTACAGTTTAACAGTGTGAACCTACCAAACATGAGGACAGTGTTTGTTTTAGCCAGCCTGCAGCGGCAGACAGGTGGGGTTTACTACTAAATACTAAAGCATCAAGTCAGATGCCAATTCATCCATTCTGATGTATAAAAATAACTTTAAAAAGCTTTCCTGTGGACACTGGAGCTTTCTGGTGTTCCTTCAATGTTACTTTGTGGCAAAACCCACCCCTCTGGGCTCATGCATGGGATAAAAACAACCACACGTGTTGGTAGAACCTGTTTTACAAAAGAAAAAAAATATTGTTTAGCTCCTCATGTTAATTTTAAGGATCCACTGTGTTTTTGGGAGGATTACTTACACCTTAATTTTCTGTGGAATAATTCCATCAGGATTTTAACACCATTATCATCACCATTCATCATCATCAATATTCTTATCTTTAAACTAAACTTTACACACTAACAGTGTTTACACTGCCTACAAAGAGGATACACACACACGCCACAGGCAAATGTGGTCAGTCTTGGGATTTTTCTTAGCATTATTTGCCTTATTTTATTTATTATCATCCCATCATCATGTCATCCTCCAGACTGCTCATCTACCACCAGACAGTCACTCTTGGATACCAAAGCATCGCCTCTGGCAGCGTTGTCTCTGGATTCGCCCAGGAGACGAGTGTCCAGACAAAAACCTCAGCAGTGTCAAAGGAAAAACACACAGACACACACTACAGGCATAAGAAAGAGTCCAAACCAAAAAAAAAAGAACAAAAGAAAGAGGTGAAGCACCGATGTTCCCCTTACTGCCCCCAAACCCCTGCCCTCCATCCCTCCCTCCCATCTGCCCCTCTCCTTTGTCTCCAAAGATCAGATCAAAGGGCCAAAAGAAAAGAGGAGAAGAAGACGAGGAAAAAGAGGAGTGGTCAGGGGCAAAGGAGCCAAAGGTATAAAAAGCTGCAGGGGGAAAGCATGAAGAAGAGGAGGACAAGAAGGAGGAAGAGGAGCAGGAGGAGGTGCGCTCGAAGCGGCGGACCAAAAAACCAAAAAAGTAACCCAAAACCAAAAGCTACTACTACTGCTACCAGTTACGTATGAGTGACTGAACCCAAACTAAACCAAATACAAACAAAGAGGGGGAGGACGAGGGGGGAGAAGGGGGGAGTAAGGCCCTGTCTGTCTGTCCGTCTTTAGCTGTGATTGCTGTTCTTGTATCGACAGACAGAAATCATTCCCTCCCGCCCTCTGCCAGCGACCTCGGCTTTGTTCTCACTTTCTTTTTCCTGGATGGATAAAATATGAAATAACCTCAACAAACTGACTTTGAGAATATATATATTTTTGTTTTTGCTTTCCATAGTGTGTCTGTTAATGATGTATGGATTCGTCTCATTGCTTTCTACTTATTATGCGGTGGGAAGGAGGGAGGGAGGGAGGATGGAAGGGAGGAAGGGAGGGAGGGAGGAGGGAGGGAGGGGCGGGGCAGGGAGGTGGCGGGTTTGGCGATATGTTGCCTATTTTCATAACTTCTCGTCTCTTCGGTTGTGCTCTGGATTTTTTTGTTTGTTTTTTGTTTATGGGTGGAAACTAGCTGTGAATATGTAGCTTCCCGGATAAACAAAACTTTTTAGTTGATCCAGAATGTCGCGAAAAAGCCAAAACTGAAAACCAAAAGCTGAACTTTTTAAACATACAACCAAACCAAATAGAACAACCAAACCAATGCACAAAGTGTACGAGTGGCTATGCCTGTGTGTGTGTGTGCGTGTGTGTGCGTGCGTGTGTATGTATGTGTGTATGTGTGGGTGTGAGAGCATGTGTCGGTATAAAGATAATTCTCTTTCATAAAAACCAAACCATGAAACTCAAAACACTCTGTCTCTGTCACGTACTGTGTTGGACACAATAATCTCACTCAACGCTTCAGAGCAAAACTCTGCTCATTTTCAACCTGGAGCCGTTTTCACACAGTTTTCCCATCATGCTTAGCATCTATGACTCTCTCTCCTGCTGCTTCACATGTAGCAGTGCAGATCATTTCTAATGGAAACTCCAAAAGTGAAAAGCAAACAGCAGTTTTCAAAGCTGATTTGACCTTCATTTTTCAGCTTTCAAAAAAATGTACAAATTTTATGATCACATACATTTTACAATTTATTTTTCTGCTGACTTGAAAAGCAGCAGAGATTGCAGTCTGCTTCTGAAGCTTGACTGTGCAGTAGCTCTCATTTATGTCTTTTAAATATATGTCTCAACGAATACACTTCTGTTTTGATTCATTTAGTCCATAAATTTAACATTTAACATGCAGCCACCAGTTTTTATTTATTTCAGAACGAATGCAAATCAGTTTGCAGACATTAACTTACATAAGATTGGTAATCAATTGGTCTGAACATCATATCACTCGTTTCTGCACAAAATTCTTTTAATGAAAGGGAAATCCATCTGAGAGCAGCGGGGTCACATGTTGACAAATCATGTGACCTGAAAACCAGTTCACTACATTATCGTGATCTTCAGGCGACTCTTAAATCTATTACTTCCCTTGAATGCATCACCAAGGAAGACAGTTTACAGCTGTATTAACACGTGATGAGGTTTACTGTATTTTTATAAGTCAAGCTAAAATGATTTTCCTATCATATTGACTTAAAAATGAAGCAAACCAGAGGAAGGAAATATCAAAGATCCAGTTATGTACTTTGATAAATGATCATTGGTATAATATTTTTATTTTTTCGGATGAAACATGCAAATCTGCCTGTGTGTTCCTTTAAAAGCTCCACAGAGAAGCAGCTGGTGATGTTTATGTGAGAATATGATGGGAGAAAACACGAGGCCCAGGTTGAAAGCAGAGCTAAACTTTCATATAACTGGAGGCAACCAATGATGAAGACGATATGGGGAGGGAAGTGGCGAATGCTGATGTCTGAGACAGATTAAAGGCTCTTAACGTCCACTTTTAGAGGGAATGTATCCATTAGTTCTTATAGGTTTTTGTAGGGGGGAAAGTAATCTATGTTAACTGCTCTTACTTGTTGCTGATGTATAAAAAAAGGCTGGGACTGCTTTCCTTTGATGACGACGACCGAAGATGATGAACAACTTGATTTAAGAACCAAAAGCTTTAAAACTCTTTATCTCTCTCGGGCTCTTTGTTGAAAAAAAAAAATTGTATTTATTGTATGAAGGAGGTGTGTGCTTTTTCGGGGATGGGAAAAAACGGTCCGTTTGTATTTTACGAACTTCTTTGTCTCTCACCTTGTTTATTTATTGATTCTTTATTTATGTATTTATTGGATTCTATTTATGTCTTTCTGGATCTTTGTAATAGTTTTTCAGGGGTTGTTGTGAGGCTTGTATCTGCGCTGAGGGGTGTTCTTGAGATCAAGACAAGAAGAGAAGATGCCAAACGAATGTTTCAAAGCAAAACCAAACCAAAAGACTGTTGTAACCTGAGACAGAGAGAAAGTAGCAGGGAAACTGTGACGGAGGAAAATGCTGTTTTTAGATCAACTTTGGGGCAAATAATCTCTTGAAGTTCAGTGTCCCATGTTTCAAATATCACACAGAATCTGGAGTGTGTGTTACTGTTTTATTGTCTTCAGTGTAAATCCTGAGTATGTCACTATGGATCAGACTAATGTGGAAAATATTTTTTTCCACATTGTCCAGTTGCTGAAGCTCTTAATAAGTTTAAAACTTATTCTGGTTATTCGATAAATTATTAGCCTCTGTGGATTGTGGATTAAATTACTAGCTAAATAGCATTTTTTTGTTTTGTTTTTTACATTAGCATATTTGAAAAATGAATACAACAAAATTCTGGAACTATTTGTTTATGTATGCAGATGTAAATAAAGTCATACATACATTAATTATCAAAGATTAGGAGTCAAGTTTCACATGCGTTAAGCTCCCCCAAAGTATTTTTTGCAGTTATGTAACAGTTTGTGACGCTAACAGAGGCTGATGTGACAGAGGTACAGTCGTTTCCTCACAACTGATTCAACCATTACTGAAGTCTCTTTCACTGAAGTCTTCCCTGCCAAGACTTTCTTTTTTAATGGCAAAAACTGAGCTGGTGGTTTCTAAAAACCTAATACACATCATTTGTGATGGATTTATCAAATAGCTTGTGCAACCCGATCCAGGTGGACCATGTTTGCTGATTCAGGACATTTGATGAAGCAGGTCTGTTTTGCTGTCAGTCAGTGGTTGAGCCCAGTACAGTTTCACGCACTCCAGACTGGTTAAATTGGTCACCGCTGACACATTTCTCAACTTTTGTCGTTTTGTTTTAAAATCCAACATTTCAGTCACATTGAGTGAATTTCCTCCGCTCACGTCTCCTCCTCTTCTCTCTGAAAAGCTTTCTGATCCCCTCCGTCCTGCTTCAGGACGAAGACTTTAACTCATACCTCTGATGCTCTGATGAAAAACCAAATAGACATTCAAGCTTTAATGACAAAAAAAATAAATAAATAAAACAAAAAAAGACGTGACTTGTCTGAACTCAGGAGCGAGGGATGTGAAACTGGCCCTAACAAGTTGGTTTGATGGAGAAGCAACAAAGATTTTCATTAACCAGTTTTATTATGGCTTTAACTTACCTGATGCACCAACATGTCCGCTCACGTTCACTGCTTGGAGTTCAGTGAAGTGACGACGATGTGGCCGTGTGGTGTAGAGAGGAAGGTGTGTGTATATTCATCACTGCTGTCGAAGGAAAACATCTGAACTCCAGATTTAGCGTTTTTACTTAAAATACACACGCAGAGTCGTGTGTGTGGTGTGTTTCTTGACACAGCAGCTGTTAAAAATCCACTGCAGAGCTTAAAAAATGCACAGATGTCGAGCCCAACCTAAAAAAAATACAAATTTATGTTTTTTAAATTTGTGTTTTTGTTTTCTCCGACAGCAGTTCAGCTCCGTCTGTATGTGTGCCTGTGTAGCTCGACTCGGCTGTGGGTGACAGAGAATAATACCAAAGTTAAACTACCACAGTGAGACACTACACTACAAACACAACACACACTCACAGTCATTCCATGTGTATATAAACATTCAGGATTCTTGTTAGGGACTGTAACTGCTAAAATAAAAGGTATCCTGTCGTTACTATAAAAACACTGTCACATAGTAAGAGCACTTCAGGCCTTGACAGTTTTCTACTGTAGTTCCTCTGTGGCTGTGAATGTTAATTTTATTACTATGCTCAACTTTCCAAGTCACCGTGATACATGAGAGAGTCTTTTTTTGGCCTTGAGAACACAAAATGTAAAACCTAATAAGGTGGGAAAAAAAATAGGAGAGAATAACTTAAAAGTCCATATTGTTTGCCCCTGTTAACTTTCATTCATTTAGGAGAAAATTTAAAAAGAAACATTTTCCTTTCTATTTTTTCTACAATGCAGCTTAAATCCAAAGGTTAAGAGGACAGCAAAGACAGATTTTACTGCTAAAGAAAAAAAACCTCAATAGTGAAAACCAAAGAGCTCCACTGTATCTCCTCACCTTGTTTCTTTTGTTTTTCTCCGCATTGTGCAACACCCACGTTTTGATGGTGGCTGTAAACCCCAAAAGTATTCTTAGAAACAGCCTAATGATGACGATGGTGGTGATGATGATGGTGGTGATGAACATAAAAGATGAGACAAACACTGCTCTGTAAGCTTTAGTGTCTGTTTTTTTGGGTCCTTTCTGTTTTGAAGTATGCTTACGATATGCTGTTTTTTGACCTCGAGGCGCTCTCTGTCTGAGTTGATTCTATAACCTGATTCTGTTGGAAACGTTTGGGTTTGAAACTGTTCTCTACTGTCCCTTAACTCATCGCTATCTGTGTGCCTGTTGTTTTGGGGGCCAGGGAAACGGGGACAAAACAAACCTGTAAGTGTTAGGAATAAAGTGCGAATTTAGACCAAAGTCATCTCCCGTGTCTTTGTTGTTTTTTATTTATGTTTTGGTGCCTTCAAGAATGACAAATTCATGGTGTACAAAGAAGGGCCCGACTGATGTATCAGTCTGTCGCAGATACATCAGTATCCACGTTTATTAAAATTCAGAAAAAGGTTGGAAAAAATGTGTGGACTACTGATTTAAAATGGTGTTTGTCCACCCAAGAGCATTGTTATTTAATAATAAGTGAAGGGTTTACTGTTCAGTGCACTGATGTTTGAAAATAGTTTGTGAAAATGTAAGATATCCTGCCTCCTTTACATTTCTTTGTCACAAGTATAATGAACACATTCAGATGATATTATACATAATAATTACATATAAGCTTGATGATGAAGGGATGACGTATTTGTGTTGGCCAGCTTGGAAGTGAGCATCTCAGTGGTTCGCTCTGCAAAAAGCTGATGGGATTTTTGAATGGGATTCTGGACTATTGTTGAAAATCAGCTCTGTGATGAACTGTTCAGCATGATAATCTTCACAGATAAACTCCACGTTTGTGCTTTTCGAAGCATAAAAGAAATCCTCAGAAGCAAAAACTATTGTTAGGCTATAAATAAACTACATCGTGTTCACATGACTTCAACCTCACCACCCCGAAGCGTTCAACTTCTGATATGATTTAGCGCACTTCTCTCCAAAACTCTGATCTAGCTAGTGATCATGGCGATGTTAATGCTCGTCTCACGTCCTACTTTTGAAGATATTTTATGTTTTATTCCTTTTTCACATGATGGCGTCTAACGTCCCTGACAAACACTGTAGTCTCATTTAGCCACTTGCTTCCTTTTTTAAGACACATAAAACCTTAAAAGTTAAAAAATTGGGTTTCTACTGGCGTATTATATGTCGCAGAACAAAACATCTCAGTATCTTTAGCCTGTGTGAACCTCAGACCTTGTTTCAAGCATTTAACTGAAAACTCATTCAAAAACCACAAACCTTGAGACGAGGGAACCAGAAGTGCTAAAATGCTAACTGACTTTTGGGTTTTAGGACTCATTACTTCGCCACTCCATGTCGCCGGGGATATTGGATATTGGAATTTTCTTGTTCCCTTATATCAGCATCAGCCTCAAAAATCCCGTATCCGTCAGGTTCTAGTACAAAGAAGCATCTCATCATAATTCCTGCAGCCAATGAAAGGCTGTCGAGAGCCTCATGTGTCAAGTTCCCAGTTTTACGACTCTAAAATATGTTAACAAAGGATCTATAAATAGGCGCGTGTTCGCAGTTTTAACTTTATGTGGTGTAAATATGTCAATTTTGGGTTTCTGCTGCCTCGAAGTGTTTAAAAGGTATTTTAATAGCTCTTTTAATTTCTGAAAATAACTTTCTCAGGGCGCAGTGAATACTTGGAAGATTTAGGGAATGAAAAACGCCAAACTAGGACACATTTTCTTTGCAGAAAATATGTGTCCTTCAAACACAAAAAGAATTCAGAAGCATAGTACCAAGATTCAATTGCAGAAACTTCCTGGAATATTGAGGTGCTCTTGAACATAAAAGAACCAACTGCAATGAAGAAACTCCAAACACTCTAAGAATAAGCAAGGACACAAAAAATCTGCTGTATTGATTGTTGAAACTGGCCTTGATAAAGACACTGTGAGGTGGAAACAGGTCCGAAACCTTTAATGTTTCTCCTTAAATAGACTTAAATGCAATTTTTCGCCTTGAGTGCCACAATTCTGTTTCTTCTCGATGTACTTTGGTCATCTCTGACAATAAAATACAACACTGTATCTCAGCTGGTTCAGTTCAAGACCAAACTGGGTTTCTGTGCTTTTCTCTCTTCTTCACTATTTTTTTTTTTTTTTTTTTTAATTTTAATCACAAAGTTGATTTTTCAGGAATGTTTGTCTGGTAGAAACATGTTTGTGTCTGTGTTAATAATAGGCATACAGTCTGTATTACTGCAACATGGTGGTGTGTGGGAGTCACAAGAAATCCTTTCTCTGGTTTGGACATTTCAACAGTGAAATGATCATATTCTCGAGTCGTGCTCAGACATTCAAACATCTTTCTTTTTAAAACAAATTGATTAGATCTTGAAATCTTGTCACACGTCTCCCAGTTCCCGTCCCTCACCCTCTCATGTCTCCTTTCTCTAAATTCTCTCATAGTTTTGGTTTTGTTGAGAGTTGCTGACGCAGCAGGAGGATTTTTAGCACACATGCACTTTTCTTTGCCTTCTTGCACTTCTCCACATTGAGTAGTGCCATGTGGGAGGGAAACCCCTGAATCATTCAGGGGGCCCAGAGCAGGACAGAAACCCTGCAGCCTGCCAGGGATTATAGATATTTAATGTGTCGGTGCTGAAGTTGAGCTCAGAGGGTCCAAACCAGCAGCATTCACATTCAATCCCAAAATATTTCTGCCCAGCAGAGCCGCAGTCCCCCACACTGCAGCAGCCAGAGCCTGGAGTGTTTGTGTTGTTGTTTACGGAGAGGACGTCCAACTTGTTTTCCTCCCAAAAACTCCATCCTCTCAGCCAGTTTCCACACGCATCTTCCTCCTCCTCTCCCTCTTCTTCATCTTCTCCTCATTGCTTTTTTTCATGAGTTGGATCCAGAGTGGTTAGCAGCTTTGTAATGTCACAAATCAGCCAAACCCAAAAATCCCCGCAGCTGCTGCCATCCACTGTAAATCACACCAGAGCATCCACACACTGATAGCTTCAGGGTACAAATGAGAACTTAGAGTAGTTTTCTCAGTTCGCTCTCCAGCAAATTACTGGGCGCTGGGATGCGAAGCTCTCGGTTGAAGCCACGGTCGCTGGTTTGCAGCGGTAACATAGAAACCTGAAAAACACTCAGTGTTTATGTTCTGGTCACGAGTCAACACTGTCATTTTGCTTTTTAATCTCACTGTTTTTTATGCCTGCTCCCGTTCTGAAACAGCGTCATCCTCAGACGCTTTACACTGTTTTTAGTTTGATGTTAGCTCTCAGTCGTGGATGAAACATGCTCTTCCATCAGCTGCCAGCTGTGGTGACATAAAAGGCAGATATGAGGCTTCTGTGTGAAACTGAAGATGTGTAGTTTTGACTTTCAGCCGCCTCCCTCATGACCCGAGCTCATGAAATAATGATGCCGCTCGTGGTCCTGGGTGGTTCAGAGCTGGGTGGCCTGGTGTGTGTGCGTGTGTGTGTTTCCAGTCAGTCCCAGTGTCTCTTCTGGGAACTAACATGTTGTAGCCCACAGGTCCCTCAGGAGCAGCTTCGCCTGCAGCAGGGCAGAAACAAACTGTGTGTCTCTCTGTAACACACTCAGTGGCTCCCAGTCTTAACTCTCACTCTCATACCGTGTATCCATGAATGAATGTCTGTGTTTGCACCTTCACACACTCTGCATGCCAGATGTGAATGAGGCAAATATTTGGGAACCAAATTGAAATACCAGGTGAGAAGCAGCCGTGAAATCAGCAGCTTCAGTCCGACCACAGGAGCGATGCTGAAGGCCTCAGTGCCGAGGTCTCTTAGTGACCTGATCTAGCTAGTGATCATGGCGACGTCCACTGCTAGTCACACATCCTTTTTTGAAGATATATATATTCTATATTTTATTCCTTTTTTACATAATGACATCTAACGTCCCAGAGAAACGCTGTAGTCTCATTTAGCCACTTGTTAGCATCAGCCTTTATTAAGACACATAAAACCTTAAAAGTTCAAAAACTGGGTTTATACTGGC
>JAPQLA010000008.1:3187207-3203835 GCA_029822935.1 Naso vlamingii | reverse complement strand
GTTGTCTTGTATTCTTCAGTGTATTACAGCCTGTACCTGCTTGCACACATGCACGCCTCCCTGCGTACACACAGTTTGTGTGTGTGTGTGTGTGTGTGTGTGTGTGTGCAAGGAGGCCCACAGTGTATATGGGTCACTCTCTTAGGAACCATAATCTCAGGTTTGGACCAACTTACTCACTGAGGTTTCACTCTTCCTGTTTGGCCGAGCTGATGGCAACAAGCATAATGACCTCACCACAGCACTCGGTCATTGGCCTGCAGACCTGCGGCTTCTCGGCCAATCACGCGCTGCTTTGGTGACGTACAGCCTCCAGCGACTGTTCTGATTGGCTAGGGAGGCGGGACTAAGGGATGCTGTGCTGTGTGGAGCACCTCTGATTAGCTAGGAGGAGAGGGAGAGAGTGAGTTTGTGAGAGGGATGGAGAGAGAGAGACAGCCTAAGAATTTGGGAGTTGGTGTTCTTTGTGGTCACTGAAACTACACCTAACCTGTGGCTCACATGGATCATAGTGGAGACGCTGCACAGCACAGTGAATGCATACGGATATATATAGATATAAAGCTCACTGAGACTTAATCAGGATTGTAAAAGCTGTTGTGTATGTGTGATTTTTAATTATAACATATGAGACAGCTTGGGACATGATATATTGATCTGTATCTTTGATAATGCCATGTCAGTGTTTCATAACCTGCTGAAAAAAAAAAATCAAAAAATTCCTCTCTGTCTAGACCCGTTTTAAAGTTTATAGACATAAAAAGAAGGGATGAAAAGAAGAAGAAGAAAGGCGGAGAAAGAGAGAGAAAGGTTTCATTCCTGTCCTGCGTGCCTGTAGAAGTCACAGACATGCCCACAGAGGAGCCCTATTGGCCGTCGCAGCCTCTCTCTCCCAACAGCTGTTCCATGTTTTCCCACACTGTGATTGGCCGAGACCCGCCGTCCGTCAAATTTACTTTGACGCGTGGCTCCGCCCCTGCGAGATCCCATTGGCTACTGTACGCGTTCGTGCTCCGCGATTGGCCGCACGGGCTGGTTGTCAAGGCTTTGGGGCTTCATTCACCATTTTGCGACTGTAGTGTAGAATGTACAGGGCAGTAGTTTTTCCTCCTTTTAAGTTGCTTTGCCGGAGAAACATGAACGGCCGTTAATTGGCAGCTGCGGACGACTGGCCACTCTGCCCTATTTTACCCGGCGGACTCTTCAGAGAATCATACTGGGGAACTATATTAGCTCTGGTGAGTATAAGCTGCCCACAAATCTTTCTCCTGCAGCACTGCAGTGGGGCTTGTTGTGCTTTTGCCGAGCTGCTAACGTTGTTCATGTTTACTGTGGCCATAAACAGTATTAGCAGTTGAGCTGATCAGCATATTTTCCGATATCTTTGTGGCCTACGGAGAGGAGCAGAGGGCGGATTGGGTGTCTTCAGTGAAAAAAAGGGAGCGGTGCGGTTAGACATAGTGATCTTGAAACTTTTCCACTAGAAATAAATTCAACGCCATAACTGCCGCTGGACTTCCTAGAACAACTGTTATTTTTCGTGCTTTGTGTCAAACCTCGAAAACTCCTCGCCTGTCATTCCTCCTCGTCTCTCCTACATTGATATATTCTCTTCCTCTTTTTCATGAATCAACGTGGCTGTTTGAATTATTGTGTTTTGTGGGGGCTCGAGGGCCTTCTCCTTGCACTAGTTTGTGGCCACATATTGACACTTTCTCCCTCTTGTGCCACGGTTGCAATAATGCAAATGACGACGAGGCTCAATAGAAAGTTATCCGGGCAGCTTTAGCTGTATTTTCAGGCGACTGTCACTTTCGGATGGGTCACACAAGCGACTTTGTCCGCTGTTTGTCGTTGTAGTGTGTGTGTGTGTGTGTGTATGAGAGAGAGAGAGAGAGAGACTGTGGAGTGGATTGACAAAGTTAACGTGTTCATCCGCTCGGGACATTTCACACTGTCATGCAGCACGGGGAATATGGGCCGTATTACATGGTATTAAGGGTCAATATGCGCGTTAAACCGGTTATTTCCCGGTGGCAGTGAGTGGAGGATTTCCAAGCGGCCTTGTGTGTAGTCGAGGCCTGGTCGCTGCACGCCACGGCCTGCTGTGTTGTGGAGTAAAACTGGTAGTAATCGCGGTACTACGAGGGCTTGACACATACACGGTACTATCCAGCTAAACTAGAGATGACGACATCATCTCCTTTAGTTTGCATTTTGTGCTGTGGGCCTCTTCTACTGTCATCTACTCTGGATTATGATTATGTCTATATATTTATACACCCTGGCCTGTCGTTTATAGGTCACTGTAGTAATCCTGTTATACACTTTTAAAGAGGTGCTGCGCTTTTAATAAACCTTAAATATCATACAGTTTGATATAAGTGAAAATATGTTATTGAATACAATTTTTTCAACACCACAGGAGGTCAAACTAACCCATAAGGGACTGAAAGTTTTAAGTTCACCTCTGTATGCCCAAGTGATATTGATTAAAAAATATATAAGAAAATTTTGTGAAGGGCATATGGAGATTTATGTGCATCATAAATATTTTCAACTTATTTTTGAGTTAATATTCAGTCGCAGTATTCTTAAGCTGTTTTTTGTTTGTTTTAGCTCAGTTTTGTATAAAAACGTTATTAACCCCTGACCACGGCTGGACAGTTGCCTATCTTAACTAAATGGTGTGTCCTGAAAGTAGCAGGTGATGTTTTTGTCACCTTACATGACTCGTATCGGCTCGATCATGTCCGCAGTGGTGTCCTCTATGCATTCATGTGAACCTTTAAAACAGGATAAAAGCTTTTTTGCAAATAAAATACAGTTGAACTCATTACCCTTTGCTTAATGTAAACTTGAGACGCAGGCCTACTATAGCTCCCATATGTGCTTCCTTGCTCCATGTTTCACGGAGGGGAGTGTGAGTTGCGTCAGTTTGTCTTTAAGCTGTTATCATTAGGCTCATGACTCTGACACCAGCTGTTGTACACATTGCACTACTGAGTAAACACACGTAGCATACCTCTATCGTGACCAAGTAAGGCCGGCTGCCAAATTATTTTATGGTGGCTGATCTACGGCTGTCTGTCCTAAATAGGGATTTACATAGAGCACAGTGATGGCTGTGTGCTCTCTAGCTCTCTGTGTGCACTATCAACTGTCATCACATAGATGTTTGCTGTGTGTGTGGCCTTGAGACAGGCGGCACTCATCTCTGAAAATGGATTTCTCTCTAGCCGATATGATGTGGCAGATATTAAAAGGGCCTGAATGAATGCGAGCCGTCACAGACAAACAGGAAGGCAGCAAAAAGGAAAAGAGACAGGCAGACAGAGAGAAAGAGACTGGTGGGAGGATGGATGTAGAAGCAGGGACAGACAGGCAGACATGTAAGTTAACAGACAAACAGTCACTGACAAGTAGACATGCCTAGTGGTGGATGACAGACATCAATCCAGAACATTTTGACAGATAGATCACAGATGGAGTGAGAAATTTCAAAAAGATGACATAGCATATAGGGGATGTTTTGATTCTCCCTCTTATACACTTGCTGTTAACATCTCTTTGGCACTTGTAGCTGTGTGGAGACTCTTGTGTTGGAAGAAATGAGGCAGAGTACAGAGCAGCTAGGACCTGAGGCAAGTCCCGTGCGTATCAGCCACTCAGCAAATAAACCAGTTAAATGACAACAGTCCCTCGCTCAACAAGTCGGCAAAATCAATCAGTTTTACTCTCCAAATGGACAGAGGCAGAACTGTGAATGAGTCCGGCATGGAATAGGAGATATTCTGAATGACTCTAGCATGGCTAAGAGCGATACTGAATGACTCTGGTGTGGAATAACAATTATTCGGAACAATTCTGCTTTTCTGGATGACTGTAGCACAAAAACAAGGATCGAGACTAAGTAGAAAGAGAGGAACGAACAAGAGAGATGAGAGGTCGAAATCAATATTAGAGAGAGAGAATGCAGGCAGGGGATAAGAATGAAAGTGTAATAGTAGCAAAGAGAGAGGGGGGAATAAAGTAACGGGAAGTTAGGTAATGGTCTTCCACAGGAAATGGAGTTTGAAGGGGCGGATTGACTCTACTTTGAAATACATAGATAAAGGTTGCCACAGAGAGAGAGAGAGAGAGAGAGAGAGAGAGAGAGAAAGGGAGGGTTTCAGAATGTGAGTGAAGAAGGAATTCCCCCGCCTCTACTGCCCGGCCAAGAAGCTGTGTGTGTGTGTGTGTGAGTGAGAGTGTGTGAGAGGAGTGCGTGCAGAGAGGCTTGTCTGGGCAAATTGCAAAGTGCTTCTCACTATTTCCATACTGTGTTGTAAGTCGAAATTGTGTTTACTCAACAATATGGCCTCTTGTTTTCAATATGTACCTGGTATGGATGCGGTCCTTGTGTAATGTGAGTAGAACCTGTTACGTAAGGAATTAATGTGTAATGAATTTGTAAATGAGTCATATTCATTACTACTCTCGTACGATGGTGCATTATTTAGCAGGGAATACATTTCTTAAAATTAATATTTAGCTGTTTTTTACTCTTTTAAGATGCCCATGACCGCAGTTCCTCAATTCTCTGCTGTGCTTTTATTCTGAATTACTTTGATGTCACTTCACTGTTTTCATAGATGTTTGATTTTAATTCAATCAGTCAGTTTTCCTCTCAAAGCCATGCAGCTAGTAGCTATCTTGTGTAGTGAATAGGCTTTGTGCATGTCTGAATGTGTTTGCCACATGAGTAAGCCACTCTCCCTGTTCCCTTTCTTTCAGTCTCTGGAATAAGGTGGGCAAGTGCTGAAGTCGCGCAACGAAGACAAGACAGGATGAGAGAGAGAGGCCCCGGCAGAGGAGGAAAATAGAGAGAACAAAAACGAGGGGAAAGAAGAAAAAACAAGGCAGAGCAAGTAAGGAGCGCCAAAGAGAAACTCTGGGATAAATAAATAAAAAGACTTGTTTGGAGAAAAGGCAAGCTAGATGAAAAGATGAAGCCGATAAAAAAGCAGGGTCGGCGCTCTCCTCCCTCCACCCGGGCCAAAGGGGGGAAGCGTCGTGGAGCGGGAGATGTCCCAGAAGGAGGGGAGAAGAGAGACTCCGATGAGAACAGAGACAGAAGCAGATCCCCACAAAACCGAACGCCCTCCTCTTCTTTTTCCTCTAGTTCACACTCAGAGTCCTCCCAGGTGGACCCAAACAGATCACGGGACTCTTCAGAGGGGGAGGGGCTTCACAGAGAAGGACTGTCAGAGACGACAGTATCACTTGTTATGGATTCTGGGAAATTGTTGGCATCCTCAGATGATAGATCAGGGAGATCAGGTGTGAGCGGCAGCAGTCACAGTGACAGTGGTGGTAGCAGTTGTAGTAACAGTAGTACTCCAAGCGCCAACAACAGCCCAAACCCTGCCTCCAGTCGTAAAACAGCCACCTTCAAGGCCCGCGTTCCAAAGAAGAAGTACACCTCCGAACACTGCTCGTCTACTACTGGTAACCATAGCAACCTTTCCTCCAGCACACCCCCTCTGCTTCCTCTCAGTGGTGGGGTCATAAACCATGGGTCAGCAGGATCAGGAAGTGACATCTGTGTCTCGCACCCTGATGGCAACAGTCAGAGTAGGAGCCTGATGGACGACTTCCACAACAGGACCACTGGCAGGGAGGGAGCTCAGGATGGCTCCCCAGGACCCCCTACACTGTCACTGGGAGGGGAGAGGGAAAGGCCTGGAAGAGGTGAAGGGATGAGAGATACTGAGCGAGTATCACCCAGCCCACTGCCCCGCTGTTCCTCAACAGACACCGCCAGCGAGCACTCAGCTGACCTGGAGGTTGTCAGTGACACACACACCATCACGCAAATGTCTTCACATGCACCCTCCAGTCTCCCGGATGCACTGACTGACGCTCTGGCTAAAGGGCTAAAGAATCAGCGTGTTCTCGCCCGCCAGCCCAGGAGAAGAAGTGATGAAGAGGGAGGAAACGAAAGAAGGGATGAAGTGGGGAGTTCAGACTTGGTATTCCGGGCAGGGGTGGTCCGGAAGGTCAGCGGTGAATGTGGAAGCCTAGAGGTGCAACTGAATGGGGAGAAGACATTGTGGCGTTATCCGTATCGACATGACAACCCCCCAGGGGTGGTGGACATTATCCTAGATGCCCCGCCACCTGGTGTCCATCCAATACCTATCAGCACCCGGGTCTGTGTACCATTTGGCAATGAGGAGGGCAGCGAGGGGCAGTGGTACAGGGAAGGTGTGGTGACCCGGGTGGACACACACCCTGCGGTGGCCAATCGCTACCGTGTTCTGCTGTCTGAGGACAAGTCTCATTCTGTGGAAGAGGAGGAGGATGGCAGTGGGGCCACTGGTGCTACCCAGGCTGTATGGGTCTCCCGACAAACACTCCGGCTACTGGTGCCACCATGGGACCTTGATCTGCCATCTGGAGGAGGACGAGATGGAGAGGAGGGGCTTAGAGATAAGGAAAGGGAGCGGGAGGACAGGGAGGAGATGGACGTGGAGCAGGAGGTTTGTCGTTTAAGCCGGGGAATGACACCTGGAATGGGGTCAGTGTTGGGGAGAGGAATTCCCTACCCAAGCATGGTCCCTGTTTCCTCCACATCTGGCCACAACATTACCTCCCCAGTAACCCCAGTATCAGTCCTCAGCCTCGCTCCTGCTCGAGATTGGGAAATTGAGAAAGAGAGGGAGAGGGAGCTCCAGAGAAAACAGGATAGAGAGAGGGAAAGAGAGCGAGAAAGGGAGAACAGTGCAAAGCAACAACAGCATCAACAGCAGCACCACCACCCATACATGCCCCTTACCCCCGAAGAAGACATGGAGGTGTCCCACTTTAACATGGTCACAATGGGGGCAGTCATACCTGGGGCCAAACCAATGTCAATTCCACAACACCGCCACATTGTCTCTAAGCCCCCACCTGGCTACCTCAATCCCCACCTGTCTGTGGTGCGGGGCATAGGGATACCCCCTGCGCACCTGGCCTTGAACCCCCATCCCCCTCCTTCACCTGTCATGTTAGGTGACCCAGCAACTGCAGCAGCTGCAGCAGCTGGTGCTCTCATTACCACCCCCCAGCTTCCTTTACTCCCTCCCATCTCCTCCTCCACCGCATCATCTAGAGTTGAGAAGGCTTCAGGAGGAGGTTCTTCAAGTGGAGGAGCAGGTGGTGGCGGTGGATCTGGATCAGGTTCAACTTCCTCCTCCTCCTCACGTTCCCGCACCCCACTGACAGCTGCCCAGCAAAAGTACAAGAAGGGAGATGTGGTGTGCACGCCAACAGGCATCCGAAAGAAGTTCAATGGGAAGCAGTGGAGGAGGCTGTGCTCCAGAGAGGGCTGCTCTAAAGAGTCCCAGCGCCGAGGATACTGCTCAAGACACCTCTCAATGAGGACCAAGGAGATGGAAGCCAGTGGAGGCAGCCGGGAACGGGGTGGAGCAAGCAGCACAGGGACCCTAACGCCATCCGACCTCCGACTGAGTGGTGGGAGAGCCAGCTCAGACTTCGACTGGGATGAAACATCACGGGAAAGCAGTGAGGCCAGCAGCCGTGGAGGTGACTCCCGCCCCCGTTTGGTCCTTCCCTCTCTGCTACCCCAGGACCTCTCTCGTTTTGACTTTGATGAGTGTGAGGCAGCAACCATGCTAGTCTCCCTGGGGGGCTCCCGCTCAGGCACGCCCTCATTCTCCCCAATATCCAACCAGTCGCCGTTCTCCCCTACCCCATCGCCCTCACCCTCTCCGCTCTTTGGCTTTCGCCCTGCCAATTTTAGCCCCATCACTGCTCCTGCGTCGCTTACACCACGCCGCCATCGCCAGCTTAGCGGCACTAAGCTGGGCACGCCAGGTGCCGAGCGGGAGCGCCACCTGTCGGGCATTGTCCCCACTTTTCAGACCAACTTGACTTTTACAGTTCCCATGAGCCCCAGCAAGAGGAAGCTAGACACTCACCCGCCTCCCCCACTTCCTGCAGTCCAGGACTGCCAGACCAAACCTGAGCAACAGCAACTGGTGAGCATAGGGGGAGGTGTGGTAGGAGACCCAATGCTGGGCCACAGCCCTGCTGCCTTCAGAGTCCTCTCCCCTCAGAGTCAGCCCACAACCCCTTCCTCACTTTCCTTCCCTCGGCCCCGTAGTGCCACCAGCAGGCCTCCTTCCTCCACTGCCTCCACACCTCCACCCATGCTTGTCTCTCCCACTCCTCCTTCCCCACTGCCCCAGGAACCCTCCCCGCGCCGCATTGTGCCCCTACGTGATTCCCCAGTCATCGTTCGTAACCCAGATGTCCCCCTGGCAAAGTTCTCTGATGGCCCATTAGGGAGAAGAGAGAGAAGCAGGTCCAGAGAGCACTGCCAGCCCCAACACACTGCTCCCCCAGGTCTGCAGGTCCCTGTACCCATCAATGGGGCCACCACCAACGGTGCAGTTCTCCTACGCAATCCCGCATCCACACTTGTCCTCGTCACCTCCAGTTCGGTAAGAAAGTGCTTGGTTTTTTATTCGCTATACAACCATGGAAAGTAGACAGTTTGGCAATATGGATAAAATCTCACAACAAATGTAATTTAGCAATATTATATCATAGCTTAATTTGTTGTTTGTTATGGAGTAGAAGGCAATTCTCCTTCATTCAAAGTTTTAATTTCCTTTTTAGACATTTTCTTGCATTCAGGTATTAGTAATGCTGTAATGATTAAGTCTCTGTTGTTGATGTGTTTTTTTAATCCTCCACTTCTCAGGGTTTATTACAGCATTAGAGCGGACATACTGGAACAGTATAAGTTTCAGTATTATATCATAGTTATCTTGTTATAGCAATTAATAGCGCAATACATAATTTATTAGCTCAATGTATACAATGTCATACCACCCAACCCTAGTACAATATGTGTTACATGGATAGCTTTGGAACCTTTAACCCTAAGAAGAGTTCACTGACAAGATTATTGACAAGAAAATTTCTTTGTTCTACACTGTTTTGATATTGTATCGTAAATGATACAGCTCTATGGTTTTGTCAGTGTGAGTTAATTAGCAGAATGCTCCTCTGAAAATCTTTTTACTGTGATAGACGGTAAAGTTGTCCCTCAAAAGTTTATAACTTGCTCCAAGTCAGCGTAACTTCTCAGCAGTTACAGTGGAGTCCATCTGAGACCCAGAGCCATGACAGAAAACGATCATAGAAACCTCTGAAACCACAGTAGCGTGACATAGAAGTGGTGTTTTCTACCACGCCGTGAAGAAGAACAGAGTTAACTGATTAAATCAATCAACAGCGTTGAAGTGAAATATGCTGCAGGGGATAAACTGGCTAAGAGCTGTCTTTTACCTATAAAATCTCCAAAGATAACATTTTTGTTTAATTGAAAAATAATTTGCATTCACTATTTAACTGCAGTAAGTTTAGTGCAAATAGTAAAAATACCCGTTTGATTCTCCCTCCAGTCCCTGACTCCAGCCACAGTTGGTCATGCTGCCCTGTCCAGCCCCTCCACCCCTGGGTCGATGCCGTCTTCATCGGGCTCAGTCCTGTCCTCCTCTGGTTCTGGAGGCAGGGAGCGGGAGAGGAAACCTGAGGGACACCAGGATGCCTCTGGAGGGGCGCTGCCACAGCCAGTAGCCTGTCACCCAACGCCAACTGCCCTGCTGCCACTTATACTGCCAGCTGAGTCGCCTCACCCTGCTCCACGCAAACAAATCATCATGGGACGCCCGGGGACTGGTAAGGACGGCTGGGGAGAGGGAGTGAAAGATTGTCATGGCACTGCTGAGCCACACGGCCATACTGGAAAGTAGGAAGAGATGTGCAGCTCATGTACTCTCGTCTAGTACTTCTCGCTTTCATTATTTCTCTAGGGTTACAGGAGTGTCATTAGAGTGCCATGGCTATGACTCATGGACACTTTACTATTGTTTGCTCGCAGTGTAAGAAAGTTACCGTGTTAAAAGCACAGGGTTTTTTGCCTCCTTGATTTGCCTGCTCAGTGCATTCTGACCTTTTCTTGGAGTGTTGTTGAGTTGATGATAATATGAAGAGGGTGTGTATGTGGCAAATATTCAGTTTTAACACGTAATTGTTTGATTTTAAATTCTAATATATTATCACAGACAATAGAATGTAGGAAAAGGTTCTGCCACCTTCAGCTGCATGTTCTGTTGTGTAAGAAAAACTCTTTTTTGTAACTGATGTGTCAATGGCTCCCTATAAAATTGTACTCAGAGGGAAAGTATATTACACTAAATTATTTATATTACATTGCCAAAAAAATTCCACAAAGTAAATTAATTATTGATAAAATTGTTGCCATTTTAGGTGACTCATTTTAAACCCAGAATTCAGTCAATTTCAGCTCCTGCTGGTAGATTTCAGTGTTCTAGGAAGTGTAGTACATATAGTATTCAAAATTTATTTTCCTCTGGGTCATCATTACCTACTTAAATGATAACACACAAATCTAAAATGTACTGTAAATATAAGAGGGTGCGACTTTTTTGTGTGCAAAAATCTGCCATGAAAATATTTTGTCAGCTTTGTGCACCGACTGATAAAAGATATAAGAAAATTGGCCACCTGTGTTTGAATTATATACTGCATGCTAGTTTCCATGCCAACCTTGCAATACTGTATGCAAGCCAAAACTCAGAAATACTACCTTGAATATATTAATTAAGAAAATGGTTTCCATATGAAATTCATGATTTCTCATCTTGTCATTTTAGCGCAACACTTTCTAAATCTGAAAACCAAAAGTGTAATAAATGTACATGAATTTGTGTCAGTGCAGAGAGATATTGGCAATTCAAGGGTTTTTCAGTTTCACAGTTAATGCTGACAAAATAAAGAATATTCAAGTCATACACGGTCAGGAAACTTGGCAAAGCTGTAGCTAGAGAAGGTTTATTTAATACCAATACTAGTTGCAGAAGTAGCAGACTTATTTTATATCACGAGAAATTCTGCATTTGAATGTTTAGTACTTCAGTACCTTTTTCTGATTAAATAATTTTTTGACTTGGTTCTAGTGATTAAGATTGAGAGTGAAACCTTTTTCCTTCTGAGGCGTGAAGATCAGAAAAGATTTGTATCAGTCGCTCAGGCAGCCTCATAGACCTGCTGCTCGCTGTGTGTAGTTTGTGACTCAGTTTGTGTGTGTAGTGTCACAGTTATTGAGTGCGTTTCTGTGTGAGAGTGTGTTTGCAGGCGGGTGTCACCCATTTCATATTTACACGTGTGTGTGAGAGAGAGATAAGGGGTGTTTCAAAGAAACTTTAAAAGGATATTGACATGTCTAGACATGCAAGACTGAGAGCATGAGTGCAGGGAGCAACGAGGACATTCACACCTCCTCCTCCACCACTCACAAATACACACGCACACAAACACACACACACACACACACACTCATCTCGGCATTATAGACCATCAGCAGCCTCAGACAGGGCAGCAAGGGCATGTCCAGCGTGATGTGAATGTGTTTCATCACTCTCAACAGAAAAAGGAGTAATTGTATTGCTGGCGTGTTGTCATGGATACACTGTTTCCACCGGTAGAATTAGCGCAGTAAAGCGTTGAGGCCTGAGCTGATTACAGGAGTGTGCTTTTATTTCTCTCTCCCTCTCACAACCCTCGCACTGCTGCTAACAGCCACCTGCCTCTGTAGCGTAGCATTTCCTCTGCCATACATTTTTAAAAACGCCTAGAGCCACAGTGGGCCCAGAAACAAACACAGGCAGAAGGCAGTGGAGGCCCCACGGCTGAGATCTCTCCTATATATAGCCCAGCTCAAGTGCAGCTGCATTAGCATTACAAGTTTCATTACTGTTCGCTTTGAGTACATCTGCAGCCTTCAGTGATTAGAGCTCAGATGTAGCTGAGGTCCCATCTTGTTACACAAGCTCAGGAACTGTGTTATTGCTTTTGCAACCACGGTGGTACCAATGTGTCATCATAGGACAGGTGGAAATCTGCAGTTGAGTGGCCGGATTTTCCCTCCTTCAAGTACGAACACAGCTCTTCACCCCGTCAGGTGTATATCTATATCACTGCTGCCTCTTGCCAGTCATCCCTGTCAGCACTCAAGGTAAACCAACAGAGACAGATGGATATTTGAGCAGCGTTTCTGTCTGATATTTTTCACAACTCATCGCTGTCGATGCTTCTCTGGAATATTCATGCCTCGCAACTTCAGGGTGTCAGGAGGTCCATTAAAAGTTTGAAAAATCTCAAGTTTCAAGATGTATTTAGCACCTTAAGGATAAGGCTGGCGTTATTCTATTTTTTTCTCGCTGCCAACTGATCTCGCGAAAAATCCCAAACCAGCAATGTGTTAGCCTGCCCCTCCTTCCGACTTGCCCAGTCTGTTGCATTCAGCCTCGCAGCCATTTGTTCCCTCCGAGGAAGGTTTTTTAAAATCTTAACACCATTATTTAGTTTAATCTTTAACAACAGCTTGGTGCTTTCTAGGGCTGTGCAGAATTTTGTTAGTTGAATTCAATTTTGGCTTGGCATTACCAAGGTTATAGTAGTTTTTAAATTTTCATTAGTTTTTATTTTTATTTTACAGTATATGTTTGACTTTTATTTTTCAATTTCATTTTAGTTTTGAGTAGCTTTAAAACAAATTTTGTAGTTTAGTTTATATTTTTTGAAAATACTTAGTTTTAGTTGAGTTTTCATTAGTTTTGGTGTTGGTTTAAGTCTTTGCCACTTTCTACTGAATTCAGCCCTCACCGCCATGACGCCATCCAGGTTGATTTATGTTACTAGAAGAGGGGTGTGGACTGACTTGAAGTCTGGCAGTCCTGGGAGGGAGGAAGATTGAACAAGATCTTGAAAGATAGATTTAGTGTCCATCCAAAATACAAAAATGAAAACTAAGGATATTTTCTCTATAGTTTCATTTTAATTAGTTTTATAAACCTAAAATACAGTTTTAGTTGTCGTTTTTTTGGAAAGCCTCGTTTTTATTTTTATATCTGTTAACAAAAATGTTTTTCTATTGTAGTTTTTATTTCGTTAGTTTTCGTTAATGATAATAACGTTGGTCAATAAAGAGATTAAGTTATTTGTGCCTTTGTTTCACTTCAGCGCCACACTAAACTGCTATTTCGTACATGATTCTCGAGTTTTAGCTGTAAGACTCACATTTTAATGTCTTTCTTTACCACCTTATTAAAATCTCTTTAAGTCCCTATGAGGAATTTTTAACAAGTTATGAAGCAGTCTAAATTTAATATTGATGCTTCACATCTTACCTATTTTGTTAAATGAAACCATCAGCAAGAGACTGGAGATCACTATCCTGTCTGTTACAATGCCTTTACCTGGTCCGCTCAGTCAGTGGAAACGCTATGAAACTCTTGACTGCGCACAGACCAGAAGAGACGATATGTTGTTTATGAACATTATTGATTCGCTGCTCTCTTTTTTTTACTATCTATGGTTGAAAGCAGGAGGATATTTTCCACAGATTATCTCCATATTTTGTGTTAAGGGGTGAACTGGTGTTGTACCAACAAGTGGTGTGGGTTTTTTTTACTCTCTTCTATAACAAATACTCGTGCTAACAAGATCTTTGCAACAGAAGGCAAGCAGTACCACTTTTGTCCACACGCAGCGCTACAATCAACACAAAACGAAAGTTCCTCGGAAGGGCTTAAAGGTGCGAAATGTAACAGTTTAGCACTATTTATTGTACAATTCCTGGAAACTATCATGACAAAAGCCTTGGTTCAAATAATCTACCAATCTTAATTAATGGGTCACAGTTCTAAGTACCGTGTTTATCGTGCACAGGTCCTATAAGGTCCAGCTGTTAGGATTCCTGGTTTTCAGCCAGGCGGCCCAAGTTCATATCCTAGTATGGAAGCAGTTTCATGTTTTTCATTCAACACTCATTACGCTGTCATACACTCTTATACTCTCATAGCACAGTTTAAAATAGGCATCAACCCTGTACATATGGTACTAAGTACTACTTTAACCTCTGTGAAGGATTTGTCCCGTAATTAATGCTAAGATGTTCCATAAACACCTTTGAGCTTTCAAGTAAATATCATGTGAAGATATTTGTAAAATAAAGTAAGTCATCAGTGCTATTTGTGGTCTTGCACGCTTAAGAAAGGAACTACTGTTGTGTAAAACATTTGTATAAGCCTCACTTCCTCAGCTGAGGTTCTCTATGTAAACAGCAGCATAAACTGCCAGTAAGTAGTAAGATGTGCAAAGGTCAGAAAACTTTGAGATAATAGTCATGTGACACCCAAATCAGCACTCAAAACTTTTTTTAATGACTTTCTGAAGCACGAGCAGTACATCCAGGACATATTAACATTTTCTTCATCATCCAGCTCAGCAGTATCAGGATCTCCATTTTAGATGAGCCATAGCTAGGGAATGCTTAGCTATAAATAGACCATTTTAATACTTTATTATAAAATTATTAACGGAAACGGAAACTGGACATTGCAGTGCCGCAGTGAAGTTCATAGCCAGTTTATTTCCACCAGGCTAGATGTGCATGTGGAATGCTGCAGTCAGGGTAAAACTGTTTAAATTCACACTGTTGAAACAAAAATCTTTATAAACACACACACTCAAAATGACCTGTTGCTAATACAACTGTCAACCATTCAACCGATTCTAAAAGTACAAATATCTAAAAGTTCAGTAATGCAGTAATTGTGATAGTAGTTGTTAAGCCCTTTGGGTGTGTTGAAGTTTTAGTTGTAGTATTAGCTGCAGTAGTAATGGTAGTAATACAGTGATAGTGGTAGAACTATTAGCAGAAATAGAGCTTTCAGTGTTGCAGTGATGGTATGGATACCTTATGTTCTCTGCTGCTCAAATGAATGATTCAGAGGGAATATTTATTACAGATTGTCAGAATTAGTTATTGATGGTTTTGTTTAATGCATCATGCTGTCCTTTTAAAATATGTTTGTCAACTTTCTGAACTTTTCATCAGCTGAGAAAAATGGTTTTTTTGCTTTGTGACCTTACTTTCTTTAGGTAGTCATACAGGTTTTTCGATAATTTGTGTAGCTTGAGAAGCAAGAGTGTTTTCCTAACATTAAATCCTCAGTTTTTCCTGAACAAGGCTTAAGTCATCAGTCATGCTAGTGTCTAAGGGAATCTAATACTTAGGCACAGTGGTGCTTTGAGCTAAATGCTAAAAAAAGCATGCTAATATACTCATCATGGAAGTATTAATGGAACTAGATACCGGACGCATAGATGGCCGCCCATTCACACCAATGAGAATTGCTCACAAGTTCCCCTCTGCCCAGACATCACTGATTTTAAAATCACTTTTCTCAGCTCATAAAAAGTATTACAAATAAAAAACATCCCTGGATTAAAAATTCAGAGTAGAAAGTCACAACTGAGCTTATCCAGGTGACCTGTCAACAGTTTTACTGATGTCTCTCTTAAAATGGCGGCCTGTAGGCAAAATGCTTTTCGGGCTGCAGAGGAATTTTTCGCTGCCATACTGTGAGTGGCCACTATGCCAGTTTGGAAGCATGGCAGAGCAGCTCTGTGCCGTCCAGTTTCTCTTAGTGTATCCATGATACTCACACTGACAATGTTAACATGCTAGCATCTTATCATGTTAGCATGTTAACATTTTCTAAATAGGACCAGAGAGAGTTAAGAAACCAAAACAGCCCACTAAACAATCTTTTCCTGTATCAGTGTCACATGGGTTTTGCCATGGCCCCGCCCCTTTAGGAGACTAGAAGTATTCTTGAGTTCATTCATTCTTAAAGGGGGAAATGAACACGATCACAAATTATGACCAATTCTTCGCCCCATTGTCACCAAGATACATTTTGGACCCATTTTTCACAAGACACGTATCTTCCGAACATTTTGACACAAGAATGTACTTTCTCAGACATACAAATTAGGAGAAAATTGACTTTGTTTGAGACCTGTCTGTGACACTGCAATACACTCTCACTTTTAGACAAACTGCGCTAGAGGTGACCCACCTACTTTCGGAGGCAGGAAGTGAATACCATTTCACACAATTGGCGCAGCGTGTATTGGGGTATCTTCTGTTATACAGAGTATTTTTGATAGGACTTAACACAGAGTGCGGCTGAGGATGATGGGAATGTTCTTCAGGTATTTAAAGATAGACCAAATTATATTTCACAATAGCGATTTGATTACTAGATTAAAAAGCTAAGTCATAACAAAAGTTAATTGTCATTAGCATCCTCTGGGGACCATGAATGTCTGAACAAATTTTCATGGCAGTCAGTTTAATAGTTTTTCAAGAAACAACCTAAATACTGCAAGACTCATGCAAGTGTCATGTGTAGAGGTTTAACTTGTACTGGGAATCTTTTCTGGCCTGAAATGGTTCCCACTGCAGAGACGTTGAGTTCAGAGCCAGAAGCTCGGCAGGACTGTGGCAGCAGTCTAGACAGAGTGGTCTGGAGTCTGAAATCTCTGTGGATAAAATAACAGGCTCCCTCATCATATCACACACCACATGACCCCTCAACTCTCATTATCCTGAGGGATGGCCTGTGTGTGTGTGTGTGTGTGTGTGTGTGTGTGTGTGTGTGTGTGTGTGTGTGTGTGTGTGTGTGTGTGTGTGT